>CAUYUJ010017527.1:116653-204153 GCA_963575745.1 Prorocentrum cordatum | reverse complement strand
GGGGCCCGTTCGCCACACACGGCGGCCGCCATCGCGCCTTGCAGGCCTCCACCAGCACGCGGCCCGCCGTCGACGCCGCTGGCGCACCAAGTTCCTTCCCATCACTCAGGAGGCTGCCTGAATTCCCACTGGGCTGCGCGCCTCGTGCACGTCCGCACGCGCGGTGCGAGATGCCCCCACCGCAGCACCAGCGGGCAAATCCAGCAAGTGGCGACGCTGTCCCCCCGATGCCGAAGCTGCGCGGAGGAGCCCCCGTTCTGATGATTACAAGACTACCCGCGACGCGTTGGCAGCTGCATCTCGGTTGCCAGGGCCCCCCCCCGTCTGCGGGTGCTTGCCTGCCAGGATCCTGCCCCTTTCTTCCTCTTGACATTGTCTCTGCTGCTCGCACCCCGCTGAGCTAGCGGGCCTGGGCGCGCCGCTTCTAGCCCTGCCCTCCGCCCCGCCACGCGCGCGCCACACGCCGCGCACGCCGCGTAGGGCCCATGCGCTTCCACCTGGTGTGCTCGTTACGTAGTCCCGTCTGTGTTGGTCGTCTGTGTTGGTCGTCTGCGGCTGCTGCAGCTGCTTCTGCCGCGGCGGCTGCCACCGCGATGGCAACGTTCGCCACCAACGTTCGCCCTGCCCCCCGTCGTTCTACACAACGGCACCTGGCACTCGGACACCCACAGCTTCTTATTCATCCTCTCTGTCGCCGCCCTTCGTCCACATACCAGGCATACCATCCAACCGTTCAGTATCTCGACGTGGTGCCTGGTGAGCGCTATCTGCGGCTTGGCCACTGTGCGTACTGGTCGTCCATCTTCGCGCTTCGGTACGTCTGGCCACTCCCCCCCCCCCCGCCAGCTGATGCCACCACCCTAAGTTCCGCCAAGCCCACCGCAGTCGGCAAGGTAGATCCTCCACAGCCTGGTGCTTCCCGAAGTTGGCGCCCAGCTCAGCCCCCGCTTTGCAAGTCCACCTCGGCGTTGCCCTTTGCGATCTTGAGCTCGTCGCCCTCCGGCTGCTAGATCCTGGACCTGGATCTGTGCGCTTTGACGTGGCACACCTCTCTGGCGTCCAGGTCCATGTCGTTGATCTTGTACCGAATTCGCTTCCCGATGTCCGCATGCGGCCTCTTCCAGCTTAAGCACCACCTTTCGCCCTTTCGCAAGCCCTCTACGATTCCCTCGCGATCCGTGCATATCTTGCCGCCACCCAATTTAAGCTCCAGCGCTCTGTAAAACAATAAGGCCTACATATCTGCTCTTTTGGCTTGTCTATGGACTGGGAGCGCGCGCGGTAATGGCCCCCGCATCTGGTACTTTGGCCTGCCCTCACCGTTCACCGACGTTGCCGCCAATCCAGTCTGCGCCCGCTCACTGCATCCCAGTTTAGAGCCACCGCACACGACGCCCCCATGAAGTGGTCCTCGCCTCCCTCCACCGCCTAGCACATGGATTGGCCCGATGACCATCCAGTCCGCCTCTGGGTGCCTCGCCAGCCCGCTCGTCCAGAGTAAGCTGTCCTCCTGCTGCTCCGCCACCGTCTGCCACTCAGGCTGCGCCTTCAAACGCAGCCCCCGCAAGGCTGTGCACTTATAGTACCTGTGCTGTGGGGGGCCCTCCGCCAAACCGCAGGCCAAGCATATGTCCGTCGGCGCAATGCTGCACTGGTTCAGCTTGATCATCGTCCAGCTCCCGCTCACGAAGGCCTTCTTCGCTGCGTTCTTGGCGTGCTCGGGGATATCGCGGGCCTTCAGTAGTGCCACCGCAAGCGCCACCATTGGCTCAGGTCGTAAGCCCGCGCACCCCCCCGCCTTGGCCCAGCCCCCCCACGGCTGCCGTTGCACGTCCTTTCCCCGCATCGCCGCCACACCCATTGGGCGCGCCCCCCCGCATGTCCAGGGCGTAGCCTGCCTTGGCGATGGCTGTATGCCAGGCTGGCCACGGCCACTGCGCACGCCTCAGGGACGTAATGACTGCCCCCGCTGGCCCACGCACCTCTGCCCACATCGGGTTCATCCCGGCCTCTTGCTGCTGTCGCCGCCGCGCCTTCATCGGCATGGTCCCCGCGCTGTCTCACTGTTGGTTCACCTCGTTGGCCTGCGCCGTTTGCCAGCCCCCCCTCGCCCAACGGATGCTCGGCGCCTCCGCGGCCTCGAGTGTGGGTTCTTCGCATGCCGGGGCCAGCTGCAGCGCCGGGCTCTTGGCCCCCCGCCCTCCTGGTAGTGCTCGTCCTGTTCCCCGTCGTAGTTGCCGCAGCTGGTGCTCTGGCGCACCCAAGCACGTGCACCCGTGTAGCACCGACCCCTTCAATCCGCACTTGAAGACTAGTGTAGTCCCTCTCGCCATCTTGCGGCCACCAGCTGACAGGTTCGCCGGCCTCCTGCTCCTACCTAGCATGCCCTTGTACTGCTTCCCACTCTTCGTCTTCGCCGCCGCCCCGTGCGTGATGGGGTCCCCTCCTAGGTGCGGGCACGCCCTCACTACTGGTAGCTCCCTGCGCGCCCTGAATTTCGCCGCCGTTCTAGCAGCCACTTCGCGCGCGCCAAAACAGCTCCTCGGCCTTGGACCCACACCGAGAACTTGAGGCCTAGCTTGTTGAAGCTCGCAAAGCACGCGTCGATGGTGCCGCCGAACTCCTGCACGATATACTGCTGCTGTTGTCGCAAACGCACACATGTTGCCCACGTGCATGCGACACTTTGCGCGCGGCCTCTCCACCACCAGGCCATCAACCGTCAACTGGATGACCATCTTCAGGAAGCACACAGAGAACTTGCTTCCAGCTATGATCGTGGTCACCGTGCTGGTCTCGCTGGACACTGAGTCCCCCGCCATGAGCCACCTGGCCATCGCGCAGTGCGAACGCACCGCCGCTAGTACCCCCGCATGGAAGTTCAGCTGCTTGCCCGCCTCCTACAACACGTGCAAGCTCACCCTTTCAAAGGCCTTGACCAAGTCCAGCACCGCGGTGGTCGTGGCCTCCAGCCCCTCACTCTCGGAGTCGGAATCGTCCATCTCATGGCTGAATGATGCACCCCAAGCCGCGTCCTCAGCTGCCTTCCCGTGGCTCGTGCAGTCCCATCTCTGGTTCTCCTGTGCCGACTTGGTCATGTGCGGCTCTCGCATGATTGATTTCCCGCGCGCGGATGGTGGTCGACAGCAAGCCAATCACCCTGTCGGCAGTGAAGGTCCTCGGACTTATGAAGAAGAGGACCGTGGCCATGTGGATCGGCCAGGTCAACGTGCACTCCACCGCCCTGATGATGTCCAGCAGCGTGCTGTAAACGTCGCCGCACACGCCCTGCAGCATAGATGGATGCCACCGATCCACTCCAACCCCTGTGCGTCTCCTGAAGGTGCGCGCCACCTCCTCCAGTCTGCCTACATCCTCCCTCTTGAAATTTTCGCGCTCCTGCCAGGGCTCCAGCTCCCATGGCATCGGCCCCCCTGCAACTTCTCCCCGACCCTCCAGACGACCTTCCACTCCTCCAAGGTGTACTCCGCCGCTTCCAATGGGCCTGCTGCCTTCTCCATGGTGTCCGCGCGCCTGGGCCTCCACGCTGTAGCTGCCTTACTGAGCCTGTGTAACCCCCCCGCTGCTCCTGCCGCCGTGTCTCCAGCTTATCGGCCCACCTCGCCTTTCTCCCTCGCAGCAGCCTCTGGTCGACCGCCTTCATCCTGCTCCCCGCCTCCTGCGTCCAGCTCTGGCACTTTGCTCCCTTGCTCCCTCTTCGTAGCGACTCAGCTGCTCGCGTGTCACAGCGCGCCTACCAGATACCCTGCTCCTCATCGCCGATGTACTTCATGCGCCTGGGCCTGGCCTGGAACGCCTTCTCCTGGCTTCTCATTTCGTGGTACCTCTTCTGCACGGTGTCTTGCCGTCTTGCCCCTTCGCTCTCCTCCACCTCAGGCGGGCGCCTTGCAGTCCATGCAGGGGTCGCGTTAGCCATCGCCACAACGTTGCCCCTCTCGCTGCCGCGCGGGCGTTCTCGCCTCCGAAGTTGAGCGGCTCGATCCTCCACTTCGGCCCCTCTGCCCGCCCCGCGCGCGGGTCGCCCTCCGCCCGCAGCGCACCTCTGACCTGGAAGGCCTCCGGCTCCAGCACCCGCGTATACTTGGCCAACGCCGTGTTAGCCTGTTCCTGCGTCTTGAACTCCTGTGCCTGCTCGTAGTTCGGGGGCGCGGGCGCGCGTCTAATCTGCACCTCTGGCAACGCCTTGGGCTCTTCCAGCACTCCGACCACACGCTCCGACCTGGAGCTCGATCGCGAGCCCAGCTGGCTTGTGCGGCCCCGCTGGCCAAGAATCCTTCACTTCCATGCGCTGCACCTGCGACTGCGCCGAGTCTGCCACCAAGAAGCAATCGATCTCTACCTGGAAGTCACCCCCGATGATCCCCGGTTCCCCCAAGCTCTGCAGCTTTAGAATCAACTGCGCGCTGCGTGTTCCTATGCGCCATGCCCTCGGCCGTCCACAGGTGCGCAGTGGTGAACGCCACGCCCTTTCCGATCGACAGCCACGCCGCTGCGGCCCTACCTAGGCTGCCCTTCGGCGGCATGTCCCAGTCGTCCTTGCCGCACACGTGGGCCATGCCCAGTCTCTTCGGCAGTGCAAGCGCCGCCCCAGCCGATGTGCCTGCCTCTCCATTATGTCCCGTGGTGGCCACCGCTGCCGCGCCATCCATGTGGTACCCCTGCACCTTCATGCTCTGCGTGGCCACCGCCAACTTGTCCGTGGTCAGGTGGTGCTCCGACACTGCATAGCACTGCAGCCCCTGTAACTCCTCCATGATATGTTCCTCTATCGTGCCCCAGCCCGAGCCAGAATACGTCCACGGCGTGACCGCGTCATGCTTGGGCTTGCTGACTCGCTCGTCAAGAACGCTTCTGCTTCTTGGCTGCTTGCTCGGCCAGGCTGGCGCACGCCTCCAACCATCGCTTCCGCTGTTCAGGTGTAGCTTCATATGGTACTCCTCCTGCTTTGTTCCGTTCTTGTTCTTCAACGGTAATCTGTGGGCCATCATATTGTGCTGCCGCTGCTGGTGGTGCTGCTGCGCCTCGACCTGCATAGCGAACATGAGGTGGATTGGATCACCCGGTCTCTCGACATCCATATCCATGTCCTCCTGCTTTGTATTGGCCAGGACCTTACCCAGCAGCGCGAACACCTGCTCATATTCCTGCTTACTGATGCCGCTGCCCTCGACCGCACCCTCGAACTGCTTCTGCATGGCCGTGAGGAAGGCTGGGGATTCCCTGGCCCCGTCCTGCACCTTTAGCTCCTGCTCCTTGTCCCTGGCGGTCTGCAGCTGCTCCTGCTTCTTCTCGAGCCTTGCTTTGGCCTCCTCCAGCCGCTTCTCGAAACAGCTGACGTCGTTGGCCAAAGTCTCGGTCTCCTTCTCAAGCTTCTCCCTGGCGTAGCGCGCCTGCGTGAGCTGTGCCGCTGGCGGCTTCGTGCTGTCCTTTTTCGTCCGCGCCGTCTGGTACTTCTCGAAGGCGACCCGGTACTCATCCGAGTATTCGCCCCACTCCTGCATGCACGACTGCACCCACTTGAAAAGTCGCGTCAAATCAACCTGCGGCTCCTCGTCTGCGGGTTTCTCCTGATTGCCATCCTTGATTGCCCTGAGCTCTTCTCGCATGGCGTCCAGTTTATTCTGCATGGCTGCCTCCCGCTTGGTCGGACCCAGCAGCGCCTGCTTGTAGGTGATTTGCTGCCGCTGCGCCTCAGCCCCGCAGCCTCGGCATTGCCTCCGCGTCGCAAAATTGTCCGTCGTCCCACAGCTGCATGACCACTTGCCGTTGCCACTGCTCCCAACACGCCACGGCCAGCCCCATGCCGGCGTCGCGCGCCCGACTGCCGAGCGGTGAACGGCCCTGCTCGCCGCGGACCAGCGGCGTCCCTTTGTCCACAACGACGTTGCCCCCGCGAGTTGGACATCTTGAGCCAAGATGGCTGCGGACGGAGGCGTCAAGGAACCCGAAGAAAACCCCCAAAAGGCCCCGAAAACGCCCCAAGAGGCCCCCAGCCGGCTCCCAGGATGCCTCCAAACGGCCCCCCGAGAGGCCCACCGCGACATTCCAACGAAGATCAAGGAGACCTACGACCCACAACCCACGCACGGTGGCGGGGTGGGCCGAGAGCCATTCAGTAGGCCTTTGTTTCCCCTGTGTGTATGAGGGTGTGCACCATTGTTGACCCAAACATGGGACTCGTGCGCCGTGGGTGCGTAAAGTATGTGGTGCAGCACGCGTGGTGCATGCCAACCCCGAAGGTCGGGGATCTTCTGGCCCGGGTCAATCCTGACCCGGGTCCGCAGGAAACCAGGAAACTGCAATGCAGGAAACAAAAACTGCATCGCAGGTCTTCGCAAACTCGGGTCAGCCAATATGCGCGGCCGCCTCGCGGCCACGAGCGGCTCGCTAATCTGGGTCAGCCAGAGGGGGTCTTCGCAGGATCCTGCAGGATCCGGCGCCCTGGCTGACGCCCGTTTGCACCGACCCCCGTCTCTAGGCCCCGAGAAGGGTCTCTTCATAAACCCCCGGGCAATACTGGGAAACCGATCCATTTTGCCGCGGGCTGATTGCCGGATTGGAACCCCGAGGCGAGGGAGGAGTTTCTATTCCCCGCCGAGAGCTTAGAGGGGGCGGGTCCGCAACATGAAGGACCCTTCACGATTATGACCAGGCAGGAAACCACCACCTCCGAAAGTTCACAGAACAAATTCGGGACGGGCGAAATTCCGCATTTGTGTGGCAGCGTTTCCCGCCTGCGCTCACGGCCCATTCGGCACTGCGCGCAGCTCAAGCGATTGCGTGCGCCCGGTGCAAGGAGACTTGCCCGAGCAAGGCACCCTGCCAGCAGCGAGTGTGACACGAGAGGCCTGTGGCAGAATCATTATGTCAGGCACTAAGCACGAAGCGCCCACGATAGATAAAACAGGGCTAACATCGGGATAAATCGCTCCAGAGCGTTCCGGAGCGCTCTCAGAGCGTTCCGGAACGCTCTGGAGCGGCCGCGGTGCCCAATACATCCTCCAAACCCGCCGATTCTCAGAGATTTCGAGTTATCCCGATCCGATTTTGTCCCAATCTTCGCGTCGTTTTATGAGCACGAAGGCGCCCATGATAGACCCACAGCACGCCAGGCGAGACGTCGTCGTGCCCGGCCAGCGACCGGCGGGCGGCAACAACGCGGCGCCCACGGCCGCCCTCCGGGCGGCACCTCTGCAGGCACACTGGCGCGGGCACGGGCGCAGGCAGCGGCCCACGCGTGCGGCCACGGTTGGGACAGCCGTGTCTGCCCCGGGTGCCCTGGAGTACATTAAAACGACGCGAAGATCGGGACAAAATCGGATCGGGATAACTCGGAATCTCTGAGAATCGGCGGGTTTGGAGGATGTATTGGGCGCCGCGGCCGCTCCAGAGCGTTCTGGAACGCTCTGAGAGCGCTGCGGAACGCTCTGGAGCGATTTATCCCGATCCTAGCCCTGTTTTAGCCTCGGGTGCCCTGGAGTACATATAAGGAGCCGAACTCTACACACCGACGCTGCGTCCGGCCCCGCACTGCAATTCGCACAGGGAAGCGGATCCTGGTGTATACGGGATCCTGGTGTATGCATGTTTCGCTTTTTCCCTTGGGGAAACGAAGAAACAAGTATACACTACACACCCCGACGTCGTCCCCGACCCTCAAAAAGTCCTGGGACTGAGAAAGAGCCCGCCACTGGTAATGTAGATGTTCCAATTTCCGAACATAAGCCTACTTACTATAGGATTACTTGTTTACGGGCACGTCATAGGCTGCCTATGTGTTTGTTCAAGGGCCTCATGTGCTATAGGCATATCATATGTATGTTTGTGTATTCATAGGCTGCCTATACATGCACAAGCATACATATGATACCGGTCACTAACCTGAGCCGGACGAGTCAACACATAACTGCACGCATGATCACGAATACGTGGAAAGGCTCGTGATTCACAGATGGGTCCCCGTGGTCGGCCCTGCACTCGTGCTTTGGGAACGCCAGCTGGCAAACCAAAGAAGCAGCACTATCCGCTACCGTGCGCTTGGCACGCTAGGGCGTGTAAGAATGCATGCTCGGTGTCAGGCAAGGGGTTCTGCCGTCGGGTCCCTCCCCTCGGGGCGACGCTTCCGAGCCCACGCCCCCCCCCTCACCCACAGGAGCACTTGTCACGGCGCCATAAGAGGGCTCAAAGGCAGCGTCGATACCTGACCAAGCGGCCCAACACGTTGAAGTGCCCCAAGCCGGAGCCCACAATATGGCCCCTGCAGAGCCGTAAGGGGCCTCGCGAAGCCAGCAGTATGACCTGCATGAGGCCTCCAGCGAGGCAATTAGATGCGAGCGCGCTAAACCAGACGCCGCTAGAGCTCCTGTGGCGCTGCGCCACCAGACTTCCCAGGCGAATGGCACCACGAGGCCCACAGCGGAAGACTCGAGGCCACGGGGGCCAAACGAGCGGCCCTCCCCCGCTGCGTCCACACTGCGCCGCGACGTGGCATGCCTGGCACTTGGGCCCCCCACGGGGGTCCGCGAGGGGGCATCCCACGGGGCCCTCCGCGCCCGGACTGCGCGGCCGCCCGCGGCGGTGCACTCGCTCTGTGCCTCGGAGCAGCCTCCTGCCAAGGCCACGGAGCCACCGCGAAGCAGCCAGTTGAGCACTCGAGCACCCCGAATGGGGGCTGTCAGGGAGCATCTCACGGGCCGGCTGGCGCTCCCAAGTGTGGGGATGCTCTCGGGGGGGGGGATGGCGCCACAAGCGATCGAGCCCAACCTCAAGCACCAACCAAACTGCCCAACTACGGTTCCAGCTGTCGGAGAGATCGGCGGTTGAAGTATCGTGCCCAAGACGGCCCGAAAACGTCCCACAGACCCCCAGCAATCACCCCATCCATGCACAACACTGGCGTCGAAATGCGTCCCACGCGCTCCCGAAACGCCCCCAACACGCTTTCAAGGTGTAGGGGAGAGCAAGACTGGGATGCGGAATGGGACACATGAAAAAAAGGAGACGAAGACATAATGAGACTGAAGACGTGGAAGGGGTGCTACAGACCCGTATCCATTAAACTCCCCCTGTACCTGCTGCTGCACTGCTGCGCTGGCACGGTGGAACAGTTCGCCGCAGGCAGCTGGGAAACCCCTATCACATCTCCGCATCCTCCTCGTACGTCTGCTCCCCAACCAAGGGCCCTCCGAACCCAGAATCCTAGCCAGTAGGTGTTGCTATTCGTGTCGAGCGTCAGTCGAAACTATGCCTGACATACACATCTTTCATGCCTAGTCCTGCTAAGCTGTACATCTACACACTTACAGCTGTCCCTACTTCCAAGGTTGTCATACCATGGCCAATCGTACGTGCACACACCGTCTATACACACAGCCTCCAGCATCACCAGGACCCCACTCGCTAGCCTGGCTGGCGTACTTTAACAGCAAAACGAATATACATGTACCTATACACATGCACCTATATATACACACACGCAAAAAAAATACGCGTGAGCAAGACAGCCTTCGATTTGGCAGACCAAGCCAGGCCCATCGAAGAACCATCAGGCATCGACACCATGAGGCTGGCGCGTGGCAGGACAACATCACGCAGCAGTGCAACAGTGGACCCACCACGGCGCCAAGCTGGCGCGATGAGAGCGGGCATGGGGCGGTCCCTCTCCTGGCTGCCCAGGAGAGGCTGCCGCCTTGGTTGGGCTGCGCTGGGAAGGGGGATGCAAGGGAGCGGGATTGGAACAGAAACGGGGCGGGGAGCCAAGGACGCGGAAAAGGGAGGAGCACGTGGGCAAGGGAGAGAGGGGGGAGGACGAGAACGGCAAGCAGAGCCTCACGGTCGTCGCCTCCTTTCCCTCTGTCTCCTCCTCCTCCTCCTCCTCCTCCTCCTCCTCCTCCTCCTCCTCCTGGGGGTCCCTGCAGATTTCCCGGAGCGGCGCTGGCAGCCCCTGGCGGCGCCTTCGACGCCGCCCGCAGCGCGCCCCGCGCGCAAAGGAAGGGGGAACTCCGCGCTGGTCCAGCATATGAGCGCGAACATCCAGAATACAGGGCTCGTTTTTAATACATTGGATGTTGCACAATATGGTTTTTACTGCATGATTAAATCATGAATTAATGTATGCATGAATTCTTCGTTGGTTTTTAATGCCAGGCCCCTGCATGTTTAATACATGATCCGCTCGCGGAGCATGTGCACAACACGGCACTGTAGTATATCCATGGAATGCCCTGGCGGAAACGGGAAGGGGGAAGGAGGATGAGGAGGATAAGGAGGATGAGGGGGATGATGATGATGATGAGGAGGAGGAGGAGGAAGAGGCGGAGAAGGAGGAGGAGAAGACGACCGGTTGGAGAAGGACGGGGAGGAGGAGCAAGCGACCCCCGAGCGCAGGATGTCCCTGTTGTTCTGGGCACCGCAGCCGCGGCCGCGGCGGAGCCCACCAATCAGCGCCTCGTCGGCGGGCGCCTGCGTGTGGTCGAGGCCGACGGCGGTGTCGTCCTCGCAGAAGTCGATATGTGGACCAGCAGGCACAAGGCCAACCAGGTCGAGGACGGTGCCCTCGTGGGTCGGCGTCCCGCCGTCATTGATGGGGAAGGCTGCCGTGATGTCCGTGTCGGTGCCGCTGTCGATCTGCGTGGTGTTGCTTGTCTGCCCTGCCTCAATATACCCTCGCGAGGGTGGGGGCTGAATCCCCCTCCCTGTTGCCTCCACTGACCTGGTGCTGAGCCCACGCCCACGGGGGGCCGCCATCATCGCTCCCCGCTGGTCCCGCAGGGGCTTGCTCCCCGTCGCCTGCGAAGGGCTCCGTCTTCATCGTCAAGTCGGCTGCATGTGCCACAGCCGCATCATCTGGTGAGGTCGCGGGAAGGCCCCCGCCTCCGTCGCATCGCCAGGCGACATATGAACAGTGTCTTTCTCCAGTGCTAGTGCAGGTGGTGTCTTTTGAGAGCCAGCTGCTAGGACTTGTGAAGTCGCGGGGAGGGGGGGGGGGGGCACCTCCGTCGCGCAACTCAGCGACATAGACACAGTGGGAGGAGCCAGCAGTAGCCCTCGTGGTCGCGCATCTTGTGCGTCCGCAACTTGAACATGCGAGGTCGCGGGGGAGGCCCCCCACCTCCGTCGCATCCCCAGGTGACATCGAGACAGTGGGCGGAGCCATAGCCTGTGCTTGTGGATGCGCGTCACGGTCGTTTTCAGCTGGGATTTGCGAGGTCGTGGGGGAGGTCCCCGCCTCCGTCGCATCTCCAAGCAACGTAGACACAGTGGGCGGAGCCAGAGTCAATACTTGCGGACGCGCGTCACGTTCATTTTCAGCGCGGACTTGCGAGGTCGCAGGGGAGGCCCCCGCCGCCGTCGCATCCCCAAGCGACGTAGAAACGGTGGGCGGAGCCAGAGCCAATACTTGCGGATCCGCGTCACGTTCATCTTCAGCGCGGATTTGCGAGGTCGCAGCGGAGGCCCCCGCATCCGTCGCCGACCCAGGCGACATAAAGACAATGGGATGCCCCAGTGCTTGCTCAGGTGGTCGTGCAACATAGCAGGCTCTAAGCGCTTGAACAACACCTTGCAAGGGCGCCGCAGTGTCGCAGGGCCTCCCCAACCCGTCGCCCTGCCAGCCTCAGCAACTGCGGGGGCAGTTGTTCCGGCAAGGCCGAGATGATAATAGAAGCCTCCGACCGTCCCGCTCTAGCAAGAAACTGAGAACCCGCGGGTGGCAAGTGCATCTTCAAAAGGTGCAGGCGGCGCGCCGGCGCCGCCAATGGGTGTGGGGCCGAGCTGGTCCTCGCGAGGTGGTGGGGCTAGGCATGGTTTGTTGCTGCCCATGTGACATGTGGGTCGTCGTGCGGCAGTCCCTGCGCCATGCTGCGCCACGATGAAGAAGGCGCCTAGCGCGCCTGAGCCGCCGGGGCCAGCGGGCGTTGAGATGCCGCCAATTCCGCCTCCAACGCGGTCGCGGTCGCCGATGCGGAGGCCCTGGTAGCGGGCAGCGCCCTGGCAGCCAGAGGGCGCGGCGCCGTGATGAGGTTGAATGCCGTCACATGCGCTGCCGATGTCGCGGCTTGCCTCCATCGCGAGGCTGAGGTGACCCAAATCCGCGTTGGGCACGTCGCTATTGCTGCTGTTGTTGAAGATGGTCGGGTCCCCGAAATGGTATATAGTCGAACTCCTTGTCTGACATCGCGTCGTTCTCATGCGGGGTGGCTCCGCCCTCGATGGCGGCCAGCTCTTCCGCGTGAACTGCATCGCGGTCGCCGCCCATCATCTGGAGGTCGGCATCCGTCGGGCTCGGCCAGTCGTCGAGGTCGACGCTGGCGTCGCCCCCCCCCCCCCCCAGGCGGGTAGCGAAAGGAGGCTGCTCCGAGGTCGCTTCGATCAGCTCGGCCACCGCGATCCCAGTATTGGTCGTCGAGAAGGTGCGGCATTAGAGCGCGCCGCGGTGCTGGCGGGAGTGGCGGTGCCGGTGGCTGGGAGGTCCTCGCCCGCAAGAAGTCGCGGCGTTCGCCCCGCCGCGCGCGCGTCGCGGCGGGCCGCCCAGACCGCTGACGGAGGTGCTCGACGGCCCTCGGTCGGATAGCTCGCAGGCGTCGGTGATCGTTTTCGGGCCACGGTGGCTGAGGATGCTGGCGCAGCCGTTCCCGCGCGATTGCAGCGCTGTGCCATGCCGCCGCGCAAATAACACGCGCCGGCTCCACCCGCGGGCGGGGGCCCGAGACCCCTCGGGCCCGCGGGCCAAGGAAGGGCCCGGAGGTTGGACCGAAAGCCTCATGGCGCAGAATGTCCGTGACATAAGGGGATGCGCCAGTCCATCAACTGCTGAAGTCCGAGCCACTGGTGCGCGCGCAGCGACGGCGCCCAGTTCTGGGCCCACCTCGCAGCCCGATCCGGGGTTTCGCGTCGCCGCTGCTCGTGACGGGCTAATGACCTTAGTGGGCGACGGGGGCGGGTCGCCTTGGGAAGCGCTGCGGCGACGCGAGGTAAACCCTGCCATCATGCACTCTCAGCGCCGACGAGGAGCCGGAGAAATTGCCATCGGAAAGAAGGCCGTCGTCGTCGAGCTCGCAGGAGCGCCGCCGGGGGAAGCGGCGCCAGACGGGGAGGGCGGCGGGGGCGAGGATTCGACAATTTCCGCGATGAGACGCCGCTGCCCGATGAGCGTGAGCATGTCGCTGAGGAGATCGCACTGCTCGGTGCGCTGCTCAGCTGGCACTTGCACGCGGTGCTCGGTGTGGCAAGCTTTGCTATGATCGCTGCGACGGCACGCGCGGTGTCCATGCGCGGCTCGCGGCTGAGGATGTCCTCATTGATCTCTTCCAGCGCGGTAACAATGGTGAGCGTAATCAAACAATGAGAGGCCAAGGGAGGACGGGGGCTCAGCTAGCTCCCGAACGTCAATCCATCTGTCGGCGGCAGCCACGACCGTTCTGGAACTCCTACGCCCGCGGGCGGTGATCAGCGCGGATCCAGCGGGGGCGGCGCAAGCCATGCGCAGCGCAGAGGCGAGCTCGGGCCCACCCCGCTCGCGCGGGAAACAGAACTGCAACGTGCGAAAGACGCCCCCCATGCGCCGGCAGATCTCGACTGGCTGGCGGGTCTCCTCGGAGGCGAACCGCGCGGGGGGGGCGCCAGCTGGGCGCCGTAGCTGAGAGTCGAGATCGCGCGGGCATTGTAGAGCCAAGCGCGCGCGCTCATTGGCGCTGGCGTCGCAGCCAACGCTGCGGCACGGCGCTTGAACTCGCGCCGGGGAGCTCCCCAGTCGAAAGCCCCAGCCGGCAGAGGGCCCCCGCTTGCGCGAGATCGGCAGAGGGCCCCCGCTCGCGCGAGATCGTCAGAAGGCCCCAGCCAGAAGCCCTGGTGGCGGAAGGTCGGTGGTCGAACGGGCCGTCCACCAGCGCCGCCATGCACTTCGCGCCCATAAGGTGCAGGGTCGCGCGCAGGGCCGCCAGGTCCGACGCTTCGCCGTGCCTCGGGAGTCTGCTGTAGAGAACGCCTCCGACGTCGTCCGCGAGCGCCCTGAACATGCCCGGCGCGGTCGCTTCCAGCGTGGCCCCAAAGAGGGCGACGCGATAACGGAAGCGGTGGCGAGAGCTCACGGCGTGCCAGCAAGCGCGCAGTCTTGGACAATGCCACGGGCGATGGTGAGCAGGGGCACCAGCGTGCCATGCACTGCCGCAGCTGCCGCGACCAAGGAGCACGCGCCGCGAGCGGCCGCCAGGGGCGCCGAGGGCACCGCCAACTCCTCTAGGACACCCATGAACAACTAGAAGGCTCGGCCGAGGTCCAATGCGATCAGGAGGGGGTGTTGGTCACGAGCGCCTGGCATGAGGCTGGCGATGCGCGCCTCTACGCCGAGCTCCAAGACCGCGTCGGGGAAGCGCCTGCCAGGCGCGAAGCCCACCTGCGAGAGCGAGACGCGAGCTTTGAAGAGCGGGCAGATGGCTGAGTTGAGCATCGCTGCGATGAGCCCCACGTCGGTGTTGCTGAGCCCGAGCGTGGGGACCTGGTCGGGGGGGCGATCGTCGGCGCGCGCGCCGTCGGGCGGAAAGGATCGCGCTGCGCCCCCGCCAGAGAAGAGCGCGCCCCCCCCTTCATCAGCCAGAACGCGAACCCCCAAATTTGCGGGGGTAAGCAGGATGGAAGGATGGATGCCCAGGCGCGGCATGGAAGGCCGCCGACGCCAGGTGCTGATCGGACCGCGGCCACGCGGCGGGCTGTCCCGGCCACGTTGCGGGCGTCGGGCGGGGGCCAGCCCCGGGTCGACGCGGGGGGTCGAGGGCCCTCGAGCGTAGCTGCGCGCCGCGTCGGGGTCGGTGGGGTCGGGGCCCAGTTTCGCGTGGGGGCCTGTTGTTGGTCTTGCTGGGGCAAGTGTGCTCGTTCTCCTCCCCCGGCGCCGCGCGCCGCCATCCGCTTGCCGAAGGAGGCCCAGAGCTGCGCGCGAGATTCGGCAGCGGTCAGTCGCCCATTCAAGCCTTTCTTCCTCCGGGCCTTGGCGGTCTCAGCCTGGATCGCGGAGACGCCCTCCTCCGCCGCGTGGAAGCGCCCCCCCCCCCCCCCCGTCTTGCTCTGGAACGACCCGGCGCGCGCGATGGCTGCGCCGTTGTCGACGACGGCCAAGCGCGAGGTAGCCTCGGGTGAAGAGTCGACGATGCGCTGGGCGAGCCTGCAACTGTTGCGCCAGGCCGCGCGCGGCGCGCCACTTGCCTGGCCAGGATGAGCCGGGTGGCCGTGTAATCGGAAACCTCGGTCGTCGGCATCTTCTGCATAACCAGTGGCGCCGCGGCTACCATCGGCGCATTAAAAAAAGAAAGCTTGGGCCGCGGCCTCAAGGAGCGGCCTTCCCTCATGCTTGACCAGAGTCTCCAAAGTCGCCGAGCAATCAGCCCCGCCGCGCACCGCGGCGGGAAAGTCCAGCACGGCGGGAGGTCGCGCCACTCTGAGCTAGAGGACGATCTCGGGGGCCGCGCGGTCGGAAATGCTTCGGTCGCGAAGCTGCTCGGGCACCGCGGCCAAGGAACCCTCGACGCTCACCTGGTTGGTCATCCGCGCAGGCGTGGCCGCCCTGAATTGGCCCCGGCTGGAGTAATTGCTCGTGCCCGTGTAGAAGTGGGTCGGGCCGTTTGCTACGAGCTCGACGAGCTTGCCCAGGCCATGCGACCAGCGGGCGACAAGGCACTGGCTGCCGTTGCGCGCTTGGCGCGGGAGCTGGCGCACTGGTTGGCGCAGATCACGGTGGGCGAAGGCGGCGAAGCTCCTGCCCCCGCAATGATGGGCAAACGATTGCCCGGAGCAGCTTGCGCCCATGTCAAGTCGGTAGTCAGGGCCTTCACGGTGGCCTGGATCTGGCGCAGGGAGATGACCTGGTTGTGGATGTTGTAGGTGGCGAAGCTCGGTGCCCCCTGTCTTGGCCGCGACCGTCAGCGCGCGCCCCGCGGCGGAAACAACCGTCCCTGCTGCGCTGGCGGCCGCGCCGGAGGAGTGGCATGATGGTGGCCGCGCCGACTCTTCTGGCGCCCATTTGCGCGGCCGTAGAAGAAGAAGAATAACTTCGAACGTGGCGCGGTCCTCTTGAAATCCTCGATTTGCCGCTTGCTCCGGCGGGCCTCCTGGATCGCGGCGAAGGCGCGGGGGAGGTCGAACTGCCGCAAATAGTCCACCTTCCCTAGCGCCGTGGCAACCCGCCTCTGGAAGGTCTCGCAGAGGCGCGCCAACACGCGCTTGCCCGTAACGGCGATTTGTCGGGTCCAAAACGTAAGTTTGTGGATGAGCCTTCCACTGCTGGCACTGGTGAGTGGAGACACCTGTCCTTGTTCTTAAAGCCTCCGAGGGCCTGCTGTATAAGGAGCGGCGATGCCTGCTGCCCCTGTGAACTGTGCCACGAACAGCTTCGACTGCAATTCGCTTTCGACGCGGTAGGTGCCGGCCAAGTCCACGCCCTTGAGCCAGGAGACGAAAGACTGGGGTGCCGCCTCGCGCGTGGCAAGGGTAGAAGCCGTAACTTCGAGGATTGTCAGGTCGATCTCTCGCTTGAATGACCTGTCCGATGGTTTGGGCGGCTGTGGGGCTCGGCTAGCGAATGCTAAATCCTTGCGCAACTGCTCCATCTGTTGCTGGAGGTCGGGGAGCTGCTTGTCGTGGTCGTCCAGCTTCTTGTCGTGCTCGCTGAGCCGGGTACCGAACCTGTCGAGTTTGCCTTGGATGCGTTTTTTCGAGGTCGTCGAGCTCGGGATTGATGCGGGCTGTGGCTGCTGTTGCGGTTTCGTCAGGGCCCACCTTGATGGAGCCCGTGAGCCGTCGAAAGGTTTCGTCGATGGGGGCCGCAGCCGCTTGGGTGGCGGCAGCCGCGGCGTTGGCGAAAGTGTGCTCGCTCTCCTGTCTGAACTGGCCGAGCGACTGGCGAATCTCAATGCGGACGAGCTCTCGAACGCGGTCGTCGTACCAACTTTTGCGCGCGAGGTCATCGGACCCATCGCCGTCGCTGCCTGCACCTCTGCCAAGTCGAGACCTGACCTCGTCCTCGCCAGCGCCAGGAGCAACGCCAGCACCACTGTCGTCATCAAAATGCTTCGCCATCGGGCGTGGACTCGCCGTCGATGGGCAGCAGCGGCTCTGGTGAGAGTCCCGACCACTGCGCTGACTGCTCGGCCGACCGAGTCCCCGACAAGGGTGTAAATTTAAGGGTGCTGGCCACGGGCTACCGGTATCCACGTCGCCCCCTGGAGAATAATCAATCTTGAGCCGCAGTGGCTACGGCGAGGAAGATGAGGAAAACGAGGAGGAGGAGGAGGAACAGGAAGACGGGGACGCGTCAAAATCATCCCTCCTCCTGCTCTTCCACGTCCTCGTCGTCGTCGTCCTCCTCCTTTCCCTCCTCTTTCTCTTCCTCCTCCTTCTCACCCTGTTCCTCCGCCTCCTCCTGCTGATTTTCCTTCCCGAGTCTTCTTATCTCCTTCTCGCAGCGCTGGAACGATCTGCGGCGGGCCCGTCGTCGCGCCACTGCCGCGACGAGTGCGGGCGCAAGGGGCTGGCGGGCTGGACCGCGCCGAACGCAGGCAGCGGCAGATGGTTCCGTCGGGCTCGCCGTCGATTTGTCGCTGACTGCCCCAAGGACCGCACCTGGGCCCCCGGACGCCACAGCACGGAACCAGACCGGCCGCCTCGATTTTTCCCCCCCCCGCGCGCCAAGACGTCCCCCCGCAAGCTCGCTTGGGCCACCGGTGCCGCCTGGGCCTTCTCGTCTGGAGGGAGCACGATCGGGGGGACCGACTCAAGGGGGGAAACGTCGACCTGGAATCAGCGATACATCGCCAATAGATCGGAGATACATAGGAGGCCAGTCCACAAGAGACCTTCCACAAGAAACCCAACCCTGGGACCTCAGTGCGCCGATGGATTGTTGACATGGGAGCGTCGCGCTCGCCACAGCAAAACCATCGAAACATGAGAAGCCCATGGCACCTGGGAGGCAAAGCAGGGTGTCTCTTGGCATGGGTCTACACCGTAGGCCCCGACAGCGAAACCGCACGTTCGTGCGAGGCGGCAAGGGGGCAATCGGGTCCCTACCGGCGATGAATGAAGGATTGGGGCTAAATGCGCCCCTCCGTCCTAACATTCTCCTCGATTCGTCCATCTCCCGCATTCTGGCGCAAGCTCCCCCCGTCTTCCCGCGCCAGCTTGTCGCCCCCAAGCTTTACCACTGTACGCTGCCGTGCCCCTCCGTCCGGTGGGAACCGGGGCCCGCCCTCCGTCCCCGGGGGGGGGGGCGGGGGGAGGGGAGGGGTCGTCACGGCACCCGCCCCGCACGCCTCTACACTGGCCATCGCTCGGACGTCCATTTCCCGTGTTTTGTTCGGTTTCGTGCGTGGAATGTTTCGCCAAATGATCCAGGATGCTCCTCGATGGTCCTCGCCGAAGGAAAAATGCACGCGTCCGAGCGACGCCAAGCTACAGCTCGATGTGGGCGCCCCCAACAGGCAGTGCGGGGACCCCGAAATCCGGAAAGCCCTCACCGCACGGTTCGGGGCCCTGGGCCCGAATCGCCCGAAACGTTCTCGGAGAGCAGCCCGAGTCCCAAAACCGTGCGGCCACCCCGAACCTCCACTGATTCACCACGGGTGGCAAAAACCTGGGGGGGCGAAGGGGGGTGCCTCTTTCGGTTTCATTTTCGGGGCCCACGGGGCGGGGGGCGGGCCTTTTCGGTCCCTTTTCGGGCCTCTTCCACGCTAGGGGAACGTGAGGGGGATCAGCTCAGGGGCGAAACGTAGACCTTGAATGGACAATGCATCGACGACACCTCGGCGACAGGAGCCCGAGCAGCGCATCCGCAGTCCTGGGCCGGGGGGGGGGGGGGGGCACCGGGCTCCATATTCCCGATCGGTGGGCGACTGGGGGGTCGAGGCGCCCCCCCCCCCCCCCTCCCCCCGAGCCTCAATCGGGCTGCTGAAATAAGGAACGATCGATGACCGACGGCCAAAAAAACGGGTATTACGCGAGAGGGCGCAGCGACCTCACGCGGCGGCCCACGCGGGCCGCCAGCGCGGCACGCTACATGTGAGACGAGGGCGCCTACGCGCGACCTTACGCGGGCAGCTTACGCGCGAAGGTCGGCGCGAACGATGAAATTTTTCTTGCGTCGCTCAAATGAGGAACGGAGCCCCTTCCCGGCACCAGCAGGGCCCGGGTGCACGAGGCGAGCCAAAAAAAAACGACCGCGCAAAGACCCGGACCCGAGGAACCGCGAGCCCCCTCCGGACCTGAGCTGTTCCGTGCAACATGGGGGGTCTGCAGTGGGGGCTGAATGGCCCATGTATGCTCAAAATATCGCTCGTGTATGTGATCGTGTATGATTGGCATCCAATGTTGGCGGTCATGCAGGGCCAGTCGTTCGTGCCCGCGCGTTGCCCGCGCGGGCAAGAGCGCCGTCCATCCATGATCGTTCATGCGCGCTGGCGTTATTGCATATCGCGCGTGGGGCCGCGAAGTGAAGTGCAAGTGTGTCTTGGTTGTGCGAATGATGATCGCGTATTTCCCAAAACGATGACGTGTCGACCCCTGAGACCGATTTGGACTATGTCCCGCGACTCTCCCAAAATGTGAATTCACATTCTCCTCTTTCCCAACATGTGAATACAGATTTTCCTTTTCCTAAAATGTGAATTCACATTCTGGCCCCTTGCATACATATTCCTAAACAACATTCCAACATGTGAATGCACACTTTCCTTTTTCCCCGAAATTTGAATTCACATGGTGCTTTTCCCCACAATGTGAATTCACATTTTGCCCTGGCCATCAAGACCCTCCAAACTGAGGCGCAGTGTTCCGCATGTCGGATTGGCTGGGCAGATTTTGACACTCGCCCCGCCACTTTTATTCCAACCCTCCCTTCTTGCGCCCTCAGCGCACGTTGCCTTCGTCGCCTTCCCCAGCCCCCCACCCCTTGCTTCGTTTACCGTTGAATCTCGCGCATGGGTGCAGGCGCAGAGACTCAATTGGTTCCCGCGCCGAACACAGCAATCGAGGATGTATCGCCCATGCGTGGCCCATAGAGACGCCATTGCCTGGACCCTGCGCCCGACTCCCACCATTCACCCTCCAAATTCTGCGTCCTGGCTGTACCCCCCCTGCCTGCCTGAGACCCTGCTGAGCAAGGATCACACCTGCAACATCTGAAAACGAATGCTACACCTGCAGCCGCACCGCCTGCACCCGGCCGACGCTGCCCCTGCGGAGAGAGCTGGGACGGGGCCGAGCCCGCCTGTGGGGGCTCCCTGCCAGGGCAGGTGGACCACGAAGGCCGCGTACCTCGGCGGCGCGGAGCGATGGGCGGGGCAACCCCGGCTGGTGAGCTCCGAGAAGGTCGGCACCCTTCCCCCTCACTCTTCCCGGCTCCCGGCTCCCGTCTCCCGCCTTCGCGTCCACCTGTCTCATCCGCCTTTTCCTTTTTCTCCTTTTCCTCCTGCACCTGCTCCTGCTCCTGATCCTGCTCCTCCTCCTCCCCCTCCTCCTTCTACTCCTCCTCCGACCTCTTCCTCTTCCTCCACCTCCGCCTACTACTCATCCTCCCGCATCCTCCTCCCCCTCCTCCCTCTCCCTCCTCCTCCTCCTCCTTCTTCTCTGCCTCCCAGCCTTTCTCCACCTCCTCTTCTTCCTCCTCCTCCTCCTCCTCCTCCTCCTCCTCCTCCTCCTCCTCCTCCCCTTCCTTCTACTCCCACCCCTACTCCCACTCCTAGTCCTACTCCTACTCGTACTCCTCCCCCTTCTCCTCGTCCTCCTCCTCCTCCTCCTCCTCCTTCTCCCCCCTCCCTGTCCTTATCCTTCTCCATCCTCCACCAGCCTCATCCTCCTTCCTCCTCCGCCTCCTACTCCTCTTCACTCGTCATCCACCTTCCCTTCTTCTTCCGCCTCCCTCGTTCTTTCCTCCTGTTCCTCCTCCTCCGCCTCCTCCTCCTCGCTCTTCCTCCTCCTCCTCCTCCTCCTCCTCCTCTCGCCGGGTTCTCAAGTCCTCGCGATGCACAGGAAGAGAGACCCAGGAGAATTAGGACAGAGGGGGAGGAGGGATGAAGGAGAGGAGAGGCAATTGTCTTATGATCGATGCCCTCGGTGCCCTGGGAAGGAAGGGCAGGGAGGGCAGCCAGGAGGAGCGGAGACACAACAGGCGGCACGAGCACAGACTGTCGGAGAGCTCCGCTCGGATCTCGTGCCTCGGCGCTGCGCCCGCCGCCGGAGGTGCAGCCGCAGGGGGGGAGGGGCCAGCGCAGATCAAAAAAAATTCTCGCGCGGAGCTCCCAACAGTTGAGGCTCGTGCAGTTGCTTCCTGCTTGAGGGAGAGGGAGAGAGAGAGAGAGGGAGAGAGGGAGATAGAGAGAGAGAGAGAGAGAACAAACAAGAGAGAGAGAGAGAAAGAGAGAGAGGGAGAGAGGACAGCAGCAGGAGAAGGATGATAGACAGGTGAAGTCACAGGACCCAGGAGACCGAGGAGGCTGGGGCCAGAGGAACACTGTCAAGTGGGGAATGAAAGAAAGTCAATTCAGAATCAATCCACAGCCCCCTCGCGGGGTCCATCTGGTGTCAAATCTTGCCCCAGATCCGTTTCTGACAGTCCGGGGGCCCGGAAACGGCCCCTGGACTCCGAAAAAGGGGGAGAACAGCAAAACTGGTGGAGCCCAGAACCTGGAACATCCTCCCCCCTCCCTGTTCGCCAGAGCCAGTGCTGGGCCACCCATAAGACCCCGGGGCGGATCCAGGGAGCAGGAACCGCTGGAGCTCGTGGCGGCGAGGGCGCAGGGGGGGGGAGGAGGATCCCGACTCTGGCGATCAAAAAGAGGCCCAGGGACACACACACACACACACACACACACACGTAATCACAAACAGCAAGCCCGGCATTCCCCGTGCTTTCGCATACTGTCTCGCTTTTCGCCGTCCCCCCCCCCACGTCCCATGCTTTCCCATCTGCTGCCTGGGCGTCGACGACGATTGGTGCCTGTGCTTTTGCTTCCCCCTCCTGAGCTCAGTCATACCGCATCAGGGGCGACTCCGCTGCCCTGGCGCCGGGCATCGCGATGCGCCCGGCCACACACAGCGCAGCGCCGACGCAGCCCGCTGCCACAAGAAAGGGCCACCCGGGCCACGCGGATCTCTCGGAGACCTGGAAGAGCCAGCCGAAAATCCGCCGGCACCTCGCGGGGCCACCGCGCTCCGAGGGCGAGGCGTATCTCTTGCCAGGAAGCGGTCGGGGGGGGGAGGGGCGGAGGAGGGGCGGAGGAGGAGGAGGAGGAGGGGGCGGAGGAGGAGGAGGAGGAGGGAAGGAGGAGGAGAGAGGAGAGGAGGAGGAGGAGGAAGAGGAGGAGGAGGAGGAGGAGGAGGAGGGAGAGGAGGAGGAGGAGGAGGGAGGAGAGGGAGGAGGAGGAGGAGGGAAGGAGGAGGAGGAGGAGGAGGAGGAAGGAGGGAGGGGATGGAGAGGAGGAGGAGGAGGAAGAGGAGGAGGAGGTGGAGGAGGGGTGAGGACGAGGAGGAGGTAATGGAGGAGGGAGGAGGAAGAGAAGACAGGAGTAGGGAGGGAAGGTTAGAGGAGGAGGAGGAGGAGGAGGAGGAGGAGGAAGAGGAGGGCCTGTGCAGTCGAGCGCTCCCTGGAAGCTGTTCACCGTCAAGGCCCGACGTGACAAGGCATCTTGCAAATACAACCCTGCTTTGATCGGGGAGACGTAAGACTCGGATTCGAAGCCTCCCAGGAGGCCCGAAAAAGGCGCGAACAACGAGGGAAGGGTTAACAGGGGATCTTATGACCCCTATCCCAGGCTTGGAGAGGTTTTCAAATGGACACGAAATCTGAGACCCAAGCCTGGGATGTACGGGGGGGCGTCCATCCTCGATAGGGGTGCGTCCGGATAGCCCTCGGGGTGTATCCAATGGTCTCCTGTCGCCGGGGGGACGGAGGACTCGGGTTCGGGGGACTCGGGCCGGCCTGAGGGGGCCGTCGAGAAGATGACGAGGCAAACTCGGAAACCTGACACGAACTCACGCAGCAGACATCCCACGAACACTGGACCGTCAAAATCAAGGGAGGGCTCGTCAAGAGGCGTAATTAGGCGAACCCGCGTTCCAGCGTACTCGAGTCTCACATTTCCCCGATCAGAGTTGAGAGAACTTCAGCCGAGAACATGGACATCGCTCGAAGCGTTTCTGAGACAGAAGTGCAGGTCCAGATATACAAAACGCTTACGAAACAAAAGGAACAGCAGAGGCTCCAGGAACACGCCCTGGGCCCAGTCAAGCTTCTGTCCTGCCCGAATCCTACGAATTCATGAAAATGTGCGCTCTTTTTCCCTGACCTTCCTGGCGGAAGCAGGTCGCCGCGGAGATCCGCTTGAGCCTCGGGGGCCTCTGCGCGGGGGAGGGGGGCCGGTCCTGGGCGACAGCTCTCGGAGCAGACTGGCCGAGGCGGCGCGGGCAACGACGACGACGACGACGACGACGCCGCCGAGAACGACGACAACGACGACGACAAAGAAGACGGCAACGACGACAACGACAGCGACGAAAACGAGAACGAGAACGACGACGAGGACGAGGACGACGACGACGACGAGGACGACGAGAACGACGACGACGAGGACGACGAGGACGACGACGACGAGGACGACGACGACGACAACGACGAGAACGACGACAACGACGACGACGACGACGAGGACGATGACGCCGACGAGACCGACGAAGACGACGACGAGGACTATGACGGCGAGAATGACGACGACGGCGACAACGAAAATGACGACGACGACAACAACACCGAGAACGACGACAACGACGACGACGACGAGGACGACGAGGACGACGAGGACGACGAGGACAACGAGGACCGAGAACGACGAGGACGACGAGAATGAGAACGACGAGAACGACAAGAACGACGCCCACGAGGACAACAGGACGACGACGAAGACGATGACGAGGACGACGACGACGAGGCCGACGAGGACGACGAGGACGGCGACGACGACGACGAGAACGAGAACGACGACGCCGACGAGGAGGACGACGACGACAACGAGAACGACAACAAGAACGACGACGAGGACGACGAGGACGACGAGGACGATCAGGACGACGAGGACGACGCGAACGACGCCGACGACGACGAGAACGACGACAACGACAACGACGACGACGACGACGAGGTCGACGAGGACAACGACGCCGACGGCGACGAGACAGACGCCGACGACGATGACGAGGGCCACGATGGCGACGGCGACCACTACGGCGACAACGAGAACGAGGAGGACGACGACGAGGACGAGGACGACAACAAGAACGAAAACGAGAACGACGAAGACAACGACGACGACGAGGACGCCGAGAACGTCGAGAACGATGACGAGGACGACAAGGACGACAACAACGAGACCGACGACGACTACGACGACGAGAACGACGAGGACAACGACGACGAGAACAACGAGGACGACGACGCCGACGCCGACGCCGACGCCGACGACGACAACGAGATCGACGAAGACGACGACGACGAAGACTACGACGGCGACAAAGACGACGACTGCGACAACGAGAATGCCGAAGACGACGACGCCGAGAACGACGTCAACGACGACGACTAGGGAGACGAGGACGACGAGGACAACGACGACGACGAGAACGAGAACGATTAGAGCGACGACGACGTCGACGAGGACGGCGACGACGAGGAGGACGACGAGGACGTCGAGAACGACAACGAGAACGAAGACAACGACGACGACGACGACGAGGACGACGACGCCAACGACGCTGACGACGACAACGAGATCGACGAAGACGCCGACGACTACGACGGCGACGGCCCCGACGACGGCGACAACGAGAATGACGACGACAACAACGACGACGACACTGATAACGACGACAACGAGAATGTCGACGACGACACCGAGAACGACGACAACGACTACATCGATGACGAAGACGACGAGGACAACGAGGACGAGGACAACGACAACGAGAACGACAACGAGAACAACGAGGACGACAAGGACGAGGACGAGGACGAGGACAACGAGACCGATGACAACGACGACAACGAGAACGACGACACCGACGACGACGAGGACGACGAGGACGACGACGCCTACGACGCCGTTGACGACAACGAGATCGGCGAAGACGACGACGACGAGGACTACGACGACGACAACGAGAATGACGACGACGACAACGAGAATGACGACGACGACGACCACGACGACGACGGCGGCGGCGGCGACGACGACGACGACGACACGACGACAATGACGAGGACGAGGACGACGACGACGACGACGACGCCCCAGAGGTCCGCGCGGCAGAACCCACCGGACCGCGCGGCCAACCCTCGCCCGCGGCGCGTGGCTCCGCCGAGCTCCCGCCCAAAGGCCGCGCCCTCGGCCTCGGGGAGGGCCCCCCCTCCGTGCAGGGTCGCCCGACTTCGCGCTCCGCGCTGCGCGGAGCGCGAACAGCTTCGCGCTCTCGCGCCGCCCCCCCGAGGGGGGGGGGGGACACGGAGGGCGAGGAGGAGTCGGAGTCGAACCGTGGAGCACGCAGCGCGCCCAACCTCGTGCCCTCCAGGGCGCTTTTAAAACTCGCGCCCAGCCGCGCGTCCTCGGCCTCGGGGAGGGCCCCCCTGAGTCCTCCAAGGGCCGCCCCTTGGGTCCCCAAGAGGCTCCCCCTGAAGGGGGAGCCCCGGGAGCCCATGGGAGGGCCTCCACGGAGACCCCTTCCCTCCCCCCGCCCACCCCCAGGGCCTTCGAGAGCCTCCCGAGGAGCATCCAGAGCGGCCGCCTTCAACACTGCCATCCAGGATAGCAAAATCGATGCCTGAAAGCGCAGAAACAGCGCTCCATGCGTTCTGTGTATGTCTGTCTTGCTCTGCCCCCATGATATCACATGGTTGCCACGCTGGTGGCTCGCAGAGGACCAAAGGCAACCACAATATCAAAACAATATGGCTCAACAGTGCCCTCAGATAGCCACAGGAGGCAACGCGATGGCCCCAACATTGCCCAAGATGGTTCCAAGGTGGTCCCAATATACCAATACAAGGTTCGTCAAGATCCCAAGAGATGCCCCCAGGATGCGACAACATGGCGCAACATTGCCAGCGAAACTCCAATACTGGGGAGGTAAAAAGATGCCAGCACCTCTACTCCCCAGACCTCTACTGGGGCGAATTGTGACCAGGACTTCGAGGCGAACCCAGCCGTGGTCACGAGGGACAGGTGGGGCTATCTATACCCATTCCTCCTCTGAGAGATGGCCCCCATCATGCCCACCTGTGTGCCCAACCCTACTGCCCTCAATTTGGAGGCGACGAAAACCCTGGGGGGAACAATGCATACATGTATCCAGGGGCGCCGAAGATCCAAATCTTTGATGAGGCCCCCTGGCGACTACGTGTAATGCCCGCCCTTGGGCTACTCGCCCCTATCGCCGCCACCGATCAACCTCCGAATCCACCAAATAGAACACCGGCGGCACATGGAGGATTCCTTTGGATAACCGGTGACAGGGCTTCCGCAAGAGTTCTCGCCCCTGCGATCAGTCCCTGGGCGGCACTTCCCTCGGCTCTCGTCACGGCAGCGGCAGCCAAGGTGTTGGCCGTTGGGAAGACGGCAAAGCTCAGGAGACACCCCAAGGGCGGGAAAAACGCCTGCCACGCCTCGGTCGCGAATGCGAACGAACCAATCGAAACTGCATTCGCAAGAAGACCTAACTGCATGAGCCGGAGGTCTCCGAGCAGAGGCTGCATCAGCGGCACGACCAACAGCAAAGATACCGATGCAGCTCCCCCCACGCAAGCAAGCTGCAGACCCAGCTGCAAGCTGCTGACGTGAAACTGTGCGTTTAGATAAAGCAAGAGAAGGGTCACCAGCATCTGCTCTGCAAGAAAATCAAGAAACACCACGGTGGCAAGTCGGGCCAAAATGGAGTTCCCCTTCAACATGGTCAGCCCACTGCACTCTCGTCTTGTCACGGCCTGCACCTCCGAAGAAGAATGTGTCACCTCGGTGTCAGACTCATGCGCATGCGGAACCGCAGCCTTGAACATTGACACGAACACGATGCTGACAATGACTGTGACCACACCAAGCCAGCCGCATGCTCCGAAGCCGAATGCGGCCCCCAAAACAGCGCCCATACCAACGCCACTGCTGAGGCCGAAATTGCATAAGGAAAAACTTGGCGTAAAGGCACGTTCAACTCCACAGAGCCTTCGTGGCACAGCCGCAAAACACAGAGACATCGAAACACTACTGATGCCAAACAGCGCATCAGATACAGTGTACATCCAAATCACAAGAGATGCCTTCGCGCTTCTGGCGATCCATGCTGAACAGATCACGGCGACGTAAGGCAACGCCACACAACACAACGATGACAGAAGCAAAATCTCACGCTTTCCCGTGCGATCTGCCAAACTCCCGACATAGGGTGCAGCGACTGTATTGAGGCAACCTTTCAGGCCCATGGCAACTCCAGCAATTATGTAGGGTTGCTGAAACACTTCGTTCTGCAACGGTGGCAAGATCGTCGTGGGCAGGCCAATCAATATCCCTATGAACAACAACAACGACGCCTCGCGCCATACTTCGAATACGTGCCACATCGCTGGCACAAAAGTACACGCAAGGAACCGATGCGGAACGGAATCGAAAGTGTTACCCGAACCGAAACTGCGACGGAGAATGACACCTTGTGCGAGGACCTATGGTACTGAACACGAGGAATGCTTTGGCGTTGGGGAAACGGGTCCTGAGGGAAACGGCTCTTGGTCCCTGGTGCCTTCCCCCAGGACGAGGTTTTCATCCTGAATCGTTTTCTGACAGTCCTGGGGCCCGTGGAGGGCCCCGAGAGGCCGAAAGCGGGGAAAAACTCAGGACCCGTTCCCCTCTGGACCCGCTTCCCACACAGCGAGATGCTGCCCAAACTGGGGACGGGCTGACCAGGGTAAGCGACAAGCGGGGTCCGCTGGGCCCCTGTTGCGAACCCGAGCCGGCCACGCAGTGGTCCCCACACGCGGGTCAGCGGAGGGAGGGAAGGGTGGCTTGCCTCGCCTTGCTGGGCACTGACGCCCTCCTTCCAGGTGGGGGCCAGGACCTTGGCAAGCCCCCCTCCGTCGAACCAGATGCCAGCGGGAGCCCCGGGCTCACCTGGCGTCGCCGCGAGGGGTCCGGTCCGTTTGACCCTAGCCCGACGCAGGATTGCCAACTTGATGCCGACCCGGCTGGCACTCGCCTGGCACGCACGAGAGCCGGCAGTGGACGCTGCGCGTAGCCCGTTGAAACAGCGGGAGTTGACTATTTGGAGTCATGTACGCCTGCTCATTCTCGTCGCTGTTGTCGGCGCTTGAGCCATCCGTTGCGCGGCAGGTTGCGCCGCAGATTGCACCACTGGTTGCGCCCTTGGCTCCCCCATAGGTGCACCATAGGTTGCGCCATAGGTTGCGGAATGGGTTATGCAATAGGTTCATAGGTTGCGCCATAGGTTGCCCCGTTGTTTGCCCTGGTGTTGTTTTTCACAGGGCGGGGCACAAATCGCAAAGTAGGAGCACAACACGTTGTGTCATAGGAGATTGCGCCGTGGGCTTGCCCCCTCCCGCCGCCTCCTCGTTATACCTCCCCTTCGCCAGCTCTTGCCGTTGTCAGAGCAGCGAGCCAGGGGCCTCCTCCTCATGAACTGAATGGTTAGCTTCGCGAATTGGCTGTTCCACTCCATCCGTCGTCCTCCTCCTCCTCCTCGTCCTCTATTCCTCCTCCACCTCCACCTCCTTGAGCAGGGACCGACCGTCCCGGCATTCCTATAGTCATACCACGAAATTTTCTTAGAACCCTGAAATGGTCTAAAAACGAGAACAATGTTCTTAGAACATTAAGCCCGATGTGTTAAAACAAGACAGTCCCAGCCAGAAATGTTCTAAGAACATTTCGTGGGAACCACCAAAAGATTGTTAGAGCATTGTCTGGTGGGGCTATAGGCGAGCCGCGACGCTTCGCCACTGCTTGACCCCCGCTCCCCGCCTGCCTCCATCTCCACCTCCTGCTCCCCCGCTTCCCCCCTCCCCTTCTCGGGAGCGGCCAAGAGGGGAAAGTCCAAGAGGGGGGGGTGCAAATCATGACCGGCGGCATGTGCACGGCCCAGCGGGGGGGGGGGGCCAGGGACGCAATGAAATGAGAAGAGGCGCCATGAGATCTGGGGAAACATCATGGCCCCCGCCATGATATCCCCCCCCCTAGTCATCACCCCCCTCTGTCCCCCCCCCCCCCCCTCCCGACCTGCCCTCCCCCGGCCCGCGCCTGCTCCTTTGCGCTGCAACGCCGGGACATTTTTGCATGGCCCGTGGAGCCCCTCCGGGGCCCTTGTGCGCAGCCACGCCGGTCTGTCTGCGGGGGCCGCGCGGGCCGTCCAGCCGACGAGTGGCTCGCACGAGTTTCCCGACGGAGTCCCGATTCTCGGAGGAGGAGGAGGAGGAGGAGGAGGAGGAGGAGGAAGGAGGAGGAGGAGGACTGTTCCCCCCTGCCCGTGCTCGCGCGCCCCCCCGGATGGAGCAGCGCCCCCCGGCAGAGGCTGCGGGGCTCGTCGTTCGATTTTCCCCCCAAAAAGTGTTTGCACTGAGAGTGTCCTGCTCGTGCTCTAAAAGGACCTGGGGGGTGGTGTCGTCGGTCTGGCGGCTCCATGCTCGCCGTCACCGCCCCGTCGCAGCCTCGTCGCCGCCCGTCGTCTGGGTGGGGTTGTCGGTCTGGCAGCTCCGTGCTCGCCGTCGCCGCCCCGTTGCCGTTCGTCGTCTGGGCGGGGTTGTCGGTCGGGCGGTTCGGTGCTCGCCGTCGCCGCCTCGTCGCCGCCTCGTCGCCGCCCCGTCGCCGCCCCGACGCCGCCTGGATTGCAAAGCGTAGATTCTCCTTTCTAAAAGAATAATGGATTCTAACCCCCCCCCGCGGACTTATCGCTTCCCCCGCGCGTGCTGTAAATCACATATGATTCTGACCACATGTCCATCCTAAATATGAATTCGTACCATCCCAGCCAAGCCGGTATCCCCCCCCTGCGGTTCCCTGTCAAATAACACTATGCGAGGACATTGTTCTTTCTAACCTAACACTTGTTCACGAATCCCTGTCAAAGAATACCATGCGGGACACATTCGCGCGCGCAAGACGAAATCCTTCCAAAACCTTAGTGTTCGTAGCGATTTTAACATAAAAACATCAAAAACCCAATGGTTTTTCAAAAAAAAGCTTCAAACATTCACCCCGCGCGCTCTTGCGGATTCGCAGGAAACCCCATTACTTTTTCAACATTTCTGTCAAAAGGGCTCTTGCGAGCAACTTTTTCCTGCGCTTCGAACTTCTTCAACAACGGCTGCGCGCCTGCCAGGGGCATAATCCTTGTCAAATAATACCATGCGGGACACACTCGTTTTTTCTTCGCGCGCGCGCCGAAATCTTCAAAAACCATTAGGTTCCTTGAGCATGTCAGCACTGCGTATCATAAAAACACAAGAATCGCACCGTCGGTCCTCGAAAAAAACCTGCACGGATGTTCAAAATGTTGCCCGCTCGCGCTGTCCGAACCTTACAAAAACAATGTGTTTTTTCAACATTTCGGTCGCACGAGCTCGTGCGAGCTACTTTCGCGCGCTCCTTCAACGACGTTCGCGCGCCTGCCAGGGCCACTGTCCGTGTCAAATAATACCATGCGGGACACATGCGCGCGCGCCGTCGTCGTCGTCGTCGTCGTCGTCGTCGTCGTCGTCGTCGTCGTCGTCGTCGTCGTCGTCGACGACCACGACAGACGACGACGACGACGACGACGACGACGACGACGACGACGACGACGACGACGCGGGGAAGACGACGACGACGACGACGACGACGACGACGACGACGACGTCGGCGTCAGGTACTCGCTAGGAAGCTTCGCTGGGCACTTGCAGCCACGGTCTGGTGAGTTTTGCTGACCAAGTTGCGGGTGGGAGGGTGGGATGTTTGCTCGAGCAATGGAGAAGACAACTTCAAGCTCAGCAAATTAATTGCACCGCGTAGATTGCACCACGTAGATGCACAACGTATGTTTAGCCAGCGTGGACCCCAAACAGTGTTTCTAGCGACACGTGTGGTGGCGTCGATGTGGGCCATTCTATGTGGTGCGATCTGAATGGCGCACTATATGTGGCGCAATACGTCTGATCCATTCAATGTTGTGCAAACAAGCTATGTCTTGCAATAAATGTAACAGGAGATAACATGTTCATCTATGTGGTGTGAGCTATGTGGTGTAAGCTGCGTGGTGCAATGGATTCGGTACTGATTAGCATGTTCACGTATGTGGCGCGAGCTACGAATCCAGGAGCTACGTGGGGCAATCAATGTGGCGTGAGCTATGTGGTGCAAGCTACGCGACGCAGTCGGTTGCAACAGATTCCATCGCAATCGATTGTACTACTGTCGATTGGATTGCATAGGATTGGGTTGCAGTCGTGCAGGCTATGTGGTGCAACGTAAACGGTGGCGTATGTGGTGCAACTCATGCTGTGTAATCGATGTGGGGCAACATTATATATATATATATATGTATATGTATATGTTCATGTATGATGTCATCGATGTGGTGCAACCGATGTGCAAAAATCGATGTTGTGCAATCTAGGTGCTGCGATTTGAGCTGTGGTGCAACCTATGATAAGGGATATCTGTCGTGCCATCTATGCGATGCACTCTATATTGTGCAATATCTGTAGCATAGTTTCTATTGTGAGCCATTCCAAAAGGCGCCCCGCAAGCGCGAAACCCCACAAATCGTGTCATCTAAGTGGCGCGATGTATAAAAAGTGCATTCTATGTTGTGGAGTCTGTGCTGTGCGCGATCTATGCTGTACAATCTATGTTGTGCAATTGATCTTGTTTGAAAAAGAGTTCTCAATTCCACTGCTTACGCAATCATCACACCCTCCCACCCGCAACTTGCTGGGCGATACCCGCGAAGCGGCACTTATGATGCCTGCCTGGCGCTGGCTGGCGCATCGCTGCGGCCGCGCCAGTGCGCGCAGTCTCACGCACAAAGCCGCCAGCTAGTCTGGCGCGACCGGCGCGGCCGCGATGGCGCTGACCGCTGGGGAATTCCCATCGTGTTTCGCAGGTCGCGCGGACGCGCGAGACTTCAATGCGAGTCGGTGACTCGGGCGGGCGCGGTCACATGGCGACGTCGACAACGGAAGACACGATGATGATTGCAACGATGCTGGTGTCGACACTGACGATAACGACGACAAGACAAATGACGGCACCGATGATGAGCACGCCGATGGCGATGATGGTGTCCACGCGTCGGTGATGGAGGTTTTGCAACGATGTCGGCATGCGCGCGCGGCGGACTGGCGCGAATGGCCTGCATGGCTGTATTTGACAGGGATCGTCCCCTCCCAGCGCACGCGAACAGGCGCTCGAATGATTTAAGACATGTGCGCGCGAGAGGCCCATTTGATCGGATGAGAAGAACATGTTGGTAAACTTGAATATGTTTTAAGAGAACGCAAACGGGCAGACTTGTGTTTGAAAACTGAAGTTGCGAAACCATGTGTTTCTATTTGCCTTCGGGACATTCGATTTTTTGTTTGAAAAAAAAAGCTACGATACGAAGAATGTTTGAGGGAGTTCGGCATGCGCGTGCGACGACCCGCGCGCATTTCGTCTCATTTCTTCGGCACGCGATTTTTGAAAACGGACGATTTCTGATGAACAAGCGTGCGGGGATCGAAGACTTGCATTCAAAAGAGGGTGGGGGGGGATCGACTTTGGCCAACCTGAGATGGTACGCGTTCACGCATGCAGTGAAAGATGAACAGCATCGCGTGACAAATGCGCATTCCCAGGGCGGGGGGATAATCCCGAAGGGAGGGGGGCAGCTCCAAACTCCTTTCTAGAAGCGAAAATGTATGTGGTGAAATCAATGCCATGGGCGATGAAAGAGCGCGCCGCAGGCGCGAAAAATTTGCTCCTGCAACGTATGTGGTGCCATCCAACGGAAGCGACGGGCGGCGACGAGACGGCGATGGCGAGCACACAAGTGCAAAACCGCCCAACCGGCCCAAACAACGAGGCAACGAGGCGGCGACGGCGAGTACATAGCTGCCAGGCTGCCCAACCGGCCCAGTTCCTTAGAGGGCAAATGGGGGCCCTGCGTGAAACCACCGTTTGGGCAAGATTGCACCACATAATTAGATTGACAACGATATTTCCTCTCAAAAGAAATCTCGGATCTACCACCCCCCAGGCCAGGATTATCGCACCCGCCCGCTGGGAAGGGGGGGGCGGGGGGAGGGGGCACGACCCCTGTTGAATAACACCAAGCGGGCGACTCGCGTGCATCGGCCGCGCGCATGTCGAAGTCCTTCCGAAACCTTCATCACCGACGCGTGGACACCATCATTGCCATCGGAGTGCTCGATATCGGCACCGTCATCGGCAATGCCGTCGTCATCGTCATCATCATCGCCATCATCGTTGATGTCATCATCGTGTTGCCGATGTCGCGATGATGCCGCGCCCGCCCGAATCACCGACTCGCACTGAAGTGCCCGTTAGCGCGACCTTCGAAACGCGGTCGGAAATGCCCCAACCGGTTAACGCCACCGCGGCCGCGTCGGTCGCGCCGAACTGTTTGGCCGGTGTGCGCGCAAGGTGCGGGCCAGCGCGGCCGCAGAGATGCCCCAGCCACCGCCAAGGACTCATCGGAATCGCCGCCGCTTGGGTTTTGCAAACCAACATGCGGGCGGGTGGGTGGGATGATTGCACAAGCAATGGAATTGACAACCCGCTAGTGGGCACTGGTTGATGGCACCGTATATATGGAACCACATAGCTTGCACCACATATGTGCACAATACACACGGTAGGTCTCACAACGTGAATTTCGCCATACTGGTTGCGCCACAGATCTTGCACAACAGATATTCAACAACATGCACTGGTCACCATACATATATATATATATATATATATATATAGATTGCGCAACGCAGAATACCGTCGGGGCGTTGACCTAAGGAACCCTAAATAAGGAACGAGGCTCATTTTCTCCAGAAGTTCAACTTCGACTCCCCATCGAAAATCCAAGGACAACCTGGGGCAAACTGTGAAACAGTGAAGGAACACGGAGCCCCTCCCCAACGAAAAGAGTTTCTTATTCAGAGCCCCGCAGAATACATCACGTACATAGCAAAACATATACTGCTAGAACCACGAATGGTTGGGTTAAAGTCTGGCGAACATGTTCCCCCCCAGCGTGCCAAACGCACGCAGACGCATAAACTTTCGGCGGGCCGCGCAGATTTCTTGGATCGGCGCTTGACCCCCCGTCCCTGGCACCCCTCCAGCGACATGGGCGGCGAGGGAGGCGCCGCCATGGGGGTCCCAGCGCCGAAAAAGGAAATCCGCATTGACCCCCCAAAGCGTGTGTCGAGTTATGCAACTGTGTCTTAGTCGACTTGAAGCCCCCCCCCTCCTGCGGTGAGAAAGAAACAGGGAAAGAGGGAGAGAGAGACAGAGATGGAGAGAGATAGACAAAGAAAAAGGGAGAGACATCAAAGGGGGGGATGGCGAAGGAGGGGTTGTCGAATCAGCCCACGTAGAGGCGCCGGACACGCCCATGCATCGAGGAAGGCGCCCGAAGGCGGGGCCGAAACCAGCTGCGCGCAGCAGATTTTCGTAACCCCAAGGCCCCCGACCCCCCGACGTCACGATTGTTTCATTACATCGTTCCCCAAAGGTCTCGCCCTATTCCCCGGGGCCGGCTTTTCATGAAGGGGCCCCAGGACACACAAATAAATACACACAAATAAAAATATTCCCCATATTTTCCCATATTTTCTGGGTTTCTGTCTTCCCCCCCCCACTTCCAATATTTTCCCATATTTTCTGGGGGATCGACGTTTAATTGTGTCTGTGAGTTTCTTCCCCTCCTGATTTCATCCTGGGGCCTTGCAGGGGCCCACCGACGGTCCTGGGGCCTGCCCAGGGCCCCCCTCGAGGTCGAACACAACCTAAAGCTCCGTCACCATTTTTCCCTGACCCGGGGGGGATCTGGGCCTATCTCCCCTTGGGCGCCCGAGTTATCCGGGGTAACTCAGGTCCGGGGTAATTCGGGTTTGGATTCCCGAAAAAGGAACCCGAGTTAGCCCTGACCCGAGTTACTCCTGATGATGTGGGGCTCTGGACGCCCGAATTATCTGGGGCAGCTCGGGCCCAGGGTAACTCGGGTTCGGATTCCCGAAAAACGAACCCGAGTTAACCCTGACCCGAGTTACCCCTGATGATTCGGGGCTCTGATCCCCCGTCGTCCGACAGAGAGAACAAAGAGAGAGAGAGGGAGAGGGATCGGGAAAGCAGACGGGCGTCCCGTCGCAACCGGCCACTGCGGTAGCCAGGGCCGCCCATGCACGCTTAGCGGAGGTACCCTTCTTGGGGTACGGGGGACATTGAAACAACCCCCCCCCGGCGCAAAACGACTGAGGTAAAAAGCGGGGTGCTGAGCAGGCGATGCGCCACGTCTCTCGGCGCCCCGCGGTGGAAGGGCCCAGGTCGGCAACGCCCCGGTTGACGGCCAGGGGACAAGGGCTCGGTCGCTGAGCGGCTTGCGGAAACGGGGCGTCCCCCGTCCCCGCAGCCAAGCACCGATGACGCGTGGCCGCGCGGTGATCTGGGCTGGCGTGAAGGGGGGCCGAAAGGCTAGGTAGGGGGTCATGTGCAGGCTTGCACGACCCTGAGCAAGTCGTGCTATGAGGGTGCCGCTCCATCAGGTGCCACGTTGGCAGAGAGGCGCGAAACAATCGCGGGCTCGGTGGAGGCGCTGCGCCAGCAGGCCTTGTCGGGAAGTGACGGTGCGGACTTGGTGGGAAGGGTTTGAGAATTGGTGGCAAAGGCGGTCCCAGACATGCGACGTCCTGATTTTTTCAGGACGGCGTCCCTGGTCCCTGGAAATCCCGACCCTTTCCCAGGGACTGGTTTTCGTCCCGAATGGTTTTTTACGGTCCCGAGGCCCGGCGAGGGCCCCCCCCCGGGGACGAAAATAGCCAAAAACCTCCCGTCCGGATTTTGTCAACGACGCGATCATGTCTGCGGTCGTGGGACTCCTGAGCTCCGCGGCCAGGCCGTGGGCCGAGTTGGGAGCGCGGCGCGTCGTCCGATGCCAATCGTATTGGCGAAGTGGGTGGCGAGGTCGGCGCGACGGTCGGTGCCTCGTGTGGGCACGGTCTCCACCGTGGGGCCACCGTGGTGAGACGCCGTGTGTCCCGGCAGCCCTGGCGAGGGCGTGTGGCCCCAGTAGTCCTGGCTAGAGAGAGAGAGAGAGGAGAGAGAGAGAGAGAGAGAGAGAGAGACAAAAAGAGAAAGAGAGAGAGAGAGAGAGAACAGGAAGAGAAAGCGAGAGGAGAATAGAGATATACAAAGAGAGATAGAGAAACAACAACAACAACAACAACAACAACAACAACAACAACAACAACAACTACAACAACAACAACAACAACAACAACAACAACAATCACTTTACCCGAACGCTCAGTGTTCTCACCAGTGCCAGGGTTTTCATGCGACGCCAGCCAATACCCCCACTTTGTGGGGGGGCAGTGCAAGCTCTACCAAATATCCACACGACTCTTCGCCACCACCCACACCCAGCTTCCCGCCCTATGACGTTCGGACACTTCACTTCGTGGCCTGCGGACGACCGTGGCTACTACACTGGCGTGGAGTACACACCCACAGAAGTTGTTAGGACAGCGCGCGCGGGTAGAAATTTTGAAAAGTCGTGCAGGTGTTTTTCGAGGACCTACGGTGCGATTCGTGTGATTTTATGATGCGCGGTGCTAAAATTCTTAAAAACCCAATGGTTTTTGGAGATTTCGGCGTGCGCGCGCGAAGAAAAAACGAATGTGTCCCGCATGGTATTATTTGACAGGGATGATGGCCCTGGCAGGTGCGCAACCGTTGTCGCAGAAGTTCGAAAAAGTTGCTCGCAAAAGCCCGTTTGACAGAAATGTTTAAAAAGTGTTGGGTTTCCTACGAATCCGCAAGAGCGCGCGGGATGAGATTTTGACATTTTTTGTTGAAAAACCATTGGTTTTTTGATGTTTTTATGTTAAAATCGCTCCGAACACTAAGCTTTTGGAAGGATTTCGTCTTGCGCGCGCGAATGTCCACTTTACCTTATTTTTTGCAAGGGATTCTTGAAATTTGATTATATTAGAACAAGAAATGTCATTTTATAGTGTTTTTTGCAAGGGAAAGCGGGGGGGAACAAAACAACCGGATCTTGATCACATCGAATTACCTGAGGCTTCCTCACGAAAATGATGAAAATGTAGCTGCGGCCTAGGCGGCGCAGGGGGGCCGTGCACCAGGGGTCCCAACAATAATTATTCTTTAGAATTAATAATGTTCAACAACAAAAACCAACAACAACAACAACAACAACAAACAAAACAACAACAACAACAACAACAACAACAACAACACAACACCACCACCACCACCACCACCACCACAACAACAACAACCACAACAACAACAACAACAGCAACAGCAACAGCAACAGCAACAGCAACAACAACAACAACAATACACATAAAAGAGAGAGAGAGAGAGAGAAAGAGAGAGAGAGAGAGAGAGAGAGGCGCGCGTGGCGGGGCGGCGGCGCACGCGCGAGCAGCGGTCCCGAGCTCCTCCGGCGCCCGCTGGGAGGCGAAGCCCCACGGGGGGCTGCTCTCCGCGGGCACCTGGCGCCGCGGGGCGGGCTCTGGCAGGCGCGGCCCCCCGACCGGGGGGCAGAGGGGGGGGGGGGCAGGCGAGGGAGGAGAGGAGGGACAGGAGGGGGAGGCGAGGGAGGGGGAGGCGAGGGAGGGGGAGGGAGGAGAGGGGGGGGGAGGCGAGGGAGGAGAGCAGGGGGAGGGACGGGGGAGACCAAGGGGCACCGATGCCGCTTCCCCCCCCTGGACCTCTCAAAGGGGGTGCGCTCTGGCCAGGACTGCGGGGCGAATCCGGCGGCGGCGACGAGGGCCTCCCGGGAGGCCCACAACGGGGAAAACGGCCGAAGGGCAGCGGTATGGGTACCCTGTCCTCCTCTGAGGGACCTCGCCATCGCTCGGACGTCCATTCCCTGTTTTTGTTTCGGTTTCGTGCGCGGTTTTTCGCCAAATGATCAAGGATGCTCCTCGATGGTCCTCGCCGAAGGAAAACTCCACACGTCCGAGCGATGCCAAGGGGGACGACTGTGCGGGCGATCGGGGCGCGGCCCTCCCGACGGACCGCCCCTCGATCGCGGCAGGGGGGGCCAGCTCCGCAGCCGGAGGCTTCCCGTCGCCGCCGCACTCCACCATGCTCTGGCCCACGCAGAAGCCAAGCGGAACCGCGGGCTCCCTTGGGGGGCCACATGCGAACCCTACCCCTACCCCCCACGATTTCAGAGGGGGAGGGTGGGGTTCACTTCGTTCGGGAGCTCCCGAGCGAAGTGAACCCCATCATGCCCCTCAGAAATCGTGGGGGGTAGGGGTAGGGTTCGCTTGTGGCCCCCTAGAAACCAAGCGGAACCGCGGGCCCCCTCTCCCCCCCCCGGCGCCCCTGCGACGGCGAGTGTGCACCCGCCTGGTGCCGATGGGCGCTCGGCCGAGCGAAGTCTGCCAACAGAAACGCCCGCCCCCCACCCCGGGGCCCCGCGCGCGCAGCGAGAGCGGCGTCGTCTCCACGTGCGCAGCACTGGCCACGAGAAGTGCCGCGCCCCCCCCGCCCCGCCTCGCCCCGCCGCGCGCTCGCGCGCGGCCCGCCGCCCGCCTCCTCCCTCCTCTCCTCCCTCCCTCCCTCCTCCCCTCCTTCTCCTTCCCCCTCCTCCCTCCTCCTCCTCCCTCCTCCCTCCTCCTCCCCCTCCTCCTCCCTCCTCCTCCTCCTCCTCCTCCTCCTCCTCCTCCTCCTCTCTCCTCCTCCTCCTCCCTCCTCCTCCTCCTCCTCCTCCTCCTCCTCCTCCTCCTCCTCCTCTCCTGTCGTTGCCCCGCGGCTGCTCGGCACGCCAAGGCGCCCAGGCCGGCGCAGAACGGGCCGGAGAGGTATTTTGTACGCACGTGCCGGCAGGGGCGGGCGGGCGAGCGGCACGACGGGCGCGGCGCGCCACAGCGCCGCCATGCGCTGGGCCCCCCCTCGCCACCGGAACGCCCAGTTCGACGGACCCGAGATGCCAACGGGAGACCGCCTCCTTCGGGCTCCTGCGAGATGGGCTTGACAGAACAGGGACCCTCCTGCGCTTTTTGGCGCCGCCCCGCAGCCGCGCGGGACCGCGTCGGGGCCCAAAAGCGCGGATCCAAGACATCCGCGCGGAGCGCCAAAAGCTTCGGTTTCTGGCGGGCTTTCTCCTTCGATACTCCCAGTGCCAGACCGGCGCACGAGCAGCAACGTCAAGGTCGGCGTGCGGGCCCTCCGTCCCCGCGCGGCGCCGCGTGCCGCTCCGCCCGCGCTGGAGCGGCCTCTGCCTCTGCTCACCAGCCTCGAACTTATCCCTATCCCTAAGATATGACACGCTAAAAGGAGATGACAATCCTAGGGATGCACCCTCAGAAACTGAGGAAATCCCTAAGATCGCCATCGTGATGAGGCGATGCCCATCATAGGGATAGGGATATGTTCCAGGCTGGTAGTCTGCGTCCGACGGGACTTGGACCGCCTCCGCCTCTGCGCAACGCTCCGCCGCCTCAAGCGCTCACAGCCACACCGTCAGCTCCCGAGGAGCAGTCCCAGACATGCGCCGTCCTGACTTTTCCAGGGCGGCGTCCCTGGAAGTCCCGAACCTGTCCCCGGGCCGGTGTTTCGTCCCGAGTCGTTTTTTAACGGTCCCGAGGCCCGGCGCCGAAGATAGCCAAAAACCTCCCGTCCTGATTTTTCTACGACGCGATCACGTCTGCGGCCAGCAGGGGGAAGGGGCCATCCGCGTCGTCGCAGACCCCGCGGCCGACGTGCAACAAGGCTGCCCCGACGCAGGAGCGCTTCGGGCGCCTCGACGACAGGGGGCGCCGCCGCTGCCCCCATGGCACCTGCGATGTCCCGAGGACAGCGGCGCGCGAGCGCTCTGGATTCGCGTGCGTGGCTGCGCGCCGGGGGAGCTGCTCGGATTCGGCGGCGACCGCCTCAAACATGCGCCTCGCCCGAATGGGGGGGCGCTGAAGCAGGGGCTCGGTCTCGCTCCCGGCGTGTTCAGGGACAGCGCGTCTGCGCGCGGGGCGCATGCCAATCCGGTTGGGGACAGAGAAGGTGCAGCCAGGCTGCGGGAGAGCGATGGACGAGGTCAGGCCGGCGCAGTTCGCCCCGCGGGCCGCGGACTCCACGGAAGGCAGGCATCGCGCCGAAAGCGGCACCCAGGACCGACGCTGCCACTTCCCGAGCAACGCCCATCTTCCGCCTGCGCACTTTTCCGGCCCCCCAGTAGTGCTGGCCCTCGCTCGGACGTCCACTCCCTGTGCTCTTGTTCGGTGTCGTGCGTGGCTTCTTCGCCAAATGCGCAAGGATGCTCCTCGATGGTCCTCGCCGAAGGAAAAATGCACACGTCCGAGCGATGCCAAGGCAGACGGCAGCGTGCACTCGGCCGAGTTGGGGAGCGCAGGAGCGACCCTCCAACGACAGCGCTTGCACATCGGCGGCTGGGCCGCGCAGGGTCGGCACGCGAGCGCGCGCCACGTGGAGGTCCCGGGCAAGCGCCGCACGCCCGTCGATTCGAAGACTGCCTTCCTCCACGAGTCCCCCTGGGCATGCAGAAACTGTTCGACCAGCTCAGAGGGTAGATCAGCGACGACACCACCAGCTGCCCCGTCTCTCACAGAGCTGTCGAGCACGCTGCGCGCGGGACCAATCTGCTACAATGGCCCCGTCTACGGAGCATGCCAGGGCCGGACCTCAACGTTGCTTGTCGGTGTGTGTTCATGTTGTTGTTCGTTTTGCTCTACCTGTCTTCCTGTACCTCCCTCCCAAAACCAAAAACCACACACAGCCGAATTCCAGCAAAACAGCGTTTAGGTCCAGCCCTGGAACATGTACATGCATTGCTCTCAAGCATGTGCCTGGCCCAGTGAGCGCGCGCGAGCAGGCTCTGAGGGATGGGCACAACAACTCAATGACAGCCCGTGCGATCCAAGTACAAAGCGCCAGGGGACGAGGGGGGTCGAACATCTCCGCCAGCAGCCCCCGCAAGGAGGAGAACATCTTTCGGCGACGTGCGGCGACAAATTGAAGTGTCGCTTCCCGTCGCCGAGCCGGGCATGACCAGGCAGGCAGGCGAGTCTGACGCACTCGCCCCTTCTGTGCCCAACCTTCCAAGGATGCTCGAGGAAGCATGCACGAGCGGAGACAGGAGGCATGCTTCCTCGTTTGTCCACTCACCGCGGCCGTTGGCACGAAACCGGTATCTTCTGAACGAGTGTCGTGCGATTTGAGATTGTCTATTCATCTTGGTGCTGCAGTCATTGCGGCGGTCCTCGGGCAAGGCGCGCGCTGCTCTGAACCGAGCTCTGCCAGGCCCTCTTCGCCCACCGACACCCGAACACTCCCCAAGGCTGGACCATCATCGGCCACAGTAGGAGCTCGAACACAAGAAACCGTCCACAAGAAGCCCAAGCCTGAGACCCCAGGACGTCCATTGACTTTTGGTGAGGGCGCGCCACGCAAGCCACAGCAAAACCATCGGAACCTAAGAAACCCAGGGCACCCTGGAGGCAAGCAGGGTGCTTCTCGGCATGGGCTTCTACTGCGCTGCCACGTTCCGGGTCGGGGCGGGAAGGCCCACCCGCTAACAAGGCGTGCGGTGTGCCTCCGAGCCCCGTGGAATTGACCCTGTCTGGCCCGAGCAGCTGCCTCAGCCCCTGGCCAGCGTTCCCGAAGTAGTGGGAGAGGTCCCAGCATGCATGGGGAACGTTTTGGCGCGTGCGGAACTGGAGGGGTTCGCCGCCTGCTGGGCTGGGGCAAACGGGCGCGGCCCCGGCACAGCCTCCATGCAAAACGCTGGCGCTGCAGGGTTGGTGGGGCAGTGCGAAGCTACCCTCTTGCGACATTCGTGCGCGTGGGCCTGGATCCTTGGATGGTCCGACGCAGGATAGCAGTGCGGAACGATCGGATCTACCGCAGCGCGCAACGTGGCCTCCAATAGAACGGGGCCCAGGGACACACAAATAAATACACACAAATAACAGGATTCCCGAAATGTTCGCATATGTCTTGGATGTTCGTCTTCCCCCACTTCCCATATGTTCCCATATTTTCTGGGGAGTCGACGATTAATTGTGTCTGTGTTTTTTTCCCTGCTGGCAAGAGTGACCTCGTTGCCCAGAACAAACAATCGAGGGAGTTCGCCGTCCGACTGCTCAACTCGACGGCGGGCCCGGCGTAGCGATTCCTCGCTGTCGGGCGGCCCAGGCGCAGCGGCCCAACACATCCTTCCAGTCCTGCGGCTCTTTGGGCTCATCCCTCATCACGTTCTCTATCGCGGCTGCACCGAGGACGCTGACGACGACGACGACGACGACGACGGCGGCGACGACGACGACAACGACGACGACGACCCCGACGACGACCTGGGCGCCCCGACGACGACGACAGACGACGGACGGCGGACGACGACGAGGAACCACCCGACACCCACAGGGGGAGGGCGGGGGTCGCAGTGTCGCCCTCCACCACGCCGCGCCCACGGCACCACGACCGCAGGGGGGGGGAGGGGGTGACGATCCCATTCGCGAGGCCTCCGCGAGGCTCACTGAGCGTACCCATCCGCCAGGGGAGAGGGGGGGGGGGCTCGATCTCATGTGCAGTGGGGGAGGGGGTGGAGGGGGGCATGCCTGCCCACGCCTGTGCTGCCCCGCTGGCAGGACCGCGGGCAAGAGGTACAGGAACCCTGGGCCACGGTGCCACAGTACGGAGAGCCTCCATGGCAAGAGGCCACGGGGAGAGAACCCGAAAGTCGCGGCCCCGCGCCCACGCTGGGCAACCAAACGCTTCGAACGAGGTTGGGACGTTCAGGAGGAGGCTCCGTCATACACAAGCGACGGACGAGGAGGGTGGGAAGAGGAAGAGGAGGAGGAAGAAAAGGAGGAGGAGGAGGAGGCACATCGCCATCGAAGGACACGGGGAGGAAGTGGAGGAGGAGAAGGAAAGGGAGAAGGAGGAGGAAGAGGAGGAGATTGAGGAGGAGACGGAAGAAATGGACGATGAGGTCGGAGGATGAGCAGGGGGAAGAGGAGGAGGAGGCCGAGGAGAACGAGGCGGGAGGAGGCGGACGAGGAGGAGGAGGAGGAGAAAAAGGAGCAGGAGTAGGAGAAACAGGAGGAGGAGGAGGAGGAGAAAAAGGAGGAGGAGGAGGACGAAGGAGCAGGAGAAATAGATGTAGGGAGGCTGAGGATCAAGAGGACTATACTTAGGCCCACAAGCCCCCCCCCCCCGGGCAGGCGCCTCGCGGTCGCGGCCGCCGCCCCTGCTCCAGGAGATGTCCTCGGCAGGACGAGGCGTGCACGCGCCCCGCCGGCACCGCCGCTCGAGGCAGCAGCGGCCACACCCCTCCACAGGGGGAGTATCCAAAGATAGTAATTAACGGGCGAGGAACGGTATAAAGTACACTTTTTCGCTGCTGGGGGCGCATGTCCCTGGGCGGCTGGAAAGTTTACACCCCTACGGTGGCACCGTAGGGGTATAAACTTTCCAGGCGCCCAGGGACAGGCGCCCCCGACAGCGACAGAGTTTATTTTATACCGTTCTTCGCTCGCTGAAGTTAAAAAATAATCCGGGGACTATTGTTTGCGCATGTGTTGAGCATTTGTTGCATATGTTTGGGCATCTTTTCCATAGTTCGTGGATCTTTCTCATTGTTCGTCCAAAATCCCCCTGTAGGGGGACAGGTCCGACCTGGGGCTACACCCCGCGCGGCAGCTCGCAGGCGCGGGGCCGCGCGGGGGCCACGGAGCCGAACTCGGACCGTGTCTCCCGTACCGTCTTGCGCTCCCAGGCATGACCGCATCGCTACAGGATCAGGACGGGAGGTTTTGGGCGATTTTCGGCCCCAGGGGGCCCTCGCCGGGCCTCGGGACCGTTAAAAACAAGGATTCAGGACGAAAAACCGGTCCCGGGGAAAGGGTCGGGACTTCCAGGGACGCCGCCCTGAAGAAGTCAGGACGGCGCATGTCTGGGTTGGCTCTCGCGAATCGGAGCAAATCCACGCCAGCGGAACTAAGTTGACGCTGTCCGGCACTATCTCATCGACTACCAAGCGCTACTCGACGCCGGTGCGCTTTAGAAACGGAACTGCGGAGATATACGAGGCTGCCACGACTTGCTATGTACCCACCCGCACTGGGTCGACCGGCTACCGCTCCTAGCGGAGGGCATGGGTTCACTACAAGAGAGGCCCCGGCGTCGGCTTCGTCCCACCTCCACCTCTCCTTCTCCTAGCAGGTCTCGGAGCCGAGTTGGTTTGGTTGAGTTGGCGTTTGAATCTGAGTTTGGGGTCCTCACACTGTTCCTTGACTCCGGCCGGGAATGGCCTTAGCCAGTCTCTGGCTGGTCTCTTCCTCACCCCCGTCTCCTTGTCTCGGCCTCCAGCCGAGGATGTCCAGGCCAGTTCAAGCCTGTCATCAGCACCCACAGTGGAGGTCAGTCCACAAGATTCTTCTCCACAAGAAACCCCACCCTGAGACCCCAGGACATCCACTGATTTCTCGTGTGGGAACGTCACGCTCTCCACCGCAAAACCATCGAAACCATCGAAACCCAGGGCACCCTGAAGGCAAGCAGGATGTTTCCTGGCATGGGCCCCTCGCTCCCTCCCTCCCCCTCTCACTCCCCCTCCCCCCCCTCCTCCTCCTCCTCCTCCTCCTCCTCCTCCTCCTCCTCCTCCTCCTCCTCCTCCTCCTCCCTCCTCCCCCCCTCCTCCTCCTCCTCGTCCACCCTCCTCCTCTCCTCCTCCTCCTCCTCCTCCTCCTCCTCCTCCTCCTCCTCCTCCCCCTCCCCCTCTTTCATGGAGAAACAGCATCGCATGGCCGTGTTTTCTCGACTGCCCGCAGAGATTTCTGGCATCGGCGCTCTGGGCGCCCCGAGCGCCCCGGGGGGAAGGGCGCGGGAGCTCTCGGGACACATCTCCGTTGGGCCCCGTGCCCCTCGTGGCGAGACAGGGACGGAGGAGGAGGAGGAGGAGGAGGAGGAGGGGGAGGAGGGGTAGGAGGAGGAGGAGGAGGGGGAGGCGGAGGAGGAGGAGGAGGAGGAGGAGGAGAGGAGGAGGAAGAGGAGGAGGAGGGGAGGAGGAGGAGGAGGAGGAGGAGGAGGAGGAGGAGGAGGAGGAGGAGGAGGAAGAGGAGGGGAGGAGGAGGAGAGGAGGAGGAGGAGGAGGGGAGGAGGAGGAGGAGGAGGAGGAGGACCAGTGCAAGCCCAAGACTCAGCAACGATGATGGAATCTATACCCTCCCCCCAGGCTCCCCCTTCACAGGCCCCTGCAAGGGTTCACTTCCACTGGGGGAAAGTACCGTTAAACGTGCCAGATCACCACTCCTGGGACTCAGCCACCGCGCATGCAAGTAACCGCTGCTGCCTGACAATCCTGCATCGTTCCCAAGCACGATGATTGATACGATGACCATGACAAGCAAAACTCTTGCAAACTAAATACACGTACACACGGTGCTAAGGCGAGGACCACATTTTGACAAGGACCGCCCTCAAGCCGCGAATCTCTTGCATTTGTGAAAACGAATGTGCGCGGCGCTAAGACGAGAACCACACTTTGGAAACGAACCGCCCTCGAGCCGCAATCCTCTTGCAAATGCTTAAACTTGAGGTGTGCGCTAGGGCGAGAACCACTTGTTGAAAACAACCCGCTTTCAACCCGTGAAGCTCTTGCAAATGTTTGAAACGAATGTGCGCGGCGCTGAGGCGAGAGCCACATTTTGGAAGCGACCCGCCCTCCATCTGCGAAGCTGTTGTCAATATTTCTGCTTGAGGCTCATACGTGGCAATGACGTCTCAGGCGAAACACCGGGCCCACCCTTCCGATTGACCTCGAGGTGCGACAGGGAAGAGTTATTCATGAGGAAAAGGAATGGAGGACGGAGGAGGAAGACTGGGGAGGAGGACGAGGAGGAGGAGGAAGAGGGAGGAAGAGGACGAGGATGAGGAGGCCGGAGGAGGAGGAGGACGGAGGAGGAGGAGGATGAGGAGGAGGAGGAGGACGAGGATGCGGAGGCCGGAGGAGGAGGAGGACGGAGGAGGAGGAGGAGGAGGAGGAGGAGGAGGAGGAGGAGGAGGTGGAAGACGAGGGCGGGGATGATGGTGATGGTGATGGTGATGGTGATGGTGCTGCTGATGGTGATGCTGATTCTGAGGGTGGCGGTGGCTCGCCGCCGGGTCGTGGCATGGCCGCCTCCCGCCGCGGGCCCCCTTGCAGCCCTGCCCCCCCGTCGGGCGGGCGGTGACTGGCCATCGCTCGGACGTCCATTCCCCGTGTTTTTGTTCGGTTCCGTGCGTGGCTTTCTCGGCAAATGATCAAGGATGCTCCTCGATGGTCCTCGCTGAGGAGAAAAAACGCACACGTCCGAGCGATGCCAGGGTGACGGGGGGTGACCTGAATGGAGGGCGACGAAGAGGGCCCTCAGGCGGGGGAGGATCACGGCGGCTCGGGCGAAGGCGTACTAATCATGTCTGCCTCGAAGACCTCTGCAGCGGCGGCGACGGCGGCGACTGCGAGGACATCTGCATGGACATCATCTGCAGTCGCAGCCGAACCTCAGCATCCCCGTCTCCTCCCTCCGCTATGGGCCGATCGGACACCAAGACGTGCCAGAATTGTGCGGCGGAGGGGAAGGGAGCATTTCCGCGGGGGGGGGGACCTAAATGGGGGGCGACCACCCATTCAGGCCACCCCCCCATTGCAAGGGCGCAAAACGCCGCGCGTCGCGGAGCGCGAATACCTCCGCGCTCCCGCGCCGCCCCTCCGGGGCAGAGGAGGACTTGGAGCCGAACCGCGAAGCGCGACGAACTTCGCGTCCGCGAGGGCGCCCCAGATTCAGGTTACCCCCTATTCCCAGACATGCGGCGTCTTGATTTTTGTTCAAGACGGCGACCCCGGAAGTATCGACCCTTTCCCCAGGACCAATTTTTCGTCCTAGGGCCCCCCGGGGGCCGAAAAATAACCAAACACCTCCCGTGCTGATTTCCTGTTTATTTACGACGCAATGGTGTCTGGGTTCAAGTCACCCCCCATCTCGCCATCGCTCGGACGTCCATTTCCCGTGCATTTTTCGGTTTCGTGCGTGATTTGTTCGCACGATGGTCCAGGATGGTCCTCAAGGGTCCTCGCCGAGAAAAAAAATACACACGTCCGAGCGATGCCAGGCCATTGCCACCCGCCCGACTCCCGCCGCAGCCGTCCAGGGCCGGGGCTTCCGGGTCGGCGCAGCTCGCCGCGGGGGCCTCCGGGGGTAGGCGCGCGCCGCCGGCCGCCCGGGCGCATCATATAGGAGCTAGGGCGACGACGATGACAACAACAACAACAACAACAACAACAACAACAACACCAACAACAACAACAACAACAATCACTTTACCCGAACGCTCAGTGTTCTCACCAGTGCCAGGGTTTTCATGCGACGCCAGCCAATACCCCCACTTTGTGGGGGGGCAGTGCAAGCTCTACCAAATATCCACACGACTCTTCGCCACCACCCACACCCAGCTTCCCGCCCTATGACGTTCGGACACTTCACTTCGTGGCCTGCGGACGACCGTGGCTACTACACTGGCGTGGAGTACACACCCACAGAAGTTGTTAAGCCTACGTTCGTACACCCACAGAAGTTGTTAAGCCTTGTTAACCCACAGAAGTTGTTAAGCCTTCCACAGAACATCTGTTACATGTGATGCATATGGTACATGATACACATGATACACATGTAACGTGCGAAAGCAGCTCGCGCGAGCTCATGTAACATAAATGTTGGAAAACCATTGGTTTTTTTAGGATTCGGACAGCGCGCGCGGGTAGAAATTTTGAAAAGTCGTGCAGGTGTTTTTCGAGGACCTACGGTGCGATTCGTGTGATTTTATGATGCGCGGTGCTAAAATTCTTAAGAAGCCCAATGGTTTTTGGAGATTTCGGCGTGCGCGCGCGAAGAAAAAACGAATGTGTCCCGCATGGTATTATTTGACAGGGATGATGGCCCTGGCAGGTGCGCAACCGTTGTCGCAGAAGTTCGAAAAAGTTGCTCGCAAAAGCCCGTTTGACAGAAATGTTTAAAAAGTGTTGGGTTTCCTACGAATCCGCAAGAGCGCGCGGGATGAGATTTTGACAATTTTTTGTTGAAAAACCATTGGTTTTTTGATGTTTTTATGTTAAAATCGCTGCGAACACTAAGGTTTTGGAAGGATTTCGTCTTGCGCGCGCGAATGTCCACTTTACCTTATTTTTTGCAAGGGATTCTTGAAATTTGATTATATTAGAACAAGAAATGTCATTTTCTATTGTTTTTTGCAAGGAAAGCGGATTACAACAAAACAACCGGATCCTGTACACACCCTCTTTTCTGAGGCTTCCTCACGAAAATGATGAAAATGTAGCTGCGGCCTAGGCGGCGCAGGGGGGGCGCGCACCAGGGGGCCAACAATAATTATTCTTTAGAATAAATAATGTTCAACACCAACAACAACAACAACAGCAAGAGCAGCAACAACAACAGCAACAGCAACAACAACAACAACAATCACTTTACCCGAACGCTCAGTGTTCTCACCAGTGCCAGGGTTTTCATGCGACGCCAGCCAATACCCCCACTTTGTGGGGGGGCAGTGCAAGCTCTACCAAATATCCACACGACTCTTCGCCACCACCCACACCCAGCTTCCCGCCCTATGACGTTCGGACACTTCACTTCGTGGCCTGCGGACGACCGTGGCTACTACACTGGCGTGGAGTACACACCCACAGAAGTTGTTAAGCCTACGTTCGTACACCCACAGAAGTTGTTAAGCCTTGTGAACCCAGCAGCGCGCGCGCGAAGAAAAAACGAATGTGTCCCGCATGGTATTATTTGACAGGGATGATGGCCCTGGCAGGTGCGCAACCGTTGTCGCAGAAGTTCGAAAAAGTTGCTCGCAAAAGCCCGTTGGACAGAAATGTTTAAAAAGTGTTGGTTTTCCTACGAATCCGCAAGAGCGCGCGGGATGAGATTTTGACATTTGTTTGTTGAAAAACCATTGGTTTTTTTATGTTTTTATGTTAAAATCGCTGCGAACACTAAGGTTTTGGAAGGATTTCGTCTTGCGCGCGCGAATGTCCACTTTACCTTATTTTTTGCAAGGGATTCTTGACATTTGATTATATTAGAACAAGAAATGTAATTTTCTAGTGTTTTTTTGCAAGGGAAAGCGGATTACAACAAAACAACCGGATCTGGACCCCATCCACTTTTCTGAAGCTTTCGCGAAAAAATGATGAAAATGTAGCTGCGGCCTAGGCGCGGCGGGGGGGCCGTGCACCAGGGGTCCCAACAATAATTATTCTTTAGAATTAATAATGTTCAACAGCAACAACAACAACAACAACATCATCGACAACAACAACAACAACATCAAGAGCAGCAACAACAACAGCAACAGCAACAGCAACAACAGCAACAACAACAACATCATCGACAACAACAACAACAACAACAACGACGACGACGACGACGACGACAACAACAGCAACAACAACAACGACAACAACAACAACAACAACAACAACAGCAACAACAACGACGACGACGACGACGACGGCGGCGAGGGCGACGAGGGGCGACGAGGGACGACGATCACGAAGCCGACCACGACGACAACGGCCAGGGCGAGGACGAGAAGGACCCCACCTCCCACCTCTAGCCTCCAGCCTCCCTCCTCGCTCCTCCTCCTCCTCCTGTTCCTCCTCTCCCTCGTCCCCGTCCTCCTCCTTCTCCTCCTCCTCCTCCTCCTCCTCCTCCTCTTCCTCCTCTTCCTTTTCCTCCACATTCACCACTCCCTCCTCTTTCTCCCCTTCCCACCTCCCTCCTCGCTCCTCCCCCTTCCTCCCTCCCACCACCCTCCGCCTCCTCCCCCATCATTCCTCCCCCTCTGGCCTACCTTCGCCTCCCGACACGCCTGGCCCCAGTGACCAGCCGTCCACAAGATAGACGGGTACTGGGGCCGTGGGGGCAGGGAGCGAGGCACAGGGAGGAAGGAGAAGGGGCGATGTAGAAGCTGGAAGGGAAGGGGAGGAAGAAGGGAACGGCTGATAGGGGGAGTAGGAGGAGGAGGGGGAGGAGGAGAAGCCCAGCGTAGGGGGAGGAGGGGGAGGAGGAGGAGGAGGAGGAGGAGGAGGAGGAGGAAGAGGAGGAGAAAGAGCAGGAGGAGGAGAAAGAGGAGAAGGAGGAGGAGGAGGAGGAAGAGCCCAGCGTAGGAGGAGGCGGAGGAGGAGGAGGAGGAGGAGGAGAGGAGGAGGAGGAGGAGGAGGGGGAGGCGGAGGAGGAGGCAGGAGGAGGAGGAGGAGGAGAGTGAGGAGGAGGAGGGGGAGTAGGACGAGGGAGGAGGAGGAGGAGGAGGAGGAGGAGGAGGAGGAGGAGGAGAAGGGGAGGAGGAGGAGAGAAGAGGAGGAGGAGGAGGAGGAGGAGGAGGGGGAGGAGGAGACGAGGAAAAGGAGGAGGAGGAGGAGGAGGAGGAGGAGGAGGCCGGAGGAGGGAGGGCACTCACCACTGCCCATGGGGCCTAGTGGGGAAGTAGCTTGCTGAGGTCCCCGAGCCTCACTTCACGGCGGTGCCGCCCCGGCCGCCCCACGCCGGGTGCCCGGGGACATTCGGCACAGGCGTACGACACGCCGCGCCACCGCCACTGGCCATGCATTAGGTCGGGCATGTCCTCCTACAAGGCTGGACCTAAACGTTGTGTTCCGTTTTGTTGTCGTTTTGTGCTTCGTCGTGCTCTATATATTTTCCTGCACCTGCCAAAACAAAAAAACACAGACGAATTCCAGCAAAACAGCGATTAGGCCCACCCCTGTCCTCCTACAGGAGGATTTTTTGAGAAAGCAATAAATAGTCAAAGCATGTTCTAAAACATTGGCACTTGTTCAAACATCGTCCCCCGAGTAATGTCTGGATTGATTTTTCCCAACCATCCTGTGGTGTTGGGTCCTCGTTTTGAAGAGACAGCGCCCCGCGTCCCACCTCCTCTCCTCCTCTCTCCTCTCCTCCTCTCTCCTCCTCCCGCACACCCATTTCGGCACACCCCTCACACGCTTCGTGGCACCATAGGGAGCTCCACCGAAGGCCCCATGGCTGCCGTCCGCATGCGTCCCGCACACCCATTTCGGCACACCCCTCACACGTTTCGTGGCCCCACAGGGAGCTCCACCGAAGGCCCCAGTGCTGCCGTCCGCATGCGTCCCGCACACCCATTTCGGCACACCCCTCACACGCTGCGTGGCCCCATAGGGAGCTCCACCGAAGGCCCCATGGCTGCCGTCCGCATGCGTCCCGCACACCCATTTCGGCACACCCCTCACACGTTTCGTGGGCCCATAGGGAGCTCCACCCGAAGGCCCCAGTGGCTGGCCCGCATGCGGTTCCACCCCCCATTCTGGCACACCCCTCACACGTTTCGTGGCCCCATAGGGAGCTCCACCGAAGGCCCCATGGCTGCCGTCCGCATGCGTCCCGCACACCCATTTCGGCACACCCCTCACACGTTTCGTGGCCCCATAGGGAGCTCCACCGAAGGCCCCAGTGCTGCCGTACGCATGCGTCCCGCACACCCATTTCGGCACACCCCTCACACGTTTCGTGGCCCCATAGGGAGCTACACCGAAGGCCCCATGGCTGCCGTCCGCATGCGTCCCGCACACCCATTTCGGCACACCCCTCACACGTTTCGTGGCCCCACAGGGAGCTCCACCGAAGGCCCCAGTGCTGCCGTCCGCATGCGTCCCGCACACCCATTTACACCCCTCACACGTTTCGTGGCCCCATAGGGAGCTCCACCGAAGGCCCCAGTGCTGCCGTCAGCATGCGTCCCGCGCACCCATTTCGGCACACCCCTCACACGTTTCGTGGCCCCACAGGGAGCTCCACCGAAGGCACCAGTGCTGCCGTCCGCATGCGTCCCGCACACCCATTTCGGCACACCCCTCACACGTTTCGTGGCCCCACAGGGAGCTCCACCGAAGGCCCCAGTGCTGCCGTCCGCATGCGTCCCGCACACCAGGTGTGTGGCGTGCCGACATGGGCGTCGCGGCGCGCGGGCGCTGCCGTCGGGGTTCCCAGGGAAGCCCCCTGCAGAGGCGACGCTCAGAGCCACGAGTACCGAGAGTCACGCAGACCCAAGCTGTTCACAGTCGTATACATACATTTACACTGGGCGTATCCATGCACGCATTCATGCGAATAGAATCAATCGCGCGCAGATTCATTCATAATCAGACTCGCTCGCGATCCGACTCGCACGCGCTCAAGCTTTCATATTCGGACCTATCGTCTTCGTTCGTGTTGTGTACACTGCCACGCATTTCGGCACACCCCTCATACGGCTCGTGGCCCCATAGGGAGCGCCACCGAAGAAAATATTCACAATTGCGGTACTCTCAACTGCATATGGTTGGGTCCTTCGCCAGGCTAATTTTTTTTTGAAAATGCCTCCCGTGAAAAGACATGCCCGTTGAGCCAAGCACGGCCTCGTTTGGAGCTGGCGACGTGCCCATGGCTGGGGAAAAACCAACCTGCACAAATAAAAATAAACTGTCGGAGGTCCGCGCGGATTCCGGGAATCGGCGCTAGAACCCCTGGCGGCGCCTCCGGAGCCGCCCCTGGCGCGTTCCGCGCGCCAGGAAAGGGGGGGGATCCAGCGCCGATGCATCAGATCCGCGAAGACCTCCACTAAATTGCATGCCGCTGTTTTTTCTTCGACGTGTTTCGCGGATAACCAAGGGGGGAGCGCAAGGGAGAAAGCCCTTTCTCAAAAAGCTCGGAACCCCCCCAGGAGTTCTGAACAGTTTCCAAAGTCTTCCCCGAAGACCCAGACAACTTCTCAGAAAAAACAAACGTATCGGAGACATCGCGCCGCCTTCTGAGCGAACTTTCTTCTTTTTCACTTCCCTCCCACGTTCGCCGCCGACGTGCGGCGGGTCATCTCTGGGGAGGGCAACCGTCATTTCCGCCAGCCTCCGCCGGCCTTCCGTTGGGCGGCCCGCGTAAGTTGATGGGCCGATTTTCCACCACCACTACCATGGGGGGGACGGGGGAGAAGGGAGGATGCGGAGGTCTTCCTCCCCCTCCTCCTCCTTTTCCTCCTCCGTCCTCTTCCGTCCTCCTCCTCCTCCTCCTCCTCCCTCTCCTCCTCCTCCTCCTCCTCCTCCTCCTCCTCCTCCTCCTCCTCCTCCTCCTCCTCCTCCTCCTCCTCCTCCCCCTCTTTCCCGAGAGTCGCTGCGAGCCGGGTCCTTGGTCAGCGAGCCGACCGGCGCGCCGCCTGATGACGGACAAGCCTTATGATGGCTCCGCTCGACCTCGCACTGAGCGGGGTGGTGGTAGTCCTAATTTCATTATGAAGGTGGTGAGCATCTACAACAGTCGAGAGAGAGGCAAGGGGTGGATAACAAAGACCGAAGCGGGCAACAGGGCAGGCTGGAAACTGTAGAACATGGGCAACTTTGGCCAGGATGGCGACGAACGAGGGACAGGACCAGAGGTGGCGGAACGAGTGAGTTGACTGGCCGTAGCACGGACACGGCTCAGTGTCTTGAAAGTGGGAGGGGGTGATCCAACCTCCAACGACGGCACGCCAAGCAGGGGGGGAGAAGGGTCGAGCGCACTTCGGACCACAGGAAAAGGTTAATGGCAGGAGCGCTTTGAGGGAACCAATTCAGAAGGCGACGCTGGAAAATATCTCGAAAAGCATCAGGAAAAAACGTTGGCAAGAAGAGGGCGAAAGAGGTGAAGGTGGGGATGAAGAGAATGAGGAGGGAGGTGACGACGGTCGTGTTGAATACTGTTGAGTTGTTGAACGGCTTGGCCATATAATCGGAACGACCTCGGGCTGTTGGGGGAGCCCAGGGAGGCCTGCTCGAGGGTGCTGACGAACGCAGAGGGTGTCCAGAAGGGTGGCCAGAGCTGATGCCTCCAGAAGTCGGGCCAAGCTGCACGCCTCACAGTGTACGCGAGTGGGAGTGCTTCCTCTGCGACGGCGCGGAGTCTCTGAAGGATGGGCGGCCAAGCGGCAAGAGTAAGCCTGCTGGCGCGAATCAACTGGGCCATGTTCGTTCGGGTCAAACTCTGGGTTCTGGGACCTCCCCACTTCGCATGGTTCGGCCATCCACCCTCGTCAACTCGACAGCACGGGTGCTTAATGCTGGCCAGAGTCGCTGCCTCTTGCCTCTTCATGGAAGGCGCGATGAGCTGGAACTGGCCCACGCAAGAGAGAACAGCGAGCGCGCGACGGGCGCGCGTGGAGGCGGCGAGCCCAGCAGGGGCGCCTTCACCAGCAAACGAGCGGGCACGATTGACGAACTTGCCCCAAAGGGCTTCCCAGGAGGTGCTAGGGGCAACCGCGGGGCCCATCCATATCCCGAGGTAAAGAGCCACGGAGACATCCTCGATGTTGGACCAGTGGGGGGCCAGAGCCACGGGAGACACCATATATGCCTGAGCTAGAATGTCTGAGAAGTCGGCAGCTAAGGGCATCGGCTTGCACTTGCGCGCCTTCGGGCAGAGGTGCGCGAGTCGCTCCGCAACTCGGAATCCAGCAGCAAGGGCAGCAATGTCCTGCAATGTGCAAATGACTGCTCCGATGTCGTCTGCATGAGCTCTGAGGAGACCTTTCAGCCCCAACAAAACCCTAAAGCACCGAAGAAACGGGTCGGCCCCTATAGCCAAGAGCGATCCGCTCGCAGGGCATCCCGGGATGATTCCGCTCACGATCCAGAAAAAAAAAAAAAACGCGCCCCATCCCGCCCGCGAGGCCAGAGCAGACAAACCCCGAGTAAAGGTCGAGAAAGAGGGCGAGGAGAGGCGGGGGAAGGAAGATGCGGCGGAGACCAACAACGTGCCAACGACGGGACATGGAGGGGAAGGCGTGGCCAATGTCGAAGCGCAAGAGGGCAGGGAGATGGAGGTGGGGGTCACGTTGCATGCTGGATTCCCTGCCAGCCGCGTCTAATTCCAAAATCTCGTGGCCCAAGTTCCGGCGGGGGGCGAAGCCGCGCTGGGCCTCGTCGAGGCCCGAAGACAGAGATCGGGTCAAAGGGCGGACAGAAACCCCCGCGATGACTTCGTTGCCGCAGTTCTTAAGACCGAGCGGGCGGGCGTCAAAGGGGGGGCGAGCGCCGGGCTCTTCCCTGGGGGGGTCAAAACCATTTGGGGATGACAGCGCCTCTCGCAGCATTGCACCCATAAAGAAGGGCATGGCCAGACTGGACCCAGCGCATCGAGCTATGGGGCACGTCGGCACCGCAAGGGGCAAAGCGCCAAGCGCAGTCAGGGGGGCCGTCGGGGCCAGGGGGGCCACGGGTCGGGGCCGCCAGATATTCCCGAATATCTCTCACAGTGGGGGGAGGGGGGACGTCGGCGCTGTCGAGGGGCGAAATAATTGGTCCAGGAAGGCCGCCGCCTCCTCGTGGCGGCGCTCTTTAGCTGAGAAGATCGGGGCCCAGTGTTGGGCAAGACTGGCCAAAATCGCCGACGGCGCTCGGGCAACCTGCCCAGCGACGCTCGCGCGAACGCCAGCGAAGGCCGCGCGCCGATCGAACGGAGACCATAACTCCGCAAGCCGGCCTATTCCGCGAGCGCGAGCGGCGGCGCGGGCGATCGCCGACGGGCGCGAGAGACTCTGAGCACTGGCCTGCAGAGAGCGCTCCGTAGCTCGGGCGGACTTGAGGCGGCGGTCGTCGGAGAGGGGGGCGAAGAGGGTAGGGCCGAAGAAGGAAATGCGGAAGGTGTTGTAATCGAGGTTCAGGCGCTCTCCGCATAGCGGGTGCGACTGGTGCAAGCGCTTGGCCAGGGCCCAACCCAGGCGGAACAGAGCACGAGCCATTCCTCGGACCACAAGGAAGCGGGAGGCGTGGGGGTGGGGGCGTTTCAGGATGAGCTGGCCACGGGCGAAACGCGCAGCTTCCGACATCAGGGATACATGATTGTCGCGAGCGAGAGAGGGGGCGAGTGGCGGTCGGAAGAGCCCGCTTTGACCGCGCGGCCAAGAAAACATTTGAAGGGGCAGACGCAACAATCTCCTGGCGGAAGCGGCGGAAACGCGAGAACGTGGGCGACCACAGGGGCGTGATCCGTCAACCCAGCAGCGCTCAACGCCTCAGGGCGCTCGCTAACTTCCCCCCCCAGACGCCAGTTGCGAGAGGATCCAGCCGGGCAGCGAGGTGAAGGCGCGGTCCAGGAGTCCCAGGGCGGCGCGCTGGCGGTCGCAATGGGCGGCGGGCGCGAGAGAGGGCTGACTCCAATAAAGGAGGGGGGGGGGGGGGGGGGGGGGGGGGGGGGGGGCGAGGGCGAGGGTCAGTGAACGCGCCGAAGTCACCGCCATGGGGGTTCAGGGGAAGGGGTTGATGAGAGAAGAGGTTCAGATCCCCTGCGGCCAGAACCATTATATTGAGCGGGTCCTCCTGCGCTTGCTGAAGCGCATCTGCGATCTCCCTGAAGAGGCGCTGCTTGCCGTCCGCCGACAGGTCAAACTCGTAAATCTTTATGTGAACCGCCCAACGCGCCCCATTCACTGCCCCTGTCGCGGTCAGGAAGGAGCACGCGGCCAGGGGCGGGGTCGAGGGAGGAGGAGAGATGGAGGGTGCCGCCAGTAAGACAACGCCTGCATTCGGGAGGTCTGAAGCTCGGGAACAGGGCCACGACCCCCCCGCCCGAATGTTGTCATGGGAAGAGCAAGAAGCCTGGATGGGGGAGGTGGAGGAAGCGCAGGAGGTCCCTGGCATCGCACTCTGCACCGCGCGTCTCTCGGATAGATTGTATTCAGAGTTCAGATATCAAGCGGCGCAGCAGCTTCACTTTGCGAACGCGGAGGCAATGATCATGATGAAAGAGGGCCCTCGCGTTCCATGTGATGATGCGCATCGGGAAGAGGGGGGGGGCCGTCCTTCTGCGAGAGACCATGCCACAGGGCGCTGCGCCGGCTAGGGGATCCACCGGATGGCCCGGGCAGGACGGAGGCGTCTGTGATGATCTGGCGGGCCCGAGTGGGGTCCATGTTCTCCGCGGGCAGGTTCTCGTTGGCCCGGCTGAAGTTCGGCGCGCCCTGCCCGTCGATGGGGGCGATCCTGACCAGTGGGCGCCATCCAGCGAGGGCTTCGCCCTTGAAGCGGCCGACGATGAAGCGCTTCTTGGGGAACTTAGCGAGGAGGGCACTCTTGACTTTCTTGCGCCCGATTTCCTTCCGCACCATGAGTGTGTTCTTGTCGGGGCCGGCGAAGAGATTGACTTGACAATCAGCGACTGATGCAGCGCGGAACTGACGCCAAACAGGTGGCGTGACTCCAGGTGCAGAGGTCTTGAGGAAGCCAAGGCCTTGGTTGACCTTCCTCTCGGGGTTGGTGAACGTCGTCGCCGTCGGCGTCTGCTCATCAATCGAGTACTCAGTGTCATTGATGTTGGCATCTGTGAGCCAGGGGCTGATCGAGTCAAGGGCGACATTCTTTGCAACCAGCTTCGGGGAAAGAGCGATAACCACCGACTTGTCGATCGGCCTGACGGATCTAGAGCCAGCAGTATTGACAGGCGGTTGAGGCTCTTCACTTTGCACCACTTGAAACTCCTGACGAAGACGGCGTGGTTGCTCTTCCAGCTCGGCAATGTTTAAAGTCTTGCTGAGTCAACCTGGCTTCCACGCCGCTAATTATGACGTCCATCTGGCGGGAGAGGCACGGGAATGACTGAGAAACGCTGGAGGAGAGCGCTGTAAGGGAGCCTTGAATGTTTATCAACAAATGAAATCGACTCTGCAAGGGCGGCCTTGGTTCCGTCAACACGCATCTGCATGCTGGCAGCTTCGTCGGCAGGTCCTGCACCACGCTGTTGTGGTTGTTGTCCACCAGGGAAGGGGGGGGACAGCTTGGACACCATGGGGATCGAGCTGAATGAGTGGGACGCCAGCTGGGATGCCTGCCGCCGCGCCAATGCCAGCGGCGCCCGGGGAGTGTGGAGCACTCTTGGGGGCCTCGTCACCGTCAGCACGAACAGCACCAAGGCCAGCACCACCTCGGAGTGGCGTCGCCACCTGGCTCTGGGAGGGGAGCGTGGGCATGGTCTCGAGATCGTCCAGCATGTCCGAGATGCATATATGCTGGGGAGGAGCATCCTTTCCACCCATCGCGCGCTGGCTACCTGGTAGCCGCACCCTGAGCGATGATTGGACGTGGCCGAAATCAGAGCTCTCTATCCCTTGGCCAAGTGAATGGCCCTCAAGGGGAGAGGATCGTGCGGGAAATAGGAGGGCTGCAGGGAGCCTGGATTCATTGAACCACCTCGAGCAAATTGCTTGAGCCAAAATGGTTCCTCCTCTTCCTCCTCCTCCTCCTCCTCCTCCTCCTCCTCCTCCTCCTCCTCCTCCCTCCCTTACATACAGAAGTGGCCGTGGAAAAGCGGCCCATCATAAGTGTACAGCTCGCCGGAAATGCCCGGCTGGTCGGACCAGCGGGCGGGTGTGATGGTCACCAGCCCCGGGCGGAGCCGCTGTTCTGAACACGGGACGTGGCAAGGTCTGCCCGCGAAGGTTTGACAGGTATGGCCGCATCGCACACACACACGCGTGGGCTGCATGATCTCCGCGCCGTGCCCCGGAAGCGCAGGCACATGCGCGCGCGTACCTGTATTGCGTATCGGGTGCTGGGCACACGGGTGGCGCACGTGTATACAGGACAGTGTGGCAGCCGACTAAAGACCCTGCGTCCTGCTGCCTCGCAAGCCATCGCAAGAAAAGGTCTCAACATTGGAGAATGTAGTCCAGAAACAAGTCCGCCACCGTGCCGCTTGGCGGCACGTTGAGGCGTGGTAGAATGCCAAGGGCTGTCTGGTAGGGTTTCCGTAATCTTCTAAGGGACCCCCTCCCCTCTTCCTGCGCTAGTTGCGTGCATCGCCCACCCTCGCCGAGGCCATCGGAAGAAACAATGGATCCGCGCCTCCGAGGCCACGATCCCTCGTGAAACACGAAGAGTCCGCTTCACGAACTCGCAAGACGGTCCAGGTGAGCAACCCTGGCCGCCAAGACGGCCCAACATGGCCCGACGACGGCTCAAGATGGCCCAAAGGCGGCCCAATGTAGCCTCAAGATGGCCCACTACGCCTCCACAGCGAGGACACACAGTGGACCCAAGAGGGCCCAAATCCTGGATCAGCCCAAGATTGTGGGAGGATTTTCGCATTCTCACCTTCTCAGTCGTCCGTCAGATCAAGACTGCCCGACCAGCCCCACTATGGCTCAATAGTCGCAAAAGATGGTCGCAAGACGGCCCAAGAGGACCCCATGAAGGCCCAAGACCCTTCATGACGGCCCCACCAAGGCTGCTCAAGGGGGCCTCTGGAGAGACCCGAGACTGCTTTCGAAGGCCCCTCGACGGCCCTTCGACGGCGCAAACACGGCCCTACGACGGCCCCAAGACACCCACGACACGGGCAAGAGTGCCCCAAGACTGCCCACGAGAGCTTCCAAGACGGCCAAATAAGGCCCCAAGACGGCCCAAGACGGCCCCACGGCAGCCCCAGGACGTCGCAAATGAGCCCCATGAGAGCTCATCCATCGGTGGAAACGAAGGGTATCACATGTAACGGCCGTTCTCTTCCTCCTCCCCGCTCCTCCTCATACTCGTCGTTACCATCATCCTCAGCATTATCATCCTCCTCCCCCTCCTGCTCATCATCATCATCATCACCATCACCACCACCACCATGACCATCATAATCATCAGAATCATCATAATCATCCGAATAACAATCATCATCATCATCATCATCATCATCATCATCATCATCATCATCATCATCATCATCATCATCATCATCATCATCATCATCATCATCATCAGCATCATCATCATCATCAGCAGCAGCAGCAGCAGCAGCATCATCACTATCAGCATCATCATGGCTCTCCCAAGCTTGAGGACATGAGGTGTCACACGTGACGGTCTCCCATGCCCCCTCGAACAGTCGCCACCAAGAGTGCTGGGATAGCACAGTGGCGGGACTTGACGCAGGCAACTGGATATCATCATATCCATCCATCCTCTCCTTTTTCACCTTGTTACTCCCCTCAATCTCCTCTTCCCTCCATCTCTCTCATTCTCATTCGCCTTCCTGGCGCCTCCTCGCCCCTCCTCCCTCCTCACTCATCATGCTTCCCCTCTCCTCATCCCCACCAATCATTACTCCTCCCCCTGCACGAAATCTGCATCGCCCACACTGCCGTCATGATTCCGAGCACCATCACCACCATAAGATCTTCTATCTGCTTCCTCCTCCTCCTCCTCCTCGCTGCTCTGGGCAGCTCAGCCCAGCGAGGCCCTCCGACGCGCAAGCTCGGCACTCGACCTGTCCATCCTCCGCACGCTCCCAAACTTCCTCTGGCGGCGCGCAGAGGGGGGTGGAGGGAGGGGGGAAGGCTTCTTAGAAGGAGGCTGCTTCTTAGAAGGCGTCAGCCTTACATCTATAGACAAGGCCCGCGCCTTCTAAGGAGCGGGGGTGCTTCTAAGAAACCTTCCCCCCTCCCCCTACCCCCCTCTGCGCGTGGCGATTCCCTTTGCTGCCTGTTGCCTGCTGCCTGTTGGCGAGAGGGCTCTGCGGCGCATCCACCCTCCCCGCCCCCGGTCGGCCCCCGCGGGGGAGGGTGATCCGACGGGGCAGCCGGCGCGGCGCTATGCCAGCGGCCGAGGAGAGATTGAGCAGAGATGGCAGACTCCTCCTCCTCCTCCCTCCTCCCTCCTCCTCCTCCTCCTCCTCCTCCACCTCCCTCCCCTACCCCCCTCCTCCTCCCCCTACCCCCTCCTCCTACCCCTCCTCCTCCTTCCTCCTCCTCCTCTTCCTCCTCCTCCCCTCCTCCTCCTCCTCTCCTCCTCCTCCTCCTCCTCCTCCCTCCTCCTCCTCCTCCTCCTCCTCCTCCTCCGCCTCCTCCTCCTCCTCCTCCTCCTCCTCCTCCACCCCCTCCTCCTACCCATTCTCCTCCTCCTACCCCCTCCACCTCCTACCCCTCCTACCCCTCCTCTGTCCTCCTAACCCTTCTCCTCCTCCTACCCCTCCTCCTCCTCCTCCTCCTCCGCCTGCCTCCTCCTGGCCATCGCTCGGACGTCCATTCCCCGTGTGTTTTTTCTCGGTGTCGTGCGTGGTTTTTTCGCAGGATGGTCCAGGATGCTCCTTAATCACCCCCGCCGAGGAACAGGGCACACGTCCGAGCGATACCAAGTCCTGCGTCGATGCATGCAGCCCGAAGCTCCGCGCCGAGCGCGCGCAGCCTGGCCGCTGGGGGCCGACGGGCACCGGCAGCAGCGGTCCTGGCGGGCGCCCGCGTCCGATGGGGTCGGCGAGGGGGGCGGCTGCGGCAGGGAGAGCGCGCTGTTCGGGCCTGCTGCACATGCCGGCGGGGGCGAGGGAGGCAGGGAAGGGAGTGAGGGGAAATGGTGCGGGGGGGGGACAGATGGAGAGATGGCGAGAGAGAGAGAGAGAGAAAGAGAGAGAACGAGAGAGATCAAGATAGGCGAGAGAGAGAGAGAGTCCCGTTCTGCGAGCAATGTGAACCTTGATTTATCGCTGCGGCCACGAGTCCCGTCGATGACGGGAGGCACCGTGTCAGTGCGCGGTGAGCGTGCCTTGGGCGCCTGACACCCTCGTATGGCCTAAGCCGAAACGAGCGGAGGAACAGAACACTGGAAAAACACAACGTGGGGATGAGAGAGAAGGATGGGAAGTAGGATCACAAGGACTCTCGGGTGGGAGAGAGAGAGAGAGAGAGAGGCCCATCACGTGGGCGCGCCTGGCTGAAGCTGGTGATGATGCTGTTGGGGGTCGTATCGCCGACTCTAGGGGGAGGCTGGACAGAGGATGGAGGAAGGGAGACCTTGAACACCCCGTGCATCTCCAGGGATGCACACCCACGGGTGTCTCCCGCCTCGCGGGGGAGGGCCTCACGGGGAACAGAGCGCCTGCGGACAGGGGCACGGCACCGAAGAGGGGAGAGGGGAGGACAGTCATCTCATCGTAAACGTCGGAGGCGGGTGAGGGAAAACCTACAGCTGGGCCTTGAGTGGGAGTCCAGGGTGGCGAAGCCTTGCCACTCAAGGAGGGGCGGGTCCTGCAGAGCCAGCCCTCGTGTCGCCTTCATCGTCGACATCGTCGTCGTCGTCTTCACACGTCGTCATATCGTCTGGGTCTGGCCAGCTGGGTCCCCCGAATTGGAGCCTAGGTGAGGGCGAGGACGGACTGATCGGCCACCCGTGGTAGCACAGTCCAAGCACCTATTCAACTCGGAGGTGGGGCGGGTCGCTGGCGTCAGGCGGGGTACAGGGGAGGAGAAATACGAGCTCAGAACTCCCGATCAGCACTAATCCACGATTGGCACATCATTAGGAAGTTGCCTCCGATGTTTCGTATTTTTGGAGAGGGAAGTCAGGGAAAGGAGGTTCATATTCGGCCGACCTTGAACGCATCCCATGAGCATCGGGATTGAAGCGCCCATGAGTCCTGTCACCACCTGCTGCACCACCGCTTTCTCCTGAGAGTCGGCCAAGGTGAAGGGCAACTGGACATAATTCATGAGATTCTGTAAATACCATACTTCACGCGTATGGGACCAATTTAGCGTCACATATGCTTTCAACACACGAGAAATCGGCCAATCGTCAACCGGCAGTAAAATCCAGATCACACAGGCGACCACGAAGCCTGCTAGAAATGAAACCAAAAGATACTCACGGTGAACTTGGCCGAGATAGCAATCATCATAGATTTCATCTCCAAGGGTGTCGTCACAATCAGCTTCCCGTAGGTCCGTCTCCATTCAGATCGCCGAGCCGTTGATGATGTTGAGCACCATCGTGGCCTTCTTCGTCTTGGAGGCAGGCACCTGCTTGCGCGGGAAGTGGGCCTCAATGCATTTGTTGCACTGCCCAACCACAACCTTGTCCTTCATAGCCTCCTCGAGCATCTTAGTCGCTTGGCCCCAGCTAAGCTTGCCAGGAAGACTGCATTTTTTCCCAATTATAGATTGAAGCCATCCGACCTCTGGTCGCCCCATGATATCTCCAGCATCGGGGGGTTCGGCAACAGGAGTCGGGGTCCAGGTACGCTTCGTGGCGTCGTCCTTCTCCTTGTCCCTGTTGGAGTCCTTGTCCTTGTCCTTGTCGCCCTCGAGCTTCGAGATGCGGTCCCCGAAGGCCGTCTTCATCGCAGCCGCGATGTACTCCCCTTGGCGGCGTAGCTGCATCTCCTCGGCCCTGTCCTTCTTGTCCTTGACAAACGCACGATACTCTGGGTCACGATCGGCCAGCTCGCGTCGTATCATCTCCAATTCACGCTTCTGCACAGAGTTGGAGCGAGAGCGAGCCTGGCGCCGATCCCGATCCCCACGATGGTCGTCACGGTCGCGCTCTCGGCGGTCGTCTCGATCATCAGGGCTCCGACGCCTGTCACGATCACGATCGCGATCGTGGTGTTTGTCATTGCTGTAGCTCTCACGGCGGCGGTCCCACTCACGTCTATCATAGCCTGGGTCCCTGTCACCTTCACGTTTGGTCCACTGGTCACGATCGGAGAACCAGGAACCTCCACCCCCTCGACGGTCATCACGTCTTGAATCGTACTTGACCCATGGCTGGCGTCTCTCGTCCGAACGGCCCATTCGGACAACTTCTGGTAGAAAATATCTGCACCACTGCCGAAGTACAACTCGAGCCTTCTGGATGGCGACGGACCAGGGGCACGCATGTACGGCTGCCAGGATCAATCTGGGTGGGTATTGTAGTATGTGCATCTCCAGGGCCAGTTCCAGGATCCACGAGAGTGTTACAGGGATAGTCAGGGATAGGTACTGGGCACGCGCAAGACGTCCAGAAAACAAAGCTACAACCATACCAAAGCCCCTCGGGGCCACACCAGGCCAGGGGGGTATGTTGGATTTAGGACGGGGTCCAGGTTCATGCTGTACAAGCCAAGGTCTGTTATCATTCTTCGGGGCAATCCAGCAGGAGTCCTCGTCGGGCCACAGCTCTAGGTCCAGCCAGATACAGGGAGCCTCGGGGTCCTCTAGGTCGGATGCGGGGGACAGCTTCACCTTGTAAACCAATTTCAAGTACTCGAAAACGCATAATCTGCAATAAACTTTACTCACACCTAAAATATCATCCACATATCTACGTTGTCGAACCCCGACCGATGTAGACGACGACGGGAAAGAAGAGGAAGTAGTAGAGGATGTTTCAAAGCCCGATGACGCGAACTGGTCTGGCCTCCTCTGGGCCTGCAGCTCATACCAGGCGAGCAGGATGGACAGAGCAACGCCTGAGAGGACACCCCCTATGGGCAAGCCTCTCAGTTCATAAACCACGCCACCGATCGTGACTAACGATAGCCAGCAGTACGCCATTAAAGTGGACGTGATATCCGAGACTGAAATCTTGAAGTAGTTCGGCGGAGTGCCGGTTGAGAACGTGCGGGTCTTTACCTCACGTCCTCTCTTGACCAGTGCAGCGTCCGTGCCGAGCTGGTGTACAATACGCCGAGAGACATCGCGCCATGCTTCACCGATCAAACTTGAGTTGCACTGCTCATACGCCTGGTCCGCATCTGCTACAACAATTGAAACATTGCGGAGCATCCCTCCGCATCGCAGGCACGTATCTGTAGCTGGAGGATCAAGCTCAGCCTGGATTCTTCGGACTTCCTGAGCCGCGTCATTCATATTAAACACCTCACAAGACACTCCACTCGCCTTCAATAAGTGACGGGTAGCTCGTCCAACATACCTATATCCTTCAGTTCCTGGTGCATCTGCCGAGTTTACGATACGTCTCATACAGCTATGTCCTGGTTTCGTGCAACATCGGGTTCCATCATCCAGAAAGCATTTACTCTTCACCGTGGGGAAAACGTACGGGGGGTTCGTGGTCTTGGACGGGGGGGGCATCATATTTCCCTTTCGTAACCACGCAGGGAGACCTTGTGTAGCCCGTGCCCAGAGCCACGCAGCAGCATCATATCTAGATATATCGTAGCGAACAGTCCAATCATCATCAAGTTCAGCCGTTTGGTGGAGCCAGCGTATCACATCAACACCATCTGCTGCCCATGCTTTATCACCTTGTTTATCATCAGCAATGATGGTTAGGCCTTTGGCATCACGTACAGAGGTCTTCAGGGTACTCTCGAGGTCTTGCCATTGACGTGGCTGGGGTCCTCTGGGGTCTTCTTGGTGTTTTGTCATGTTGGCGAATTTCTCGGATAGGTACCTGAGTCCACGACGCACCTGCACAGGACCTAGTCTAGCTGCCTGGAGCCACTCCTGGAGAGCCACACGAGCCGAACGTAGAGTAACTCTAGGAGTGGACCACACTGGAAGACGCCAATATCCTGGTAAGGCGTGTAGGTGTAGAGGACCAGACACAAACTGAGACTCCTTGACTGAAGCAGGTAGGCAGGATGATGAGTAGGTAGCACAAAAGTTACTGACCGACACCTTGTCCTTCCACTTCCGCTGGGCCTTAAACGAAACTCGGGTTGGTCGTTGGTACCACTTGCGTGCCGGTTCAAACTTCATGCTTCGGGTTAGTTGCACTACGGATCCTCTCACAACTTGCTGGTAGGTCGGGTGTCGAAACTCATGGGGAAGACGGAGCACTGGAAACTTCGCGGCTGGCAGATTCAAGACCTTCAAATGTCGATTCAAATGGAACTTCGCCATTCGCTGTCGTGTAAAGTTGGTCAAGAAGAGGTGGCACATACTCGCTGCCTTGAAGTATATAGCACCCTGTTCCACCCTGGACAAGTATCTACAAAACGGCAAAGGGTGCCACTGCTTTGCCAGGTACGCTAGGAGCAGGCCGAGACGGAGAGGATCTAGAAGCCAAAGGGGGCCTTCTTCCTGGGTCAGGTGAAAATGTTCTCGAATCTGTAGATCATAGAGAACTCCATACGGGGCTTCCTCAGATAGGGCACCTGGAAAGTTCCTTAGGGGGCCTGTCTCGTCATTCTGTCGTGGGGCGTCGAACGTCGGCGTCGCTGATAGCCATACAGGGGGAGGGGTTCGTCGTGGGGGTCGTCGTCGCCAGGATGGGGGTCGTCGTCGTTGTTTCTTGGGTTTTGGCGTTGTGTACAGGGTTCCTAGGCCTCGTCGATGGCTCACGAACTCGGACTCCTTCGCGTCGGCCTCATTCGCACTTGGTCGGAAACGACGGATCCCTAGCGTCTCGAAGTGCAGACTCGCGGACTCGGTCGGGAGCCACAGGATCGGGAGGAAGAAGAGGGAGCCTGGACTACGTCGGAGCTCTCGATAACGCGGTCGATTCCCTGGTCGAACCCTAGGAAACATAAGTCCTCGAAGATGCTCCTGGATACGTCCCAGAACTCCTGAAAGAACACCTGTCCTCAAGATGGCCTTCCCGAGGTAGAGGGAGGAGTAGGAACCGAGGATGTAGACCACGGCCTTGTGGGGGTCAGTGGGAAGGCCCAGCATGCTCTTGAAGGCTAGCTCTACGATCGGCTCCGACCAATCACTGATACCTCTACGCCATTCTGGAGGAAGGATGCGAAACGTGTTTCTCGCCCATCTCGCTGGTGATGAACGACTCAACTCTCGTGCCAATCGCGTGAGACCAGACATCAACAATACCACGCCGATGGTACTCCAGAATGCTGGGCCTCGGAATGCACGAGTCCCCTCAGGCTGCCCACCAATGTATTCTGAAAGTATTGAGAATGCAATCGTGAGATATGCACAAAAATGTCTGTGAAACCGTTGTGACCACAACCAAGAACGGATTTCTGCGCCAACTTCACCCTGAGTTAAGCCTGAATTCTTGCGAAGAGCATGCATCAAAACTGTGCGACCAATCGTGGCCGCACGGGGTTGATCCAGAGGGACAGGGATCAAGAGCTTGCCGAGCTCCAGCTCCTGTGGCGGGGGCGCGTGAACCACGGAGTCCAGGTCCGAGACATGTCCACGCCCCACGCGTAGCTCTCGCTGCTGCTGCTCTCGCACTCGGGGCCGCCGTCTGGCTCTGTCGCTCTGCCTGATATCATACGAACCGTCGCCGCCGAGAGGTACCACTGCCACGTCTGCTGATCCCTCGCTGCCACTTCTGCCTGGTACTTCAGCCACTGCATCTCGAGGTCCCATAGCGCTGGCCCGTACAGCTGATAGCACAGGATGGATGTCTGCGTCAGGCCTCTTAGCCATTTCTCAGGGCGTCTGAGGTAGGATTTGATCAAGTAGAAAACGTCGGATTGGTCCAGGATATCCGTGATGGTCTGAGGCATTGCAACTCGTCTTGAACAGCCCAGTGCACGAGGAACAAGTCAATCGAGTAGAGTATGGGATATGGAATATGAACTCCCAGAAGACGCTATTTTTATATTGAGTTCGGAATTCTGGGACCGTGAACGCGATCCTGGACAGGTGCGTGAGCCTTGTACTCCCGTAGCTTAGATCTCCAAGCCGGCACAGCACAAGAGGTGAGAGAGTCCCGTTCTGCGAGCAATGTGAACCTTGATTTATCGCTGCGGCCACGAGTCCCGTCGATGACGGGAGGCACCGTGTCAGTGCGCGGTGAGCGTGCCTTGGGCGCCTGACACCCTCGTATGGCCTAAGCCGAAACGAGCGGAGGAACAGAACACTGGAAAAACACAACGTGGGGATGAGAGAGAAGGATGGGAAGTAGGATCACAAGGACTCTCGGGTGGGAGAGAGAGAGAGAGAGAGAGAGAGAGAGAGAGAGAGAGAGAGAGAGAGAGAGAGAGAGAGAGAGAGAGAGAGATCAAGAGAGCCAGAAGAGAGAGAGAGAGAGAAAAGGAAATAGGACGGAGGCATTGAAGGAGGGCGACGAGGACGGATGAGGTTTGAAGGATTGATGTCGTCGCACACTCTGGAGGCGAGGGGCGCATCCACGGCCCCCAGCTTAGAGTGCACCCACCTTCAATCGCTTGCAAACGTGCCTTGGCGTGGACGTCCTCCCGATCTCCCCGCCGCGCGGGTCGGCATGGAGGCGCATACTGGGAAGTCTAGGAGCTCGGGTGGGGGACGCGAGAGAGCTTCCTCGCTCCTTGCGAGAACAAGCGCACTGCAAACACATGTTTGGTCGGCGGGGCGAGAGTGAACCTCTTCCGCTAAAAACTAGGCGGGCTACGCGCAGCTTTAATTAGGGAGACAGGGCGCAGGAAGGCGGGGCCTCAGGCGGCCAGAGCAGGTGGAGCCCGGGGTGCAGGCGGTGCCGAAGAGCTTGCCCAAGAGAAGGACGAACTGCAAACACCTGAACTTTTCGACCAGGACTTCCGCACGGGTGTCTGAGGTCGGTTTAGCTACCCCCGCCCCGTGGCGCGCGAAGAGCGCCAGGCGGAGCTGGTCGGACCTTTGTTAATCAGTGTGAATGTCGTCTCTCTCTCTCTCTCTCTCTCTTTTACAAGCCCGGGAGAGGAGGCCGGAAACTCCCCCCCCTCGGCATGAAACGACAGGGGGGCCTCGGGGCCCACCCCCTGTCGTGACCAGCCTCTCGTTCTCAACCATGTCTGACGGGCCCCCCAGTCCACGCAGGGACTACACAGCCCTCCAGGGCTCCGTTCCCAGAACCCCGACGTGATGATGTTTTCACAACGTCGACACCCAGAGGTCTCGACGCATCCTCCGGGACCAACTTCTTAGCCTGAGTCGTCTTCTGACGGGCCGCGGCCCCAGCGAGGGCCCCTGGAGGCCGAGAACTGCCAGAGAACTCCCCTCGTGATTGTTGAAGGGGCCCTGGGACACGCGAGTAAAAAGACACAAAGAACTTCCCACGCGGTGCCCACCACCCCTGACACCGCCAGCCACCTGCAGCTTCCGGGCATCGGTTCTTAGGGCCCCTCCACCCTGCGAAATCCTTGCCGGGGACCCCCCAACAGGTGCCCACCACCCCTGACACCGCCAGCCACCTGCAGCCTCCGGGCATCGGTTGAAACCTCCTCATCATCTTCCTCCTGCTCTTCCTCCTCAGCGGCAGCGACGGCGGCTGCAGGCGGCGGCAGGCCAACTGCGGCCCTGGACCTCCGACGTCTTGAAAAATCAAGACGGTGGTTTCTCGCGGTTTTCGGGCACCAGGGGCCCTCAGCGAGCCCCGGGACCGCCAGAAGACGACTCAAGATGAAGAGCCGGCTCAGCAATAACGTGCCCGAGGAGTCCGCCGACTCCTTCTGGTGTCATCGGCGTGTTTGATCGGTGCTTCTCCCCCCACCACTCCGTCTGACCCGCATCCTGCCTGTAACGTCGAAGGCAATCCAGCCGTCGGCGGACGCCCGTGGACCGCTGGATGCACATGAAACGGCCTTCGAACTCCGAGCCGAGGTCGCGGCTTCAAAGCCACGGAGGGACGACACACCGACACGATGCAACAGGGCGCGTCGCATGTGACGGCTCATGCAAGCCTGGAAGAAGAGGGATGCCACAGATCTCGGCCTCCCGTGCATTCCACAAACACCCCTATGGGACCCCACAACCTTCTTTGGGGTCGGCGGCAGAGGCGGCAGCCTTAGGATAGATAGACACACGTAACAGGAGTCCCCATATGTTCCCACATGTTCTGGGTTCTCGTCTCCCCCCCCCACACTGCCCATATTTTCCCGTATTTCCCCAGGGGTCGACGAAGAACTGTGTCTGTGTGTTTTCTCCCCTCCTGATGCGCCGTTGACGGTAACACCACACCGCTCATCTGGATCTTCGCCTCCGGCTCCTGTCCAAGGTTTTCCTTTTCCTGTGCAAGCTCCTCGGCACCGCCTGCACCCCGGCCCGCCCTCCGGCGGCCGCCTGAGGCCCCGCCCGCCTGTGCCCTGTCTCTCCAATTATAGAGCTTTGCGTAGCCCGCCTAGCTTTTAACCGCAAGAGGTTCGCTCTCGACCCGCAGACCAAAAAGGGTTTTCTCCCCACCTTCCCAATATTTCCCCACATTTCCCATATGTCCCCGGGTTTTGCCCATACTTTCCCATAATTTCCCAGGGGTCGACGAAGAATCGTGTCTATGTGTTCCCTCCCCTCCTGAACTCCGTCGCGACGACAGCACGCCTGGCGCCCGGGCCGCAGCTCGGCTCAGCCGCCCCGGGCGCTGCGGGCCCCCCCCCCCCGGAAGACGCATCCTGGCGAGAGATTGCAGCCACGGGGGCGCCCACACACCAGCACAGGGGGCTGCCTCCACATGGGGAAGATTATCGTCCTCGTCCTCCTCCTCCTCCTCCTCGTCCTCCTCGTTCTCCTCCTCCGCCTCCTCCTCCTCCTCCTCCTCCTCCGCCTCCTCCCCCTTCTCCTTCCTGGTAGCCGTCAGAGGCACCGGCCGCCCGAGACGTCCTCGGAGCACGACCCAAACAAATGTTCCCACGGTGTTGGTGTCAATATTTCGGTCACCTTGGAAGCCAGAATATTACCACCATCACCGAGGTCGGGATCGTCTTCCCTCGTTGGAGGAACCCCGCCGATCTTGGTGTTGGTGTCAACCTCTAGGCCTGCGAACGCACCCCGGTGCTGGCAGACCGCCCACCAAACGGCCCAAAAGCCTGCAGTCGGGGCGCGGACCTCAGGAGCCCGAAAGAAGGAGCGAGGCCCCTGTCGCTCCATAACTTAAGCTTCGATCTCCCATGGGAAACCGCCGGAAAACCTCAGGCAAGCTGTGAACCGATCAAGGAACACCGAGCCCCTCCCCAACGAAAAGGGTTCCTTCTTCAGCGCCCCGACTGTACGCTCGTGAAGGCGGTCCAGATGCGGTCCAGCTTGCAGGAACAACCGATTTCAACGACGCCGCCCGGGGCTCCCATGAACGGACACGACCGCTATCGCCAAGCACAAAAATAGAGGCCTCTCAGATGGTGTCAGAGCCGATGGGGTCAGCGGATCGCGCCACATCGCCGATAAATCGGCGATGCATCGGCGATGCATCCGCGATGCGCCGGCGATGCATCGTCGATGTCGGCGATGCATCGGCGACGTCGACGTGAAGCACATCGGGCCCCACATCGAGCGACATCGCCGATGCATCGGCAATGCGGTGCGATCCTCCGACCCCATCGACTCGGCCCCCGTCTGGGAGGCCCCCCCCCCCCCAAAAAAAAAGAGAGGAGACCCCCACGCCCGTCGTCGCCAAAGGGGATGGCAAGAACTGCTCGTGGCGGCGTGCACAAGGGGGTGGGGGGAGGGGGGGGGGGCTTCTTAGAAGCAGGCTGCTTCTTGGAAGGCGCCGGCCTTACATCTATAGGTGAGGCCCGCGCCTTCGAAGAAGCAGGGGTGCTTCTAAGAAGCCCTCCTCCCTCCCCCCACCCCCCTCTGCGCCAGGGGATGGCAAGAACTGCTCCTCGCTCCTCCTGCCATCGCTCGGACGTCCACTTCCCGTGCATGTTCCTGTTTCGTGTGTGTTTTTCTTGCTCGATGGTCCAGGATGGTCCTCGATGATCCTCGCAGAGATAGAATGCGCACGTCCGAGCGATGCCAATCCTCAGGGCGGGCAGTGCGGGCGTCCGGCAGCGGCGCGGCGCCGCGGCGCTGGACCCACCTGCCGAGGCACTCCGCGTGCCTGGCGTTTCCCCGCCCGCGGGCGCCCGGGGGAGGGCCGCGCGAGGCAGGGAGGGGGGGGCCCTCCGAGCTTCCTGCTGAGCGTCGGCGGGGGCGTCACCCCCTCCTCGCCTCCTCCCCTCCTCCCCTCCTCCCCTCCCTCCCCTCCCCCCTCCCCCCTCCCCCCTCCCCCCTCTCCCCCTCCCCCTCACGACACGCGTCCGCGGATAGAGAAAATCAGCGCCATGGTAAGGGATGGGAGGGAGGGGTAGGACGTCAGATATGACGCGAGCGCACCTAGCTTGCCCCTCCCCCCTCCCCCCTCCCCCCTCTCCCCTCCCCCCCTCCCCTCCCCCCTCCTCCCTCCTCCTCCCTCCCTCCCTCCCTCCCGCCCTCCGCCGACAGCCCCACGTCGATCCCCGTCGCGGGCGGCCGCCGCGCGCCAAAGGCGCTGCGGCCCCCGTCGCGGCGCGACGACGAGGCGAGGTTGACTCCCGTCGGAGGGGTATCCCCCAGCGCGCACTGAGAAACCCAGAGTAGATGATGTTCAAAACGCTGGGGGCGTTTTTGTTTCTGGCATTCACTCCCCCACCTCCGATAGTGGACATGTTCCTAGGATTGTGGACATGTTCCTGGCCCCAGGTTCGTGGTCGCACTCTCGCAGCCACCTTGAACTGGCGACAGCTCCCGCCCCCAGCGCCCCAGCTACGGGGCCCAGTCCAGCAAACCCCGCCAGCAATGTCCCGTCCGAGGCTTGGGCGCTTGGTCCGTCCAGTGCTGACCACACAGTCCCGCCAATAGAGTCCCGACCTTCAGCGCCCTGCGTGTAGACCTGCCTAGAAGGTCCTGGCCTTAGCACCCATGTCAGCCATTCGGAATTGGTTGCGGTCTACTCGCTGGCATCACGCTCCATCAGTCCCCTCGCAGTGCTCAAGAATGCCTCTAGATGGCCTCAAATTGACTCTCGGGTTGCAGGGCACATCCCCCGAACGTTGCAGAAGGCCGCCTGGACGGCCGAAAATCCCCGATACCCGAAGAGCAACCCACAATTACTTCAATATGGCCCACGAGGCGGCCCACGACGGCTGCGATACCCCTCCAAGCACGGCCCCAAAACCACCCCAAGAAACCTCCCCAAACGCGCCCAAAGATCACTCCGCGGCAACAGTGGGGCTCCCCATCCGTGCCAGGCTACAGCGATGACGCGCCTCTGATCATGTACGCGAGGCAGCGCTACTCCATCCCACACCTGTCCTGTCTTCCCTGGAGACGTGTACCATACTTCGACCCAGTGGAACTCTGACATGCAAGCAAGATGCGATGTTGTTTTGACCACGTTCGAGGTTGGAAGCTTATTGCCTGCACTGTGACTTCCAAGGCGTCGCCAAATAGGTTAATGCTAATTGCCGAGCGTAGATCAAACGCATCGAAAGAACGGCAAGCGAACAACGACGCTGTCTTCGCAACATTCAGGCTTGCCAAATAGATCCACATAACACCAGGCCATAATATCGATCATCAATCATACCTAGCTTCTGCTGCACCCCCTTCCTGCTTGACGACCGGAGCGACTGCCTGTGATGGGACCAGCGCACTTTGCCTATCGGTGCCGCCATCTTGAAGAGAATTCGCCGGCCTAACGGGCCAGAGGCGTGCTAAGATCTCCGGTAACTGGTTCACAATTCTTCTAGTTCGGGCGCGCGGGGCGGCCCCTGGGGGTCCCCCGGCGAAAAGTACCCCGACCGCAGCCCGGGAAGGTCCCGGGAAGGTCTACTCAGAGATGGTTTTCCTCCTGGGCACGGCCTCTCAGGCCACCCAGAGCGCGCCAAGAGGGCCCCAAGAGGCCCCCAAGACTGCCCAAGAGGCCCCCGAGACGCCCAAAGGACGCTGCAAGACGCCGAAGATGATCCCAAGACGGCCCAAGATGCCGCCAAGACGCTCCAAGTGGCCTCCAAGAGGCCTCACAAGAACGCCCCGAGAGGCCAAAATCACAAATTTAACGATCGTTTTGGGAGGATTTTGGCCTTGTCGCATTTGCGGCTTTCCGATGCTCCAAGACGGCCCAAGAGGCCCCCAAGAGCGCACGAAGACGGCTCAAGAGGCCCCCAAGAAGGCCCCCAGAGAGCCCAAACGGGCCCCGAGACGGCCCAAGAGACGCCCAAGACGGCCCAAGAGAGCCCCAAGACGGCCCCAAGAGGGGCCCAAGATGGGGACCACGAACCGAAACCTCAAGCCTTCCGCCCCAAGAGGGCCCCAGGAGGCCCCGAGAGGCCCCCAAGATGGCCCAAGATGCCGCCAAGAAGCCCCCAAGAGACCCCAGGAGGCTCCAAGGAGGCTCAAAAGAGGCCCAAGGCTTCAAAAATGTCTCCCAGGCGCCCCCGAACGGCCTCTCAACAGACCCCAAGACCTCCCAAAGAAGCATCTGGACGACGGCCCTGTTTGGCCCCAAGAGCGCCGCAAGATGCCATCGAGAGGCTTCCTCCTCCGCCCTTTTCTCTTCCTCCTCCTCCTCCTCCTCCTCCTCCTCCTCCTCCTCCTCCTCCTCCTCCTCCTCATATTTATCTTCACCCTCCTCCGTTCCTTCTCATCCTCTTCTCCTCCTCCCCTCCCCCCCCCATCCTCATCTTCCTCCTTCCGGCGGCGCCGAAATGGCCCCGAACCCGCGCCGAAGCAGTAGCGATCATGCAATACGGGCCGGCGGAGTGAGCGAAGCGATTGAATAAGGCATAAGCTCTGGGCAATCGGCAAAGAAAGCCTCGTTCTCGATGACCTTTGCGTACTCAACGACCAACGCCTCAAGATCACTATCTCGCTTCTGGTCACCCTCTGGGTGCCTTCCATCGGGCATGACCTCGTCGCGAATACGCGCCATACATTTGCCATTCCACTCCGACCAGAAAGCGTTGCCATCCTCGTGAATGAGAACATGGCCCCCAGTCGAAATGAGCTCTTCTTTCAAATCTGGATGCTGCGCAATTTGAGCCCGCTTAGCCCGGTACATGACTTCAGCTTTAATCTGCTCCCAATTATTGCGGAACGACGGGTGGCGCTCCTGACCCATTCGGGCCATGAAGCAGCCGTATGCCCAAGAGCTTGTACCTTCTTCTGGGACGCTCTCCTGGAATTTCTGCACCATCTCCTGGTCTTGATACTTGAAAGCCTGGAAAAACTGTTCCGCGCTCTGCCACTGCGCACCGTTCAGCCTGTACGGCCGAACGAAGAAGTTGTCTGTGCACGCGGGTGCGTCTGAAATGCCACCGTCGTCTCCTAGAATCTTGCACGGCCCGCCCATGGCGAAAATGCAGAGAGCCCACGGGCTGCATATCCCTCTGTCTCACACAGGGAGCAGGTGCTTGGGCCAGTCCGTGTTCCGTGGAGGGTGCGGGCAGGAAGGGCAGGGAAGGAGCCCCTGGAGGAGGGAACGGAGAAGTAGAAGGACACGGGGCAACAGTATAACCGACGCCATAGCGTCATAGCTTCCCAGGTTCGGCATCGAGCGCACACGATTAAAGTTACATATATATATATATGCATATATATATATATGTGTATATATATGTATATATGTGTATATATATATAATAGATGTGTTCCTTCTCCCCCTCCGAACGATCGCCTCCCATTCATATGCAACGCCCGAATCCTCTCGGCCCTGAGCTCCGTTTTCAAACGTCTCGTCGGTTCTCGGCCGCTGCTCAGCCTCGGGGTGCGCCGCAGCAGCTGCGCCTCGCCGAGAGCCTTCGGGGGGGGGGGCCTGGACCGCCCCGCGCGGCCGCTCGCCGTAGCTAGGGGCATCCATGGCCCGAAGGCCTGCGGGGCGGTCCGAGCGGTGTGGTGACCTCAGGGAAACAAGAAGTGGCATAAACATAACAACTTCTCCTCCTCCTCCTCCTCCTCCTCCTCCTCCTCGAGAAACAAGAATAGGGAAACAACAAGTGACATAAACATAAAAACTCGGAGGTCCGCGCGGACTTCTTGGATCGGCGCCGGGACCCCCCGGCGGCGCCTCCGGCGCCGCCCCTGGCGCGCTCCGCGCGCCAGGGAAGGGGGTCCAACGCCGATCCGAGAAATCCGCGCGGACCTCCGAGTTTTTTTGTTTATGTCCCGTTTTGGTCCCCCAGGCCACACCGTGTGGTGAGTCATCGGGGGTTCGGGGTGGCCGCACGGTTTCGGGGCTCGGGGCGAACAGCTACCTCAACGGAAGCGACGAGGACCCCTGGGGCCACGGATGGAGCAACATCGAGTGAAGGCTTATGTTGTCCCCATCCTACTTAAGGGCCGCATCCCAGAAATATGTTCGAGCACCCGAACAAGATGTCAAAAGAGTGTCGAAGCAACTCTGTCGAAACAGTGTCGGGCGAGTGTCTCCCAGGGCCCGACACGTGGAAACCCTTGAGTTTCGGTACTTTCTTTCTGGTGACCAAGGCTAAAGTAGGTTGGAGCAACATAGTTGAAGGCGGACGTCAGGGTTGGCCCTTCAAGTAAGGAGCCGCAAACACGTACGCGCCAAGCCACTCCAAGTACGCACGTGCGCATATGTCGCCGCGCCGTTTGTTCTGAACGCGCCCAAGTTGACGACACCGGCACCACGGCAAACCCACAAAAAAGCCCTGCACCCCGCGCCCCACGCAGACGACGCCGCCACCGCGGCAAACCCACGGCAAACCCGCCGCGCCCGAGGCGGCGTCTGCCCTGGTGCCCGCGGCGCCCCTGCCAGGCAAGAGGCCCCTCGGCCAAAGAGGAAGGCTGCGGGGACTGGCCGCGAGGGGCTTCGGCAGTGCGCGTCGCTCGCTGCAGGTGTCGCTCCGCGCGCCGCTCGCAGAGGATGGCCACTCTTCTACGGCAGGCTCGTGCCGCGATGACGTCGGCGTTGACTCCTGACACAGCGTGGGTCGTCCACCCTTGAACAGTCGCGGCGTTCCCACTGTGCAGACCGCTCGATGCCCGCCGATTCCGTGCCTTTGGCGGCGTTCCAGCTTGAATGCCCGAGTTGGGGTCCCCGCCGCGTCCACGCGGCGACCCCCTACGGTCGGGAGCTTTTGATCAGCGTGTCGCGGCGGCGCCCCGGCGAGACGCTATCCCCTGCAAGCGGACAGCGCGTCGCTCCGCTCAGCGGGGAGGGAGGCTGGAAAGTCTCAGGACGTTGGCGCTCGGGGGCCACGACGTGGATAGCGCGTCGCGCCGAGGCTTGGTGGGCAAGAACCGGCGGCGCGACGCGCTCAGCCGCTAAGCCAAGGTTCTTCTCCCTACAGTCGGGGCGTTGACCTAAGGAACCCTAAATAAGGAACGAGGCCCCTTTTTTCCATAAGTTAAACTTTGATTTGCCATTAAAACCTAAGGAAAACCCAAGTCAAACTGTAAAACAATCAAGGAACACCGAGCCCCTCCCCAACGAACAGGGTTCCTTCTTCAGGGCCCAACAGCAGGAGTCAGGAGCAGGAGCAGGCGGAACAGAGGGAGGATGCGGAACTCGTCATATGTCCCCCCCCCCCAATGACGTATGGCGTCATGCTCGTGTCGTCCCCTCGTGTTGCGGGGTGGGCTTGGGCGACCGTCGCGGAGCGTGGCTCGAGAAAGTCACGGGCCACGACATGAGGAGACGAGGCGGGTGCCTGGCCTGGTGGCTGCGCCGCTGCGCCGCATTGCCATGCCGCAAGTTCAGCACAAGAAAAGCGGTGCCTTCATCAGTGCCGCAGTTCTGATGGGATGACCGTGCCCCCATCGGTGTCGAACATACGATACGAGGTGGACCCCTTCCCGAAGATCGGATCGGGAACTACTCGATCGAATGCGCAGAGCCTGGGAGTCTGCACTCGCACAGCGTGAGGCGTGAGGCGTGGGGCAAGCTGGCCGCCCCATTGCCAAGGCTCTTGCCGCGAAAGCCTCGAAAGACGAGTGCAAGGGGCGCGTCCATCCGTGATAGGGCTTGGCCTGGACTGATGAAAAGTATGTTGATGATGATGCTGGTAATGCTGATAGAGATGATGAATCGACGTCATCGTCATCGTCATCGTCATCGTCATCGACACCGGCATCGATGACCATCACCACCACCACCATCACCAGCAGCATCATCATCAGCATCAGCATCATCATAATCATAATCAGCATCATCAGCATCATTATCACCACCATCACCACTATCATACTCATAATACTGCTGCACCTCCTCCTCCCCCTGCATCTACTCATCCGAATCTCCCTCCTCCTCCTCCTCCTCCTCCTCCTCCTCCTCGTGATCATCATCATCGTCGTCATCAGCATCATCATCATCATCATCATCATCATCATCATCATCGTCATCGTCACCATCATCATCAGCAACAGCAGCATCAGCATCCTCCTCCTCATCCTCGTTATACTCATCCTAATCCTCTTCATCCTCCTCCTGATGATCATCGTCATCGTCGTCGTCGTCCTCATCATCGTCATCATCATCATCTTCATCATGATCATCATCAGCATCAGCATCGGCATCATCATCATCGTCATCTTCATTATCACCACCATTATCAGCATCATCATCCTCATCACCGCCACCATCGCCATCATCATCATCATCATCATCATCATCATCATCATCATCATCATCAGTATCTTCATTAGCACCACCAGCATCAGCATCATCATCCTCAACACCACCACTATCACCATCATCATCTTCAGCAGCATCATCAACACCATCCCCATCGTCAGGATCATCATCATCCTCATCACCGCCACCATCACCACCACCACCATCATCAGCATCATCATCATCACCACCAAAAGAGAGGGTGCGCTCGCACAACTGATGCGGGAGCGGGAGCGGGAGGGCTGGCGCAGCAGCCGGGCCGCCTGCGCCCGTCGACGTGGATCTGCCACTGCTGGTCGTCGTGGCACTCGACTGGCGAGCGGGGCGCACGGCCCACGGCAGGCGGGCGGCAGGTGCTCTCCCGATCCTCCCCCTCCGTCCTCCTCGATATCCTCCACCCACTCCTCCTCCCCCTCTTCTTCTTCCTCCTCCTCCTCCTCCTCCTCCTCCTCCTCCTCCTCCCTATCATCTTCTTCCTCCGACTCCCTTTCCTATGCAGACTTCCACTCTTCCTCCTCCTCGTCCTCCTCCTCCTCGTCATCATCATCATCATCATCATCATCATCATCATCATCATCATCATCATCATCATCATCATCATCATCATCATCATCATCATCATCAATCATCATCTCCTGGTTTCCCTTCGTCTTCCGCCTCGTTCTGTTGGTCCCCCTCAATCTCCCCAGCATCCCCTCTATCTCCCTCTCTCCTCTGTCGTCCGGATCGCCCCACGGAGGCCTGGGTCACACAAGGCAGCGACAGAAAGCGCACCCGACCGATGCAACACGCGGCCCCGACCAGATGCCAGCAGGGGGGGTGGGGGGTGCAGTGAGCTCCCCGGAGCCGGCGGCGCTAGGAGAGTGCCGACGACTCGATACCACGTGTCTTCGTACCCAGAGGGGGTGGGGGGCAGGGCCTCGTGCGGGCCCCCGAGCGTCATCAATCCACGGAGGCCCGCGGGAGCGCAGGAAAGTGGCGACGGCGCGACGCTTTGGCAGCGCGCGGAGAGGCGGGCCCCCCGCCCCATGGAGCTGCGTGCGGCAGCACCCTGTTGATCCCTGACCCCGCCTCCCACGGGCGCAAGAAGGAGGGGCGACAACCCTGCGCCTGGACGCGCCCACGGAGGAGATGCCCCGCTGGGCGTACGTCGGCACTCCGCTGGGCCGTCAAGGGGCGCGCGACAGTGGCGGTAGCCCCAGCCTTTGGCAGAACCCTCGTGGGATGAAGGCGACGTCACCCTGGGATCTGCCTGCCCCAGCACTTCGCTGGACCACCCCATGCGAGTTAGGACAGGAGGGAAGAGAGGGCACATATTGGAATTGGCCCTCCACGCGCAGGACGGGCTGGCCTGAACAAGCATATCAGATCGCGCCGGCTTGCGAGACTTCCCCTGGGCGGGTGCAGCAGACCGTGATTCGGGGGAGACCTCTCCCCGACCAGACTAGAAGTGACTCCATGCATGCCGACTCCCGCCGCCAATGCTGCAGCACCCCTCTCCCGGAGACCAGAGGTCGCTGCCACGGGGCGCAGAAAGTTCAGCATGGGCGCGCCGCTCTGGGATCTGACGCAGCCCGGCCACGTGGCCGCTCCAGCGAGGCGGCGCTTCCGGGCCGCTCAGCGCCTCAAGATGTCCTGCCGATGCGTTCCCGATCTTGTGTAGGTTTTGCTGGCGGCGGCCAGGATCAGGACATGATCGTCTAGGCCGGGTGGTACTCAAGACGGGCCACCTGCTGCTGTTGCTGCTGCTGCTGCGGAAAAGCGCCCTCCATGCTGTACGCGTCTCGTCTCACACGTGGTATGGCTTCCCAGGGTCTGTCCGCATCGACCGACCGAACCACTAAGGAAAAATGGGGACGAGGATCGGACGAGACAGCCCCGAGGGGAGGAGTCACGCAAAACTGCGCGGCCGCTGCGCGGCCGCGCCCGTGGGGACATGACCACCACCTGAAAGTGCCAAGTCCCCGACCGTGTCGTCGGACTCAAACTTGCCGAAGGCGAGCACCGCGGCAGGGAAGGGGGCAAGGGGCAGGCGCCCCCCCCCCGCCCTCCGTGGGGGGCAGGGCATCATCGCCGACGCTTCCGCCGCCTCCCCTGCCAAGAGTGGGGAGGAGAAGGGTGGGAAGGAGGGATTTCGTTTTACATCGACGCCTGGGATGCATCTGAAGCCTGACTGGGGCAGCTCGGAATGTGCAGAAAGAGTCGGCGCTCGGCCACTCGAAGAAATCCCGTCGCAGAGGGGCAGACCCCTCTCGCTCGCGTGGCGCGCATGATGCCAGCTCGAAGCTCCTCTGGTGTGGCAAGGCGAGCTGTGCGAGGACGAGCACCGGGGGAGCAAACGAGGGGAGGAGGGACGATGGAGGCGGCAAGGCCTCGACTACGCACAAGAGTGACCCTGGGTAAGAGTGACCTTCGGTGCGCGGCTTTTGGGGGGCCGCGGGGGGACCGAACGCAGGCTCGCAAGACGCTACTACCGCACCGAGTTCTGCGATTGGGGGGGGGGGGCCAGTGGGCCCGCACCGAAGGTCACTCGGGCGAAAGGTCACTCTTACGTGTCGTCGAAGGCCCTCGAAGGGGCGAGGCAGCGGGAGGGGGAGGTCCCCCGAGCCCGGACGCCATGCTTCTTGTTCACAGCGTGGGCACCCATATGGGGCGCGAATTAACGCGGGGGCGACAAAAGAGAATGATGATGATGCTGATGCTGATGCTGATGATGATGACGATGACGATGACGATGACGATGACGATGATGATGATGATGATGATGATGATGATGATGATGATGATGATGATGATGATGCTGCTGATGCTGATGCTGATGATGATGCTGATGATGATGATGATGATGATGAGGATGAGGATGAGGATGAGGATGATGATGATGATGATGATGATGATGATGATGATGATGATGATGATGATGATGATAGAGGAGAAGGAGGAGAACGTGGAAGGGAGAGAAGTGCCATTTCCCGGGCCCTGAAAGGCCATCTTCTGGGCCGCAGAGGGCCCCTGTAGGGGCCCAGAAAAGGCCCCGTTTCTGCAGCCCTCGCTGCCCCGCATTGATCCGCCTTCTGTACGCGGCCTCCAACCACAGGCCTTCTCCTTCTCACTTCCCCCCCCCCGCTCGCCGCCGACCAGTCCCTGGGACCGGCTTTTCGTCCTGAGTCGTTCTCTGGACGGCCCTGGGGCCCGGCGAAGGCCCCCAAAGGCTGGAAATAGCGAAGCACCTCCCGCCGCTCTTTTTCCCGCCCGTCCCGTGTTGGTCCTCGCTTTGAAGAGACGGCGCCCCGCGTCCTCCTCTCTTCTCCTCTTCTCTCCTCCTCCCCCTCCTCCTCCCCCCCATTCCTCCTCCTCAGCCGCTTCAGGAATCACCCCCACCCCGCGCGGCATTCATACACTGTACCATGACTTTACACTCTTCGTGACTTTCTGGGCCACCCAGAGCTTCCTCGGGGCGAGGAGCTGGGGGCCGCGCTCGCCCTCCAGGGGCCCATGGTTTCTTCATTCGTGAGATTGGCGCTGTACAACCCTCTCTCGCTTGTGGAAGTTGGCAGAATACAGCAGGTCTGGAAAGAATTGAATGTGGATATCGCTGCACTACCAGGCACACGTATCCGTGCCCCAGCCGATCGTCCTGTTCAGGAAGCGGTACTGGACCGAGGTTTTTCGATTTCAGCAGGATGGACAATCGCCCCCTTCAGTAACAGATCAGCGGGATGCACGCTGATGATTGGCAAGAAGTTTCAACGCAAGCACGTACGTGAGATTCACACACCGCCGAAGAGTGCTCAGGGGAGGGGACTGGCGGTCAGACTCGTCAAGGGATCCATAGACCTCACCATCATCCTTGCCTACCTACCGCCGATCAAGGATGAGAACGCCAGCAGACGGAAGGCTCTGGAGAAGGGCTCGAAAGAATTGGCTAGGTGGATGATTGCATGCACAAAAAATACACCGACGCGTTCTACCCCCATTGTGCTCGGAGACTTCAACACAGGCTTCGGGTACCGCAACGGGCTGCCGATCTCTCTGGGCACTCTGAGCTGGGGGCGATCTGGGCAGGTTCCGAATGTAGGAGAGTACCACCTGAGCAACCAGAACCTCGTCGGGGACGTTCTCTGGGACGAACTGATAGTGCCTCAGGACTTCATGGACGTAGGCTCCCACTACCCTCAGGCGGGCCCCACCTACTACGGCCTCGACGGGGCCACTAGCACGGTCGACCACATCCTGGTCCCCATCGGCATCCAGGAACAGATTCGGAGATGCGTCATACCCTGGAAAGCGGCCAGGCGGCTGCAGCTCATACCCGACGCCCGCCCTCGGGATCATGTTCCGATTATCCTGGAATTCACGGCCTACCAACATAGGGCCCCCCTGGAGACTACGCATATGAGATGGGATAGGGACAAAATCGCCCTAGCACTTCAAGAAGCTACATACCGACTCGAGTTCCAGGAGGCCTTGGAGATTAAGTTTCGGGAGTGCCAGGACCTAGACAGCCACAATTGCAGCGGAGATCTAGACGCCTACTGGCTGCGCTGGACCACGCTCGTGCGAGAAGTGGCACAATCCTTTTTTCAGGCGAAACCTAAGGAGGTCCCTCCGCAGGTAAGTCAAATGCGAGCCCGTCGGGATGAGCTGGTACGGCAACGAGCCGAGGCTCGCGAGAGACTTCGAGAACAGGGAGACGAGTATGCCGAAGTTCTGAGGACCAACTCGATCGACTTTCCCGAATATACCGAACTTCGAGAGATTCGACTTGAACTCCGACGATTGATGCGACAAGAGCGAGCCGACAGAAGGAAAAGGATCGAAAATGAAATTCACGAAGCCGCCCGACTCCGACGATTTGCTGAAGTGCATCGCCTTTTCTTCTTGCTTGCAGAGCGCTGTGGAGGCCCTCGTAAGCGCAGATACGGAGTTCCCCAGCCTAAGTCCGCCAAGGATGAGTGGCTTCGCTTCCTGGAGGGAAGCCCGCAGGACGGCGGCATGAGCGCAGTGCCGATTGACTTCGCGGCAGAGCTCGAACCCTCCCCTACCTCCTTTGACGACCTCACCCCCGAGGAATACGAGAGTCATTGGTACTGGGCCGAACGGGATATGAAACAGACACTTAAGTTCCTCAAGAAACGTCCTAAACGCCGAGCGGCACCTCCATGGAGTTTACCCTCGGAGATCTTCCTGATGGCTGCGGACGCCAGCTATGTTTCAAAAGGGGATGAACCGAGACTCGGACTAGGAGCTGAACGTGTAGGTGATCTACCCCCCTCTCTGGCTAGCGAACATCTCGGAGCTATCCATTGGTGGTCTCGGGCTCTCAAGCGCACCCCGAAGCTTGGACATCTTTCCTGGGGCTACCCACTGAATAAATCAAATGGAAAGCAGGGACCTGGAGGCAAACGACTCATCCATGTTTTCTGTCCGTACTGGAAGGGCTTTTACGGTACCCTACTGAGACGGGGCTTGAAGTCGAGGACCCCGAACTGGCCGGCCGAATTTCATGGTTTTTTACCTGGGCGAAGACGTGAAGACGCCCTCGCAGTTCAGCTCAGCGTGGGAGCTCGCCTCCGCCGCAGGAAGACCAGCCATCTCAATAACCTCCATGACATGTCGAATGCGTTCGCCTCCACGACCCCGCAGGCAAGGCAGCAGGCAGTGCAAGAGCTCGTTAGCGAGCAGGATACGCCTTTTTTTCTACATCGAGCCGCACATGCGGCCATCTTCTTGAGTTTCGCCGAAGGAGGGGAGGAGCCATGGAAGGAACCACAAAACTTGGTAGTACGACATGGATGTGGAGGATTGATGGGATCGAGTGAAGAGCCAGTGATCTTCGCGAAGATCATGCAGCAACCCTTCGAGGAGTGGAGGAGACGTCGCCCTCCTCACCTCATTCTTCCTTTAAAGTGTGGCATCTTCGCGAGGGAGCTCGACGGAGGAGCCACAGTGTTCGCCGATGATATCTTTGATAAGCTGCCAGTACCGACGGGAGAGGCTGGAGAGGCCCATCTCCTAACGAGTCAAAGTGATGCTCATTTAGATGCCGCCCTTCAAGAAGTAGGACTACTACAAAATAAGGGGAAAAGGGAGATCGCTCCTAGCTTTCATGTCCGACACGAAAACAAACGATTCAAGGAACTCACCACGGAGGGGAAGGTATTAGCTAGAGCTCGTTATCTCGGAGGTCGATACGCTTGGAATCTCGCGACAATGGAAGAACTCCAATATAGATGCTCGGCGATGAAGACGGGATGGGCAAAAATGGGGAGGCTGTGGAGCAGCAGAATCTCAAACAAGCTTAAGATTCTAGCATTTCAAGGACATGTTATCGAAGCCGGTCTGTCAGCTAATGAGCCCTACGTTTTCACGGCAAAGATGACCGACCAGATTGATAGCATTATCGCCAAGTATTTGCGCACTCTCGAGAGAGGGCGGGCCACCGATTGGACGGGAGCCCACCCCACGAGTTTGCCACACGCCGCTCTTCGACGAAAGTGGAAGGTCATCCCTACTAGGTGTGCGCAGGCCTCTCGTCGATTCGCTTGGGTGCAAAAAATGGCCCGAGATGCCAAGGCCCACGCCCAGGTCATCGCGGCCCTCTGGGGAACCCTGGGACGCGGCCCGCCTGCTCTGGACCCCCGTGGACACCTCACCCGACAAGCCCCACCTCTAGCGCACCAAGTAGAGATGGATCTATGGAGTTTCGCAGGTATTAGTGGGACGGAGGATTTTTACGAGAGGTGGAGGGATTGGGATTATTCATATGTCGCACTTTTTCACAATGACGAGGTGCGGGACGCATTCCTCGCAGTGGACGCCTCGATTTTGAAGGCAGCTATCCTCACTGAAGGGGAGGCCACCTTCTTCCGCCGCCTTCGAGGGCCAGCTCGAGCCATGGAGCCCCCGACGGAGGAGAGTCTCACCGCCTTTGTGTGCACGCTGAAGGACGAGCGCGGAATGCTGTGCTCACAAACATTCTCTTCGAACGGGGCACTTACATCACACATGTATAATTCTCGAGGGGGAGAGCACGGCCGTCGAAACCCACTCTTCACATGCGTTATCTGCAATATGTGTCCATGGTGTAAACAAACATTCTCTACTAAAGACAGCACTCGTCAACACGTCCGCACGGCATGGGACAGCAGAGTATGTAGAATGGGACGTACTGCATTTCAATGGCCATTCACACCTCCGAATGAAAATCGTTGCCTGTATTGCGATACCACATTCGATACGATCGAGCAGTATAATGATCATGTTACGGCACACCACCTTCCACGTCCTCCGCCCGTCGCAGCTTTTCCTCGAGAGCGAGGCGCTGGGCCCACCGCCCCTCGGACGGGACTAGCAGCGCGTGGGGACCGAGATGTTCCCCACCGAGGGCGCGCCGAGGGTGGCCGAGCAGCCGCCGAGGCGCGTGAGGGCCAAGAACGACGGCCAGACCAAGACGGACCTCGGGTTCAAGGGCGGACAGAAGACGTTGCAGGTGCTGATGCTGAAGTTCCTCCTCCAGCTGGGCCAGTCCAAGCGCAACATCGAGGGGGTGGTCTTCGACTGCCTGATTCTCGACGGCACCAGCCAGGAGGCGAACGCCATGAGCGCTCAGGGGGGACGCTACAACGAGGCCGTCACCGCTTCAGGCAAAGGCCACAACCACGGACCTCCACACCTGTGGATCTTCGGCGGCCTCCTCACGGCACTCCTGCAGCGCAAGGACGCGGTCGGAGCCGCCAACGCCAAGAAGCTCGTGGAGATGAAACAGAGCATCGAGCAATGGGACGAGGCGAAGCGCGGGGACATGATCAAATTCTGCAAGATGGATCGTTGCTACGACGTCAACAAACGCAAGCTCATGCTGCACCTGCACCCAGAGATCCGGCAATGCATCATCGACTCGATGATCCAGACGGGCGCAGAGTGGAAGCAGGGTCGAGCTCCCATCAGCCACATGGAGCGCGAGCTGCAGGACTGGCTGGAAGCTTTCACGAAAGAGTGAGCCGACTTCTTCAGGCCGCAACACGTCCAATTAGCCCCCCGCCCTCGGTGTGTACGGCCTTAATCGCTGGTCCCCCTCGGAGGGACCTGGGCCTTGGGCGGGGGGAAAAGGATGATGATGACGGGACGTTCAATGACGGCACGAATGGTACAGTGGATGACTGGGGAATTTTTTTACCTACGAGCATGACGGACGCGAACTTTCAGCGACCTGATGAGACCTCGGCTCTTCTCGACAGGGGCGTTACAGATTTGAGCCCGCGGATCACAGCCACGATTTCGAGGCCCACTTCTACTCCTCCGAGGCCCACGGCTTCGGCTCCACCTCCTGCTCCTACGGCCTCGAGACCGACGACCTCGGCACCTCCGAGGCCTGCGGCTTCGACACCTTCCTCGGCGCCCTCGAGGCCGCCTCGTGCTTCGGGACCTAGGCCGGCCTCCTCTGAGTGGGTAGGTAGAGTTTCGGAGGCCCCTGATTCAGTATGTGTTAGAGAATATTTAAAAATCCGCCAGATTCTCCCAGGGAATCCCAGTTTTGAGAAGTTGTTTCATAGCGCACATATTATTAAACTCGCGAGGCTGGAATTCGAGCGAAGAGTAGTCTTTCTCACCCCCCGTCCTCCCCGTCCTCCTGGGTACCTGGGGCCTTGACTCGTTCCCCTTCGTTGTCGTGTCGCCCTCCCTGCTCTTCGCTGGGCCCCGTCTTGGGTAACGCGTGCCCTCGGCGGTCCTCGGGGCGGGACGCTAGCTTTCGGCGATGCTCCGAAGGTCCACCTCGCCCCGCTTTCCGTCCCCTTCGGGATTTTCCTCCGAACCTAGAGTAGATCGAGGTAGCTCAGTCGACCAGAGGTTCTTCGGAGCGCTTGTCTTGTCTTGATTCCTCCTCCTCCTCCTCCTCCTCCTCCTCCTCCTCCTCCTCCTCCTCCTCCTCCTCCTCCTCCTCCTCCCCCCCTTCTCTCCTCCTCTTCTCCTCTCCTCTCCTCTCCTCCCCCTCCTCCCCCCCATTTCATCACACCCCTCACACGCTTCGTGGCCCCACAGGGAGCTCCACCTGAGGTGCCAGCGGCGCGGTCCACGTGGCGGCGCCGCCCCATTTCGGCACGCCCCTCGCACGCTCCGTGTCC
>CAUYUJ010017527.1:56653-111653 GCA_963575745.1 Prorocentrum cordatum | reverse complement strand
ACGACTACGACTACGACTACGACTACGACTACGACTACGACTACGAACTACTACTACTACTACTACTACTACTACTACTACTACTACTACTACTACTACTACTACTACTACTACTACTACTACTACTACTACTACTACTACTACTACTACGATTATATGACTCCTACTCCCCCCTCAGGCCGGCAGATAGGGGCCGCATCCGGGTGGTCCCATCCTAACCTGTAAAAAACAATACAAAATCAACATTTTTCTTATTTTTTCCTCTCGACATGGACGTCCTGTCGTCCACGGCGATAATCCATTGCAAAAAATACCACAAAGAGCACACGCGCGCGTTCATGTCAGAATCCTACCGAACACAGTGTGTTTGCAAGCATTTCAACATAAAAACATCAAAAACCCAATGCTTTTTTCCACAAAAATTGTACAAATTTCCCGCCCGGGCTCTCTTGCTGAAATCATAGGAAAACCATAGGAATCTTAAGAATTCGGTCAAATCCAGCGATTTCACGTCATCGCGCGGTGCACTCGCGATGCTCTGTCATGCACCCAGGCCGCGAATCCTGTGCAAAAAATACCACAAAGAGCACACTCGCGCGTTCATGTCGGAATCCTACCGAACACCGTGTGTTTGCAAGCATTTCAACATAAAAACATCAAAAACCCAATGCTTTTTCACAAAAGTGCTTTGGGGTGTCCTGTCAGACCGTCGGGCTTCCTCCGGCCACCTCTGGCTTCCTGCGGTGTACCGGGCCATTCTCGACTCGTCTGGCAATGCGTGCGCGGCATTCAACACGCGCTCGCCAGTTCCCGTCGGCAACCGCCATCGCGGCCGCATCAGCTGTACCAAACCGGCTGGCCGGTGTGACTTCGGCCCCCAGTTGTGCCAGCTTTGCTTCTTATGTTGTGGGAGGGCGGGTGGGACTGGGCATGCCATGCTTGACTCGCTCGAGCTGGCTAGCTTGACTCCTATCCTTATTCCTTATTAGAATATACTCCTACTCCCCCCTCAGGCCGGCCATTAGGGGCCGCATCCGGGTGGTCCCATCCTAACCTGTAAAAAAACAATACAAAATCAACATTTTTCTTATTTTTTCCTCTCGACATGGACGTCCTGTCGTCCACGGCGATAATCCATTGCAAAAAATACCACAAAGAGCACACGCGCGCGTTCATGTCAGAATCCTACCGAACACCGTGTGTTTGCAAGCATTTCAACATCAAAAACCTCAAAAACCCTATGCTTTTTTTTTCACAAAAATTGTACAAATTTCCCGCCAGGGCTCTCTTGCTGAAATCATAGGAAAACCATAGGAATCTTAAGAATTCTGTCAAATCCAGCGATTTCACGTCATCGCGAGGTGCACTCGCGATGCTCTGTCATGGACCCAGGCCGCGAATCCTGTGCAAAAAGTGCCACAAAGAGCACACTCGCGCGTTCATGTCAGTATCCTACCGAACACCGTGTGTTTGCAAGCATTTCAACATAAAAACATAAAAAAACCCAATGCTTTTTCACAAAAATGCTTTGGGGTGTCCTGTCAGACCGTCGGGCTTCCTCCGGCCACCTCTGGCTTCCTGCGGTGTACCGGGCCATTCTCGACTCGTCTGGCAATGCGTGCGCGGCATTCAACACGCGCTCGCCAGTTCCCGTCGGCAACCGCCATCGCGGCCGCATCAGCTGTACCAAACCGGCTGGCCGGTGTGACTTCGGCCCCCAGTTGTGCCAGCTTTGCTTCTTTTGTTGTGGGAGGGCGGGTGGGACTGGGCATGCCATGCTTGACTCGCTCGAGCTGGCTAGCTTGACTCCTACTCCTACTCCTACTCCTAACTCCTACTCCTACTCCGACTACTACTACTACTACTTACCTACTACTACTACTACTACTATACTACTACTACTACACTACTACTACTACTACTACTACTACTACCTACTACTACTACTACTGCTACTACTACTACTACTACTACTACTACTACTACTACTACTACTACTACTACTACTACTACTACTACTACTAGTACTACTACTACTACTACTACTACTACTACTACTACTACTACTACTACTACTACTACTACTACTACTACTACTACTACTACTACTACTACTGCCTACTACTACTACTACTACTACTACTACTACTACTACTACTACTACTACTACTACTACTACTACTACTACTACTACTACTACTACTACTACTACTACTACTACTACTACTACTACTACTACTACTACTACTACTACTACTACTACTACTACTACTACTACTACTACTACTACTACTACTACTACTATTACTACTACTACTACTACTACTACTACTACTACTACTACTACTACTACTACTACTACTACTACTACTACTACTACTACTACTACTACTACTACTAGTACTAATAGTACTACCACTACTACGACTACGACTACGACGACTACTACTACTACTACTACTACTACTACTACTACTACTACCTACTACCACTACTACTACGTCTACTACTACTACTACTACTACTACTACTACTACTACTACTACTACTACTACTACTACTACTACTACTTGTACTACTACGAGTACAACGCCGACGTCTGTTACTACTACTACTACTACTACTACTACTACTACTACTACTAGTACTACTATTACTACTATTACTAATTACTTCCACTATTATTACTATTACTACTACTGCTGCTACTAGTACTAAGACTTCTATTGCTACTACTACTACTAGTATTACTACGACTGATACTAGCACGACTATTCCCACGACTACTAGTACTACTACTACTACTACACTACTACTACTACTACTACTACTACTACTACTACTACTACTACTACTACTACTACTCCTACTACGAGGGGCCCGAACGACTCGCACCAGGACGAGGTGCCCGAACGCCTCACACCACGAGGAGCCCGAACGACTCACACCAGGACGAGGGGCCCGAACGACTCACACCACGAAGAGCCCGAACGACTCACACCAGGAGGAGGGGCCCGAACGACTCACACCAGGACGAGGCGCCCGAACGACTCACACCACGAGGAGCCCGAACGACTCACACCACGACGAGGGCCCCGAACGACTCACACCACGAGGAGCCCGAACGAGTCACACCAGGAGGAGGGGCCCGAACGACTCACACCAGGACGAGGGGCCCGAACAACTCACACCACGAGAAGCCCGAACGACTCACACCAGGACGAAGAGCCCGAACGACTCACACCACGAAGAGCCCGAACGACTCACACCAGGAAGAAGGGCCCGAACGACTCACACCAGGACGAGAGGCCCGAACGACTCAAACCACGAGGAGCCCGAACGGCTCACACCAGGACGAGGGGCCCGAACGACTCACACCACGAGGAGCCCGAACGACTCACACCAGGAAGAGGGGCCCGAAGGACTCACACAAGGACGATGGGGCCGAACGACTCACCCCACGAGGGGCCCCAACGACTCCCACCAGTCGTCGTCGTCGTCGTCGTCGTCGTCGTCGTCCGCCGCCTTCGTCGTCGTCGTCGTCGACGTCGTCGTCGTCGTCGTCGTCGCGGTTGTGGTCGTCGTCGTCGTCGCGGTCGATATCGTCGTCGTCGTCGGGTGCGTCGTCGTTGTTAGGATCATCGCTGTGGTCGTCGTCTCCGCTACATCCCTCTTGCCTCCCACCGCTTTCTATCCCTCCTCCTCCGCCTCGTCCTTCTCCCGCTCCCACCACAAGGAGGATGTACAAGGAGGCGGGAGGAAGGAGGAACAGGGGAGATATGCGGGGGCAGGCGGAAACACGCTTGAAAAACACGACTGTCGGCATGCTTCGCAAGAGTTGCTGTTTTGAGATGGGCTGGTGGGGATACGCGAAACGTGAAGAATTAGAATCGAGCGCGGCGTCGGCAGGCCCGAAATCCAAGCCCAAGGGTTCCCTGGCGCTCCCAGGCGCGCCTGAGCGCTCCGTGCGAACCAGAGGGTCGCCGGAGCGGCCCGACGAGCACTCCGTCGGCACGAGCGGGCCGCTCGAAATTTAGCTGGGACGTACCGGAGCACAGAATCAGAGCCGGGTCGGCCAGAATCTTCCAGATTTGCCGGGATGGAGCGCGGCGTCGGCAGGCTCGAAATCCAAGCCCAGGCGCTCCCAGGCGCGCCCACGCGCTTCCAAGCGCTCGGCCTGCGAGCCGAAGCGCCCCTGGAGCGGCCCGACGAGCATCCCGTGAGCCCTGCCTGCACGAGCGGGAGCGCTGTCGGAGCGGCCCGACAAGCATCCCGTGCGAGCGGGAGCGAGTCCGCAGCGGCCCGACGAGGCGTTTCAAGGTTTCGCCACATGTCTGAAGTTCGGTTGCGCCCCTCACGCAGATCGGCGGGGTCAGGGTCAAACAAACACATGGGGTTTGAAACTCCCCCCCCTCTCATTTCTTCCACACTGAAATTCGGCGGCACCTCTCACGCAGATCCGTCGGGTCAGGGTCGAAAAACACATGGGATTCGAAACATTCCTGAACTTCGGCGGCAGGGTCAGGGCCGAAAAACAAACAGGCCCTGACACTGTCTCACAGCAAAGCCAAAATCTCAGGACTTCGCTCTCCCAGGCCCCTTCCTCCAAGAGAGGGGGACGGCGGCAGGGGGCGAACCCCTTGCGGATGTTTGTTTTTCGTTGAAGAGGTGGTCTGCGCACAAACGCGCGGCGGCGACGCCTTAGTAGGTTACCTCCGCGCCCACTTCCCCAAGCCCCCGGGCCCCAGCATGAGCCGCTCCTGCTCTGCGCGCCCCCTCTGTTCTCCAGGTGCCCGGGGCAGATGTGCAGCGCCCACCACCTCTGGTACACGCCTCCATTCTGAAGGCGCCTCGCTCGGCGCGGGTCGGGTGCAGGGGCCTCGCTGGCCGGACAGCTTGGCCCACGCGGGGTTGGTGCCACCGCCAGCCCTTCTCGCGGGCGCCTTGCCCAGCAGCGCCGCGGAGGACAGTCGGCCCCAGCTTCGGACCTCGCCTCTCGCAGGATAGCGCCGAGCTTGCTGCCACGGCAGGACCTTCTCGCACGCAACGTTCCCGGCACCGCGGTTGAAGGCAGCTTGAGCGTCGATCCCCGCGCAGGCTAGCCCCAGAGCGTGCTGCCACTGTCTGCCTCTGCCCTTCTCGCCAGCGCCGAGCTCAGTGGTGCGGCTGGGGAAGTCTGGTTCCAGCCTCGTATGCCGCGCCTCGCAGGACAGCGTCAGTGCGCGCTGTCATAGCAGGCCCTTCTCGCCAAGGGCCGACGAACAACAAAAACAAAGGTGGGGGCGTCTCCCAGGGATTGAGCGCTAGACGAAGCCATTTGGTCCCCCATTGCTGACGTACTGGCCCGACAAGGTACGAGGCTGCCCGTGGAACACGGGGAAAGGGCCAGTGACCGAGACGCCTAGCCCAAGCGTTCCAGTATCGACGGGACTTGCTTGACGGGCTGCGATATCGCCCAGGATCCATCGACTTTGTCTGTGTCAAATAACCCTGGCGCTGGCAAAATCAAAACATTTGTTTTGTTTGTTTGTTGTTTTCTCTTGGACCTCGAGGTCTGCCAGCATCGCTGTTGCGCCAGGGCCAAAGTAAAGACTTGCACGCAGGATTGCCCCCATGCTCCCGCTGTAGCCTCACGCGCGCCCTGGCTGCCTCATGGTCTGAGAGTCGCGCTGTTGCGTCACGGTTGCCAGAATGGCCCAGGGTCCTCCTGCTGAAGGCTTGCCTGGTGGACGGCACCCCTCCCGACGCGAGCACGTAGCATCCTCAGGAGTAAGGTGGGCGAGTCGCCCTTCTAGGTTGCAGTTGCGCTGTCTACTCTCAGGTCGCGGTACGGCGGTACGGTGGTGGTGCAAATCAGCCTTTTCCTGCCCCGCCGACGGGGCCCATGCCTTTCCGACGGAAAAATCATGCCGTTCCAGGGTATACACAAAGCTTGCCAGCTGTTGCCAGCGCGTTTAGCTGGCGCTCCGTCTGGTCTTCACCACAGACACCCAAGCGCTAGATTTTGAGAATCTAAATGCCTTTCTGCTTTTGCGCTCTCGGTGGCCGCGCCGGCGGCATCGCCACCCTGGCCGCCCTCGCCCGCGCCGTGCTGGCATCTAGTGCAGCACGCGTCTCGGACCAGACCGACAAGTCCACACACCCAGAATTCACCTCCGGAAGAAACAAACGCAACCAGGTGAAAGCAGTGGAGGCTTGGTGCGAGGAGCTCAAAAGAAGTGGCCGCGCCAGAGGGCCGAGGACGACGTGGAGCACAAGCTGGCCAACTGAGTGGTCACACCAGGGAGGGAGGACCGGTAGGCACACGTCTTCCATACCCTGCAAAGGGGGCGAATGCGACGACGGTGGCGACGAGAAACAAAAACAGTGGGCGAACGGGAAAATAGAGCATCAGCAGCAGTGTGGACCAAGGAGGAGAGGGAGAAAGAAAAAAGAGGACACATCATACTTCTGACTGAAAAAACGGCTCTTGCATCACCTTGCAGACGCTTCTCGTCGCCTGCCGGCGCGCTTTAACATGGACGCGGGTGCCGGCACCGACATGTACCACATGCTCTTTCTGTGTCCACGCGTGCAATGAAAACGCAAGGGACACCGATCGGTGTGGGCCCCATCATCGCCCCGTCGCCCGCCTGTTCCTCCTCCCTCTCCGCCCCCTCGTCTCCCTCATCTCTCATCTGTAAGGTCTTCCACCCGCTCCCTCGTCGAAACGCATGCGCGCGTTAATCGCATGGGTTTGCCAGAGTGGCATGGCAACGTGCACGCGATTGTGACATGTTGCAGGAAAGCAGCACGCGGTGCACGTCAGCGTTGCGAGTGCTCACTAGCTCACCAGTGGGAGTGCGCGTTTGGAATTCTAACGCACTGGCAAGCGAACGCTTTGGAATTCTGAATAAATTGCGCCGTTAGTTGCCCGCCAGTGCTTAATGAAAAAACGGTGTGCGACTCAGCCTGAACTCCAGGGGGCACTGCCAAAGTGGTCAAAATACATGTCGCATCCGTTTCTCATTCTCCGCGGCGGAGTCTGGACCGCCCACGGCACTTGCGATGGCCAGCTTTGCGCGCGAATGCAGTGGGAAGGGTGCGCTGGCGGCCAAGGCCAAATGAGAAACACCGGCTGCCGATCGCAAGCCAGGTCAAGCTGGCAATGCAAGGTTGCTTGCGGGCCCCCACGGCACCGGAAGGAGGCAGGGGCCCAGGAAGGCGCAAGGCGGGGAATCGCCATGCCAAAAACGGGGTCGCATGGTCAGGTCTTGAAGGCGGGAGCTAAGTATAAACTATACACTGATCCTGGCCAAGGCAATCTGGGGCCGAAGATCGATACAGACGACATCCTGGCTCAGCCGGGGGGGGCAAATACACGGATCCTGGGTGCAAGATTGGCCTGGGCAGGAACAGTCCAGGTGCACAAATGCCGCTCCGTCGCAGCTCTGCTCTGTGTGTGGGGTGGGGTGGGGTGCGATGTGCTCCGCTTTCCTCTCCGTCGCAGCTCTGCTCTGTGGGGGACGGGGGGGGGGGGCGCTGTAATACGGACGAAGGAGGTGGGGGGGAGGGACGAAAGGGGAGGAAAGAAATGACAGGCAGGGGGAAAGGAGAAGGAACGCACAGGACTGCTGCCAACAGCAGCGGGAAGCCCCCCGGATCGGCGGCACTGGCCGGAGGCCAACACAATACACGGATCCTGGGTCCAAGATTGGCCTGGGCAGGAACAGTCCAGGTGTACAAATGCCGCCCTTCTGCTCCTGCACCGTTGCTGTATTTCCCAGAGCTCGGAGCCACGCCCGAGCGCGGTGGGCGAGCAGACAGACTCGCAGTACCGACCACATCCCTGGAAGGGGACAGGGAGCAGCACATATAACGAAAACTGACGGGGAGGGGGCGCCCAGCAGCACTATCCGAACCTTGCCGCCAGAGAGGAGGAAGAGTCCTCCGACAGGCGCCCCACTGAGCTTCTCTGCGGACCAGACGGAGGGCCCGAGGACCAAAGAAAGAGAGGGGGGCGCGTGCAAGATTCGCAAGGAACGAACGATGCAAGTTTGAAAGTAGGAGTGCGCCCTGCCAGTGTTCTGCCAACCGAGGACAGTCACGCGAGGAACGCCAAGAGGCAGGATTACCGATTGGCGCAACACTTTGGCACAGATCTTGACGAGGTTGCAGCAGAACAGGCTGCGAGGAAGGAAACACGCAAGGGTTTGGAGAACCTGCAGCGGATGTTGAGCGGCCCCAGGGAACAGTCTCGATGCTGACGTTCTTACGAGCACAGAATAAGACGGCAAGCAGATATCCAATTCGGGATGAAATCTAACTCAATACTAAGAGCGAGGGAGGGATTGCAGCTCTCCTGTTTTCGCCGCGCGATCAGTCGCTGGTCAGCATCGCCACAGCGGCCACGACATCACCGCCGGAGCGAGCCGCCACCTCCCGACAGCGGTCGGGCGGAAAGCCCATCGCCATCAGCTGGCTGGCGACGTCCTCGTGCCCAGGCGGTGGCGCTGGCTGGGGGGCCCCGCTGCCGAACGGGTTCATGCCAGACCCCCCGCCGCCTCGGCGCATGTCCCTCTCCATGCCCTCGATCATGGTCCGGAGCTGTTGGCCCTGAGGGGTGGAGAGAGCATCCTGGCCGAAGTTGACGATGTGGTCTGGGATGCCCCGGCCTTCCAGGAGAAACCTCGCGACGGCGTCGGCATAGTGATTGCAGTTGTGGTTCAGCAGGTTGTAGTTCTGCTCGTTGTGCTCCAGGGCCAAAACCCCGGAGATGTATGCTTCCAGCTCCTCGCGAGTCTTGTCGGTTTCGCCCAGGACGATTGTTTGCGCCACTGGCACTGGCACCGACTTCCCGGGGTTGTCAGAGATAGACGGCCCGCCGCCGAAGAAGTACTCCCTCCCGAAGACCACGATGCCAGTGTGGGGCACCAGGTCGATCTGCTTGCCAACGAGCATCTGGGACATGCCCTTGGCCATGCCCTGTGTGATGTCGTAGACGTACGCCTGCAGGGAGGAGTAGGAGGAGGAGGAGGAGGAGGAGGAGGAGGAGGAGGAGGAGGAGGACGACGAGCGGCGCACAAACATGTATCGGGGATCTACTGACCCGGGTCCATCCAGAACCGGGTCAGTCCGGCTTTGCAGGATCCTGCAAGATCCTGCAGGACCCTGCAGGATCCTGCACCCAAGCCAGGGTCAGTGCGCCCCTGGCTCCGCAGGATCCTGCAGAGTCCGGCGCTCTGACTGACCACCGTTTGCACTTGACCCCTGTCCTGACTACCTACCAGACCACCCCAACCCAACCCGAAGACCCGAATTTCGGGTTGGGGGGGGTTATGGGCTCCATATGTGTTTTTTCGATGTTCCCGGACCCCCCCCCACTAGAAATCGAGGGTAAATCTGAGCCTTCGGGTTGGGTTGGGGTGGTTTGGTGGGTGGTGATGTCCCTCGAGCCCCGAATGCTAAGGGGGAGGGTCCCACACCGGCGGCACGGAAACTGGGTCCCCGACGTCTGGCCCAGGGGCTCGCTGCGCCGCTGGGCGGTCGGAGGCCGCGGGCGGGCCTGGGGCAACTGTCGTGCGCCGTGATGTGTTTTCAAGGCGTTGGAGGCCTGAGCCCCTCCTGGAAAATGCCTCCCGCCCCCCCGGGAACCCCCGAACCTGTCGGGCATTGCTAAAATTCGGCGGCGAGCGGGGATGGGAAGTGAGAGTGAGAAGGAGAGGACCTTCTCAGAAGGCTCGGGAGTCCCCCGGCCTTCTGCGAAGCTTCCTGAGCTTTCCCCGAAGACACAGAAGACTTCTCGGAAGGCGCGAGGGCTTCTGAGAAATCCCGCCGCCTTCTGAGAAGGCCTTCTCCTTCTCACTTCCCCCTCTCGCTTGCCGCCGATTTTAATGGAGTCGAGATCTGTGGTGGGAAGAAGCTTTCACCATTCGTCCCCCTTTTGGGCCCGAAGGGGCTACTCTGGGGCACCAAAGAGCGCAACTTTCCTCCCCCCCCGACGCATCGATCCCCCTCCCCTTTGCAACGCCCGATTCAGGGCGGGTCGATCAGCTCCTGTGATCAGAACTCGGCGTGGTCTTTGCCATCGCTCGGACGTCCATTCCCCGTGCTTTTTGTCGGCCTCGTGCGTCCTTCTCTTTTCGCAAGGTGGTCTCAGATGCTCCCCGATGCTCCTCGCCGGGGAAACAACTCTACACGTCCGAGCGATGCCAAAGGTCTGCCATCGGCCATCGACCGCGCTCTCGCGGCAGCACGGAAAGGAGGGGGCACCAGCTCTGTCGGGTCGCTGAGTGTTGAGCAGGGGCCGGCCGTCCCGGCATTCCCATAGGCGTTAGTGCGACATGTTCTTAGAACCCAGAAGCGTTGCAACAGCAGCAGCAGTGTTCTTAGAGCAAAACAACCGATGTGCTAAAACACGACGGCCCCAGCCAGAAGTGATCTAAGCACATCTCGTGGAAACCACAAAAATGGTTCTCAGAGCATGGCTTGGTAGGCCTACAGTGAAGGAGCCCTGGGACACACACACACATAAATACACAAATAAAAAGATTCCCCGTATTTTCTTATATTTTCTCTGTTTTTGTCTTCCCCCCCACTTCCCATATTTTCTCACATTTTCCTGAAGATCGACGATGAATTATGTCTGTGTATTTGTTCCCCTCCTGACACGGGCACGCCAGGACGCTTCGCCACCGCCTGAGCGTGGTGCCTCCGCCCCTCCTCGGCGCCAAGCGCCCGCGACCTGCCCTGGGCACAGCGCGCTCCGGCCAGGACTCCGCAGGCAGACCTGGCCGTGGCGAGGAGGGAGAGCGCCAGAGGCCACCCAAATTGAGGGGGCCCCAGGACACACAAATAAATACACGCAAATAAAAAGATGCCCGATATTTTTTTATATTGTCTGGGCTTTTGTCTTCGCCCCCACTTCCCATATTTTCCCATGTTCTCCTGGGAGTCGACGCTTAGTTGTGTCTGTGTTTTTTTCCCCTCCTGACAAATACGAAAGGCTTCGTGACGCGCCGACTTCCGGCGCTGGTTTGTTCGAGTGAAGTCGCGCCTGTCCCTCTGCAGGAGGGATCTTCGCAAATTGTCAGAAAATAGTCTGGGGCCTATTTTTCGAGTATTGTTTGACCATTTTGGAGTACACTTTGACTATTTATTGCTTTTCGTCGAGAATCCTTCTGTAGGGGGACAGGCCCGACTTAATGTTAGAGGCCTCCTAGATGGGGTCGCAGTAGATGGGGTCGGCGGATCGAGCCGCATCGCCGATACATCGGCGATGCATCGGCGATGCATCGGCGACGCATCGGCGACGTCGGCGTGAAGCAAGTCGGGCTCCACATCGAGCCGCATCGCCGATGCATCGGCGATGCGGCGCGATCCTCCGACCCCATCTACTCGGACCCCATCTAGGAGGCCTAGATTAGTGCCACCGCGGGGATCGCTCAGCCTTGAACGATCGGCAGTTTCCGAGATGTCCGACCGTTCAACGTCGACCGATTCTGGGTCGCTGGCGGCGTTCAACGTGCCAGAACGACACCACCCTGGCGTTAGGTCGGGCCTGTCCACCTACAGGGGATTTTCGACGAAAAATAAAAAATACCCCCAAAATGCCCCCAAATGGTCAAACAATACTCAAACAATAATCCCCAGACTATTTTTGGATTATTTTTGTACTATTTTTGGTTATTTTTCATTTTTCGTCGAAGATCCCCCTGGAGGGGGACAGGCCCGACTTAACCCTCGCGGCAGATGACCCTGAAGCGGCCCCGGGGGTCGTGGCCCGCGCCCCCTCCGGGGAGAGCGCCCCTCCCTGGGAGGAGCTCTCGGCTCCATGGTGCAGGACGTGAGCGCTGTCGTCGCCATCGGTGTCGCCGTCGCCGTCGTCCCCGTTCCGGGTCGGCGGCGCTGGCCGCAAGGCCTTCGCAGCATCAGAAGGACACCCTGGCGGGCAGATGGCCACGAACAGCTCTGCAGATGCGAGGAGAAGAGCACCATATACAGTCGGATCTAGGCCAGCAGAACATCCTTCAAGCGCACGAGACCCTCCGTCGGCCAAAACGCACGGAGCACCAACTGGGTATACCCTCCTCAGGACGCACAAGAACATCCGACAAACACGACGAACACTGGGGCACCCTCCCCGAACCGACCTCGATCGTATGCCTCGGTCTGACTGTTCGAGTAGGGGGTCGACTACTGAATTGATTGACCCCAGAATTGGTTTCCTTGTCGACCCTGCGAACAGATACGTAGCATGTTGGCAGGTCAACGGCACAATCGTCGTATGTTTCGTAGATCCCACTGAAAAAGCAATTTTTGGGGCAGATCATGCAGCACTCGATCCCCTACCCGAGCTGCAAAACAGAAGTCACTCTGGCGTGGCCACGGTGCGCTGCCACGGTGGGCGGCCACGGTGCTGGGGTGTGGGGCAGCCACGGTGGCGGGCCACGCTTCGAGCAAGGGATCGACTGCAGCATCGATGGACCCCACCATCGATCTTCTCGTGAGACCTGCGAACGAACACGCAGAGTGCTCCGTAGCGATCTGCGGCACACTCCTTGCGCCACCTCGGGAGACTCGAGGGAAGAATGACTTTTGGGGATCGTCCGCGGTGGACAAACCTCCCTTTAGTCAACCTCCCCTTCGTAAAAACGGCCTGGGACCGACACCGACGGACCTGGACCCGCAGAAACGACGGCCGCGAGGCCCTCTCGCGAACCGAAAACGGCCAATTCCTGAATCGACGTGTCAGGGTAGGAGGTCTATCCGCCCCCGAGGATAGGCCAACCCTGCAATCGATCTCCTGCCCGGACGGTGCGGAGCCACGGTGGGGGGCCACGCCGGGCCACCCACCGGCCTCGGGGGCCCCACAGCCCTTATAGAAGGGTCGGGAGAATCCGCAGCTGTCGATGGGCCTGTTTTCCACCACCACCACCATAATTTGGACGGGGAGGGGGTCCTCCTCCTCCGCTTCCTCCTCCTCCTCCTCCTCCTCTTCTTCCTCCTCCTTCCCCCCTCCACAACTTATGATGGTGGTGGTGGTGGAAAACATGCGCATTGGCTGTGAGGGGGGGGGCACGGTGGGAGGCGGCGATGGGGGGGGGCAACGGGGACCGGAGGGTTCCAAAAGGGTTTTTGGGAGGAGGTTTTCCAGGAGGGCCCCCCCAGGGGCTTCGCACCCCCTGTTTTGACGAGGTTCCGAGGCCCCTGGGGGGGCTCTCTGGAAGACCCCCTCCCCACGAAAACCTTCTTTGGAACCCTCCGGGAGGAGGGGACGGGGGGGCAGCGATCCCGGGCCACGCCAACGGCGATGCTGGTGCACGGCGAATCGGGAGTCTGCTTCTCGCGACGCCCAGCTCGCGCAGAAGAGGTGGCAGGAGAGCACGAGCGGCGCTTTCCTGCACCCGGGTTGGCCACGAGCCGCCCCCGCCTGCGATGCCGAGGCCCACATCGCCAGTCCCTGCACCGCCGTCGGCGTGTCTGCACAGGCGATGTGGGGCAACGGTGCGGGGCCACCATGCGGAGCAGCGATGGGGGGCCGCGATGGGGGGCACCGACGAGCCACCAATCTCTAGACAAGCGCGTTCCAAGACTCGCAAAGTAACTACTCTCAAGTGGCGTCGATCCGCCGCGGGGAATTAATCATACATTACCTCGAGGCAGGCAGACATTTTTGGGGCCTTTGCGAGTCGGCAGTGGACCGCGCTCGGTGAATCTCGCGGGCCTGGCGTCCCTCATTGGGCGCTCGAAGACATTGAACCTTGCGAGCAAGCCGTACACGCAAGAACACGTACGGCAAACTCACGTCACGATGGCGTTAGACAACGAAAACACGGCATAAAGATACAATTTGGCGCTCTGCGCGGAATTCCTGGATCTGCGCTGGACCCATTCCCTGGCGCGCGGAGCGCGCCAGGGGCGGCGCCAGAGGCGCCGCCAGGGGGGCCCAGGCGCCGATCCAAGAGATCCGCGCAGAGCGCCACAAGTTTACTTTCTGGCGAATTTTCTGTCTCCGAGACGTGGGCGTTGGACTCTGACACGGCGTGGACGGTTCGGCCCCGAACGATCACGGCGTTGACCGCATTGCTGATCTGATGGGCCCGTTTTACACCACCACCACCACCAGAAGTTGGAGGGGGAGGAGGAGGAGGAGGAGGAGGAGGAGGAGGAGGAGGAGGAGGAGGAGGAGGAGGAGAAGGAGGAGGAGCAGGAGGAGGAGCAGGAGGAGGAGGAGGAGGAGGAGGAGGAGGAGGAGGAAGCCCATTTGGCCTCTGGCGGGCCTGGGCCGTGAACGATTATCCGTTCGGCCTGATCGGTCGATCGCGCCGATCGACTCACGCCAATCGTGATCGGCCGCCCGCGGGGCCAGGCTCGCGCGCCGCGGCGGGTCGGCGATAGCCGCCGCCGCAGCCGCGACCCTGCGCCTGGCTGCGCGCCTGCTGGCGCGCCAGGTGGGGCCAGACGCCTCGGGAGCCCGCCTGGCACAGGCGGGAGAGGGCACGCCGCTCCTCGGCGAGGGCCCTGCTGCGCGTGGTGGAGGCGGCCAACGTCCTCAACGCCCACCACTCGGCGCAGCAGCCCCAGCGCCAGCAGCAGCACCAGCGCAGCCGCAGCAGCAGCGAGATGACGACGAAGGCGCAGCAGCAACACCAGCGCAGGCGCAGCAGCAGCGCCAGAGACTGGTCACGTGACATCGGAGCCATCGGAGGACGACCCTGGGTGTGGGCCCGTGATGGCAGCCAGCATCACCAACACCAGCACAACGGATACCAGCAGCACAACGCACAGAGGCGGCAGCACAGCCAGCAGCAGCAGCAGCAGCAGCCTCAGCCCCACAAGCACCACCAACAGCCAGCCCACCACCAGCACCAGCAAAAGCACCCACAGCACCAGCAGCGAAGCGACAGCGCCCAGCACTGGAAGCACAATGCGCCATGGAGGAGCGCATCTGCCAGAAGGAGGAGCAGCAGGCGCAGAAGGAGGGACCAGCACGACGCTCCAGTCGCAACCCACATCGGCAGCTTCCAGTACAGCCCGCAGCAGAAGGCAGTCCTGGACAGCATCACGCCAGTCTCCTTCGCCGTGGCGATGGAGCATGAGAGCTGGTCCGCACCACCAGACGACGAGGAAATGCGGTTCGTGTGGTACAAGACGAAGTGCCACAGGCTGGGACGCCTCTCCGAGAACATCGTTGGCGCTAGGCTGGCGGGACTGTGCACATCAAGCCTCGAGCAGGAAGCGGCGATCACTGCCACGAACATCTCCTTCGTCTTGCCCCACAAAGAGCGCATGAAGCAGCTAAGGGCTACGCTGGAGAAGCTGGAGGAGGAGCACACCGAGATGGAGAAGCGGTTCAGCAGGATGCTCGACCAGGAGGCGGCGGCCGCTAGAACCATCAGGGTCTACAAGACCCTGCTGAAGGAAACTAGAGATCAGATGGCAAAGTCTGCGGGTGTGAAGGAGGAATCGTCAGAGGAGGAGGGGAGTGTGGACCCCGCCAGAGGACGCACGCCACGCCCGGCAGCGAGGAGGAGGCGCGACCCAGCTGCAGCACTAGCGGCACCAGCCACAGCACAGCCAGGCAGAGCAGCGAGTGCCTCCTCGGGAGCAGCTACAACTGCACGATCAGCCCCAGCAGCACCAGACGAGATCAAAGACGCCATCAGGAAATTGACCGAGAGGCTCGACTTGCAGCAGAGAAAGGAACAGCAGCAAAATGACTGGTTGGCCCAGGCAGGGTCCAAGCACAAAAGCGAGCTGGAGGTCTGCGAGCAGACCATGGCGCAAAAGATGATCCGCACGACTGAAGCGCAGCTGGCCAAGCAGGAGGAGTGGCACACATGGGAGGTCAACGCGCTCAAGAGACACCACAACGCCAAGCTGGAGGAGGAGGGAGCGAAAGCATACGAGGCGCAGAGAGGCAGCCAGAGGACACAGGAGGAGAGGGCCAAAGGGATGCTCGTGGACCTGCAAAAACACCTCGAGTTGGAAAAGAAGATACTACGCGAGGAGATGCACAAGGAAGACCAAGGAAGAGCAGCCATCTACACGCAGCAGGTCGAGAAGGCCAGGCAGGAGGAGCAGGCGGTGAGACAGATGGCGGCTCAGGAGGCCCAGTGGTGCAAGATGGCGCAGGAGCACAATGAAAAGGCGACGCAGGAGATGGCGGAGGCGGAATACCAGGAGCGATGTGCCCGGCGCAGCGCCTACAAGGAGGAGGAGTTGCAGATAGCAGTGACCTACCAGCAGATGGCCTACGAGCACCAGGAAGAGGCCAACAGGCGCGAAGCGATGCGGGTCGTCCTGAACCTGGAGCACTCGGCAATCCAGGCAAAGGCGTACGAGATGCAGCACGAGCAGGAAAAGTACTTGGAGCGTGTCGGTGAGCACCAGGAGGCGGTGGACAAAGCTCAAAGGATGGAGGTGGTGGCTCTGCAGCGCCAAGCAGCAGCCACGAGCGAGCTCCAGGCATTACAGCACCAGCAGGAGTTGAAGAACCACGCGTCCCAGCAGTACCACAGCACTCTGCAGCACGAGCACCAGCAGGATATGCAGGCCGCGGTGCAGCACTACGCCCACATCCAGCACATGAGCGACATGCAGAGGCAGCAGCAACTACAAGACCTCCAACGAGTGCATGATCGGCAAACGGCAGGACTCCAGAACGCTCTACGGGACGCCTGGGGAGCAGGAGGACAAGTGGACGAAGAGCTGCTACTCGATATCACGGACGACCTCATGGAATGCCCAGTCACGATTGAGCGCGACCAAAGCATGGCGGAGCAGGAGGGCAAGCACCAGAGGGAGCAACTGGAGGCGGACCTACTCCGGCTTCTACCTAGCCAGCACGAGCTCCCACATCCCGAACTACCGCCGTACCTCGAGGAGCTGGCCGAGGTGGGATTTGGAGAGAGGTCTCATACATCGTCGATGCCAACGCCAGAGGAGCCGACCCTCTCGCCGCTCGGCGACCTCAGCTCTCTTGCCGTGCTGAGGCCACCCGCTGAAGTGCTTCTGATACCACCACCACCAACTCAGCAGCGCTCGCCCTTCGAGGAGCACGCCAGCATCGACCCATTTCTCCACCTGGCCAACCCGAGGCTGGGAGAAAGAGAAAGGGCCGCCACCGAGTAGCCCAGGGAGGAGGGGCTGCTCGACGTACGGGCGAACAGCGACTGCATCCCAATTGGCGAATCCGACGACGCTGACTTGCAGGATGAAGAGCCGAAGATGGGCCAAGACCTGCGCGAGGAGATGGATGACGAAGCCCCGACAGACCTCGCCTCACTCTCACCAACGCTCCCAGCCGACTCACCCATTCCGACAGAACAGCCCACGCCAAGGCACATCATCTTCCCACCCGTCAAGGCTCTCACGCCAAACAAGAGCACACACACAACAACGACTACAGCCAGCCAAAACTCCCATGACGACCTTGTTCATCGACCTCAGCCGCGACGAGGAAGCCTGCCCCAGCACACCTCCACGGATGCCGATTGAGGACATCACGCCCACCGTGCCACGCGAGCCACGGCTGCCACCTCCGCGCTTCCACATGGGCACACCAGAGAGGACGAGCTCAGCACCACCTTGCAGAGGCAACCTGAAGCAGCCAAGAGAGCCCAGGAGGACGAGGAGCCAGCCTAAAGAGGTCAGGATCTGCGACACGAACGATGGCTTCGCGGACCCAGGTGACAGGGTGGCATCCTTCATCGAGAGCGGCGAGAGCGACCTCGACGGGGGTCGATTGTCAAAAAACTGAGAGGGAGTACGGAGGCTGGGGGGCAACTGGCCCAGACCTGCGTCCAGCCAGCCACACCAGAAGACAATGGGGATATGGGGCCCAGACTCAGAGACCCGCGCGGTGACGAGCCTACGCCCAGCCACCCCCACCCACGGCCCCTGGCCGCCCGCACACATTCGCACCTTGCTTCCATCACACTGCATAGTTACGCACAAGCCGATGCGATCCTTGGGGATGCCGCATCTGCTTCAGGCCACCAGCGCTCCACTAGGGAGCCCCGACCCAAAAGACGCAGCAGACGAACCATCTGCACTACCAGCTCCCTAGACGCCGAAACTGTGGACAAGGGTGGGGACCATCCACAGGACGGCGACTCCAGGCATGAGCGCTCCAAGCGCGGACCTGAGCGACTCCCTCAGGCCGCGACCCTCCTTGCCACCAGGGCTCATGCTAGCTACCAGCACCGCGAATGGGCGAGGCTGCAGCAAGAGTGGGAGAGCTACTCGAGCAGCCAGCCGCAGTGCCAGCAGCGTGGACCAAGGCGACACCCCTTGGCCATGCCAGGACCGACACCCCACTCCGCGGGAGCTGCGGCGGCCCATGCGGCGCCGCAGCCCTGGCTGCGCAGCCGCGCGGAGGCGGACCCAGGCAGCAGGTCGAGACTACCAGAGTCACCTCATCTGGAGGTCTCCCAGCGCCGGGTATCCTGGGGGTATCCCACACTTGCAGTCGACGGAGCCTGGCCCACGCGCCAGCCTCCCGCCACCAGCCATTTTGGCTCGCAAGAGGACTGCAAGACAAACAGAAAGACCCCAAGGGGGCTGGCTAGTCCACCCGTGACAGCCAAACTCAATACACATACAACGGCATCACAAAACAGCGAACGCTTCCCCCCCGCACCTCATAACCCTACAGAGAGCGAACGCCAACTCCACCGCGGACCAATCCGCGCCGACGTGCTCGACCAGCACCAAGACACATACCTCGACAGCGACAGCAACAACACAACACCAACATAACCGCATCCCAATGACGCCACAGCGGTAGCACCAGCCAGGAGAGTGGCGAAGCGCCGAAGGTTACGCAGACGGCTACTCAGGATGGAGATTTCGTCAGGGCGCGACGTGCTCTCGACAAAAAAATCCTTCGACGCACTGGTCGACACCACCAGCAGCGACGACGAAGCATTGCCAGATCGCACCCAGCCTTACGAATCAGCACATCGAGCGGAGCACAACCACGACCCACACACCCACCAGTCCAGCGCTCCGAACAACAACACCGACCACCCGCCAGCTGCCCCGTCCACATCCAAGGCTACGAATGACACTCTGGGGTGCCCGAGGCTGGAGCACAGCGGCAGCAGTGCGGCTACGCGCACTACTTGGAGACCAACGCCTCGGCCCCCCCACCAGAGCAAACCCCGCAACGTAGTCAAGCTTGAGCAGCTCAACATACCGACCAGGACCTCCCTACGTTGGCGCGCCAGCGCGGGGTCGCCTCACACGAAAAGGCCGCCGACGGGCGGACCTGCTCTCCCCGAGCAGCTGCGGGTTGACTCCCCCTTGCAGGTGCGAAGGCGCGAGGGCATGCCTCCGACGGGAGGGTGGTCGATACCTTGCTCTCGTGCCAGCGATGTCGTGTTGGGGTGTCCAACCAGGTCCAGCGAGCACCACCAAGCTGAGCGGGCACCACCATCGACCCCAGCCACGACCACCCCACACAGCCCACCGCGTATAGCCATGCGCAGGCAAACGCTCCCCGAGGCAGCATCGGGCTCGCATCGCAGCGCGAGCGTCACAGACTGTGCAGACGCCCCTGACAGCAAACCTCACCGTTCACGCGACAGCATGCTCCATGCCCAATCACACGAGCTCCTGTTCAGTCAGGCCGTGCGGGCTGGATCGGACAACTTGAACTTCGATGAGGTGAGCTGTCAGACAGCGCCGATACCTCGGGGGAGGAGAGCGCTGCGGGCGGACACGGCACTCTACAGCCCAGCCGCCCACGTGGAGCCAACGCAGCCGCCGCCAGCCTGCGCTACGGAGCCCAGGCAACACCAACGGTGCCAGCAAGACGTACAACCTCGACGAGCGTTGCTACCCTTTAAGTGTTACCGCGGCACGGACCGTTACCCGACTGGGCGGCAACACCTTTCCACCTCCACACCACGCTGTCGAACAACCACAGCAACGCACCCCTTCCGCATCCCACCTAAGCGCAACACAACTGCCGACAGAACGTATGACAACCACTGCATCAACGACGTGAGCGACCATAGCGACGACTACCTGTGATGCGAGCGCAGGAGGCGACGTCGAAGAAGAACCAGACCAGCAACGCATGGACGAACGCATGACACCGATCAGCGTTGCAGCACCACCGGCATTCAGCGACGATATGCCAAGATTGGAACACCACAGTCTCTGCCGCGGCAGTTCCATCAACATGTCCAGAAGCTGACATGGCACCACGACCTCGAGGACCATGACCTGCACGAGCACACAAGGCTGGCTGTGAGGCAACTCGCGCCTCCGAGACCCTCGACTTCTGTGAAGCGGCACTACTACTTCACCGACGCTTCCTACCACGCCAAGGCGCCAGGCACACCAGCATGGGCGGTGGTCCACTTGAGGGAAGACGACCAGGGCATCGCCTACTACAGACACATGTACTCCAACCGTGCCCTGTCAGTCAGCGAGGAGATGGCCAACAACATTACATCCAGTACTAGCCCCGAACTGGGGGCCTTGCTCTGGGCTGGCATCGCTTGTATCCAGGAGGACGACTCGCACGAGATCGTTATCATCGGCGACAACACTGCAGCCCTGGGAGCAGCAGCTGGAACATCGAGGATTAGATCCAGTAGGAACCGCCCACTTGCTAGGTTCACACGCATACTCTTCCAGCAGCTTCAACTCACCAAGGCCATCAGCTTCGAACGTACACATGCTCATCGAGACGCACCCTGGAACGAAGCAGCAGATAGTTTGTCAAAATATGCAGCACCCCAACCGGCAACACCACCGCCAGCTGAAGAACTAGTTAACATAGTACGGTACGACAACACGCTGGAATGGGCCTGGATGGACCACCCTGCATGCAGGGACCTGCATGCGTACCCAACCTGTACGCACGGACAGCTCGAGGAGCATGCCGCACCACAGACGGCGGACGCAGACCACATCCCCGACCTCACCGTGGACAGCTACAACAAGGGCATACTGAAGCTCAACGTCGTGCAGTACAACGCCAAGTCCATGGTAGGCGACTTTACCTGCACAGACCTGCACCTGGACATATCCAGCAAAGGAGCTCTGGTCAGGGCCCAGCTCCTGGACCTGAAGGTACACGTCGCAGGGCTGCAGGAGACGCGCTGCAAGGAGGCCATATGGACGGGGCAGGGATTCATCAACATCCAGAGCGACGCGCAGGATGGCAACTGGGGCTGCGCACTTCTCCTCAACGTCGAGATCCCGCACGGACAGCTCAAAGGGGAGGACCTGTACCTCAAACAGTCCCAGCTCACAAGATTGCACCCCTCGGCCAGGATGCTCTTTGTGCGCGTACAGGCCCCCCTGTTCCACCACCTCATCGCCGTTGCCGACGCCCCGTGCCAGAAGGCCAAGGATATCAGAGGATGGTGGGAACATTTTAGAGAGCTGTGCGACACGTGGAAGCCTGAGATCCTGCTCATCGACGCGAACGCCAAGCTAGGACACAAGGAGGGGGAGGGAGTCACAGTGGCTGGGCCAGAAGGGTCCTAACCAGCCTGCCGACAAGAACGGCCATGAACTTCATGAGACGGTCGCTAACGGTCACCTGCACGTCGTCAACACATCCTACGGGGATAACGAGGACTACACATACCACAAGGATGGGGTCTCCAACCGCATAGATTACGTCGCCATGGCTCCCTGCTTATTCAAGTGCGTGGCAACTTGCACAATGCTGAAGGACTTCCAAAAGCCTGGGCCCAAGAGGAGGAACGAGCACGGCAAGCGGAGGAACAGCAGCGCCCAGACCAGCATCGACTCGACCACGGACCACCTGCCCGTGTTGGTAGAAGTCTCGGGTAACATAATCGGGCGCCACCGCGATCTGAAGGGCGCCACGCAGCTGGACACAAATAAGCTCAAGAAACCCGAGTGCATCAACGCCTTCAAGGAGGACCTGAACAGCATCAAGTTACCACCATGGAAGGCAGACGTCAACGAGCATTACCGCGAGACGGCAGGGCTCATTGCCGACAAGACGAAGCTGCACTTTGGACGGGACCCGCGCACACCCTGCAATGCCACAATCTCAGAGGCCAGCATGCGACTATTGCGGTTACGCAGATACGCGGAGAGCTCCACGCGGACCTACACGAACAATGGGGACCCAGCACCACTAGAAGTATTCCGCAAGAAGCTCTGCCACGAGGCCTTGATCTACGCCCGCGCGGAGGACAGCTGGTTCAACTCCGTCGCAGCTCTGGCAGAAGCCTGCCAGCTCAGCCGCACAACTGGCTGCCTCGGCATTGCGCACGACGCTGCAAGGTCCTTCATTGCCTACACGAAGGACACATTCAGACACCAGCTCAGCACTGACCGCAACCAGTATTTCAAGGACCTTGGTACCAAACCGGCAGACAGTAGAACGGCACGAGACGCAAGGACCGAGTGGCAGCTGACCAAGAAGATCCTGATTCACGGTGGCCGCAAGCCAAAGTACGACAGCGCGCAACCTACCATGCAGTACCCCGATGGCACCACCATGGGCAGCCAGAGCGAGATCAGCCGTGCCACGCTCCAGCACTTTGCCAACATCGAATCCGCAGAGATCAGGGACAAGTATGACCTCACGGACCGCTACAACAGCAGCCACATTGGCAGGTCACCGCCCGAAGGTCTCGCAGCATATGCTCATGACACTCAATGACCTGGTGGAGAGCTTTGCGGACGGCAAGAAGGGTCGGGCAGGAGGACCGGACAGCAACCTCGATGACATCTTCAAACTCGCGCCCGAGGAGACGGCCCGCCACTGGTATCCTGTCACTCTGAAGACGATCATGCGTGGCCGCGAACCAATCCAGTTCAAGGCAGGCATTGCAGTAAAGCTCTACAAGGGCAGCGGCACGAGGTCTCTACTGGAGTACTACAGGTCGATCCTGCTCAACAACACAGTGGCCAAGCACTACCACAAGTGGCTTCGCTCAACGACGCTGAGGGTCTGCAGTTGTTTACTACGAGTCACCCAGCACGGCGGAATCCCGAAGAAGCCTGGCGCGTACCCCACCCACTCCATCAAAGCGTTCTTCGGGATATGCAAGCGCAAGCGCCTCAGCGCCGTCGGCATCCTGCTAGACCTCCGGCAGGCCTTCTACTCCGTCATCCGCGAGTTCGTCCTGGGGAGGGGGGGTGACAAACCGTGGCTTCATCGGGTTATGGCAGGCTGTGGCCCGCCAGAATGGCTCATGCCTGCCATCCAGCACCTGATTGCAGCTTCAGGCTACTTGGCGCTCAACGATGTCGATGAGAACCTCCGTTTCCAGCTGGAAGAGGCACACGACGCGACCTTCTTCCAGGTACGCGGGGACGAACAATGCGCGGAGCGCCGCAAAGGCACACGCCCAGGCAACGGCTTGGCCGATCTCATCTTCAATATCAGCTTTGCGCACGCCCTGGGCCCGCTGGAGCAGGAGTTGCATGTGAAAGGCTACCCATTGCAATTACCGCCTGTGGGAGAGCAAGCCATTACCACCGCGGGGCACCTGCGAGACCACGAGGGGGCCCTGCCTGAAGTATCCTTCATGGATGATGCGACCTTCCTGTGCGCACTCAGGGACAACACAAAAATCGTGAGCAGCATCTTTGATATATTACCCATCATTGCGAGGAGACTGAAGATCTTCGGGCATGCGCTGCACCCCAAGAAGACCAAAGCCCTGCTGCAGATCGACGGACACGCCAAACAACACATCAAGGCGAAGATCTTCCAGACCAACCCTGTCACGCTGCACAACGAGGACGGCCAACCGCCGAACAGCATCGACGCTACCACAGCTGAAGTTACGACCCAGGGACTCGCATTGGGCAACGTGGTAGCAAGTGACGGCAGCGAAGGGCCAAACCTAATGAGACGCATCATTGACCACAGATCTGCGGAGGGCCCCCTGAAGAAATCCATCTACCGACTACCGCACATCGACCTCAAAGCCAAGATGCAGTACCTCACGGCCCTAGCGCAGAGCAAGCTGGCATACGACTGCGAAATATGGTGGCCATTAACATTACAACAGAGGCAGATGCTGCAGAGCCGACATATGGCGAGTCTCCGAGCTGCAGCGCGTCTACAGCGTCAAGGGGCGACGCACGTGCACACCTTGGACGACGAGATCTACCTGCTATGCGATGCAGTCCCGATCCACACGACCCTACGACGACGCCGCTTGATGCACTTCATCAGAATGCTACATGCGGACTCGCCATTTCTTCACCGACTCATCGATGAGCTCTGGGAGGACTGCAAGGCCTGGAATGTACTTATCGCCGAGGACTTGGATTGTATCAAACGATTCTTGCTGGACGACGAGGACTTGGGCAGCGATATCAGGGATTTTGTACGATGGGTACGAGCTCAACACGACCATTCCGCGCAGGCCTTGGTTACGCGTGCTTGGCTTAGGTGCAGGTCCTGGCAGCGCGCTGTTTACCGACACCGGCTCTGGCAACGACAGCTACATCGGCTCGCTCAAGACTTCGGACTTACCACGCCCAACTTTGACGGCCGACCGCCTAGACAGCACAGTGGTTACATCTGCTACGAGTGCGGCAAGGTCCTGAAAACACAAGGAGCCTGGAAGCGCCACCGCACTATGGAACACATTGGCTTCGACCTTCCTGAACTACTCGCCCGCTCGACAAGATGCCCTGGGTGCGGGGAGGACTTCATCGCGCGATCAGGCATACTCAGGCACCTGAGAAGATGCCCCAGGTGCCTGGCAGTTCTCCAAGCAATTGAAGTTCCAATGGACTTACAAGAGGCAGCAGATCGACGTGAGGAAGAACGAGAAGCGGTGGCTGCGAGGAAAGCGATGGGCCACGGAGCTACAAAGGCGCCGGTGCCTGTCCAGCAGGTCATCCAAATTAAACTCGCCGACCACATCGACCAGCAGCAGCTCCAGCCCTCGCCCGCACCGCCCGCGGCAGCGCCACTTCAAGAGGAGACGCCACCAGCAAGGACATTCGCACCTTGCAGGCCCATGGTCACCACGACTATGTTATTGCTACATCTCTTCTCAGGGAGACGCCGAGAGGAGGATTTCCAGCACCGCTTCGAGATGAAGGTTCGGGGATGCAATTTGATAGTGCTATCAATCGATGTGCATATCGACCCCGACAAAGGCGACCTGACCAAGCCAGACGCGATCGCCCTGTGGTGCGCGGCGATATGTCAGGGCAAAATCTTTGGCATTGTAGCAGGCCCCCCGCGCGAGACGCGGTGCTCATCGCGGTGGCGGCCCCGCCGAGGGCAAAGCCCCACGACCACTACGCAACCATGACTTCCCCTGGGGCATACAAGCAGCCAACCAAACTGAACTCCAGCAACTAGCGCTGGCCAGCGAGCTCTACAAGACAGCCTTACTGCTCATCACCACGGGTCTGCAGTGCTATGTCTCCGCGATACTCGAGCATCCCGCCCCAGCTACCTGGTGCCCCCAAGCGCCGAGTAGCTGGCACCGAGCGGAGACTCGGTGGCTGTTGGAACAAACCAACGTCGAGCTGCACTACATCGACCAGTGCCAGTTTGGGCAGGCCGCGCGAAAGCCAAAATGACTGCTCGCGGCACACCTCAGTGAACTCACGCAAGAGCTTGGAGCAGTGCCAGGCGGCCAGCTGTGCCGACACCGCAGACACGACCGAGCCTATGGACGCGACGGGCATGGCGGCTGGAGGACTGCTCCTCTCACAGAATACCCTTCGATGTTGTGCAAGCAGCCTTCGCAGCCCACTGGGGACAGCTCGCCGATGAGGAAGCACTGTGGGCCGAGACAGACGAATACTCCCACAGCTTCTACGCGCCACTGGACCACCATATCGAGCCAGAACAGCTGGGGCACGGCTGTCACAGGGAATGGGGCAGTCATCGCCGCTAGCAGCATCTACAGTGTTGCGCTGTACTACTTCGACCAGAACGGCGTGGTGGACCACGACAGGCCCGGGCCCGTGGGCACAGGCTGTACCACGGCGAACGGCACAACTGGATGCGAGTGGACTTATGTTTGTAGTATACTACTATTTTGCTGTACAGATGGATTGCGGGATGGATTACGTATGGATACAGTGGACTAAAATTGATTTGCGAATGGAACTATCTGCAGTGGATTTGAAATATGACCAGAAGACGGAGCGGTTTTACTATGTTGCTGTACACATCGACCGAGAGCACGATGACACACGGACCGATCGACTACGATGGCGTGCCATTCTCGAGCGGGGGACCCGTAGCGCCCATACGGGTGGGCACGATCCCTCAAAGGCGACGGAGCGTGCCTCCCCTCGAGTATTCTTGCTGGTTTTATCACTCTTGGCTCCTATGTTTTGATGCGTACAAACTTACCTGGGTAAAGGTAATAAAGCACCCAGCTTATCATTGGACGTAGTATGTTGTTTCTCAGCAGGTGGGCAGCAATTTTGACTCGAGTAACACGGGCTTGGGCACTATATCAGCATGCAGCATACGCCGTACTACCTCTGCCAGCAAGTGGGAGTCGAGTACTACAGGCGCTGAGGAACAAGCAGCAATGTGTCGACCAGCTTGACGGTACTGAGCACGACCACGGCGGGTACTACAGCGCAGGCCGTGGCCAAGAGCGCTTGCGACGACGAGCACTTTGGCGTCAGGACTCAAGTCCTGAGGAAGCCCCGGATGCGTGGGAACACCTCAGGAAACGTCGCCAAGTTTTGCATGATGTCAGGACGCAAGTCCTGGGGAAACCCCGAATGCGTGGGAACACCCCAGGCACAAGTCGCTACGTTTTGCTGCATGTACTTTGGCATGGATCGTACGTATACAACTCAGCGGATACCAGCTGGCCAGACGGTGGGCGACTGCTACGAACATACCGCGCCACTCATCGACCACTACCACATCCCTGGTATGCCCCACCACACCTGTACAAGTCAACGCTGCCCTGGTGAGGCTTGGATCAAACTTCGAGACGGGCTCGAAGGGTGGGGGGGAAGGACGAGTACTACCCGCGCCCACCAGGGGGGATGGTGAGGGGCAGGGGGGGGGGTAGGACGTCCACTACCTGCGCCCCCGCGGTCCGCCCTTGCTCGCCACCCCCACCATCCCCATGGCGGAGGAGGTGCTACCCGAGCGCCCACTGGGCGAAACGCAGGACAGCCGAGACATCCCACACCGACAGAACGCAAGCACCAGGCCTGGGGTTCGCCCCCACCGAGGGCACCGTGACCCCTAGCCATAGCGGGACGAGGTGGGGCCGCCGCGAACCCCACTTGAAGTCGGTGCATGGAGGCCTCATATGTGCGCCCACGCCCCACATCACAACTCCAGCAACAAGCCGATCGCCCAACGACCCTGACCAGCACGCACAAAAAGCATATACAATGGCGGGGGAGCTTTCCAACGACTTACCACTCAGCCAGCATTTCCCGCCACCACCGACGACTAGCACGTCTGAGCCGAGCATCACTTGATGAGGACCATCGAGTCAAGCACCACCTCATCAATGAATGCGACTGGGTCGAGTACCACAGGATCGACGCCATACTTTCATGCTGTAAGCCGATGACCACCATGATTGAGTCGAACACCACAGCTCACCAACTGACTATCAGCCGAAGGCCACCAACCGACTACCCACTACCACTACCCGCATCATCCTGATGACCACCATGATCGAGCCGAGTCACATCGTGAACTACAGCGCCAAGCTGTACCAAGGCGACCTGCACATCTGCGGCGAGCAGCACAGCTCCGAGGGCCGCAGAGTCAGGCAGTGCAACTTCGACCTGTACGACTGGGTCGAGTACTGCGGGTTCGCGCACTACGGAGGCCAGCAGCACCTCTGGTGCGCGAACTGCCGTGCGGCCGCCGGCCCACGAAGAGGCCGACGGCCTGGCCGCGTGCCGTGCCGCGCTGCCTGAGTGGGCGGCCGCGCGCGGCGCACGCCGAGGGCCCTGGCGGGCCCCTTCCTCCCCCTCCGTGATTTTTATGGTCCCTGGTCCTCCCCCCCCTCGGGGTCGGGTTCCCGGGGCCGCCGTCTGAGTGCCCGCACGGCCCTGATGGGCCGCTGCGGAGCGCTCCGCGCCCGCGGGGCGCACGACAAGACGCTGCGTAGCGAGAAACGGCAGAAACGGCAGGAGGAGGAGGAGGAGGAGGAGGAGGAGCAGGAGGAGGAGGAGGAGCAGGAGGAGGAGGAGGAGGAGGAGGAAGAGGAGGAGGAGGAGGAGGAGGAGGAGGAGGAGGAGGCGGCCGGCCGCGCCTCGAGCCTCCCGAGGCCTCGATCGTCCTCGCTCCTCCCCGCTCCTCGACGCTCCCCGATGCTTCCTCGATCTTCGCGCCCGACCCTCCTCGGCCCTCTTCGACTGTGGCCCTCGAGCCTCTCGATGCTCCTCGGCCCTCAAATCCCCCGTCGACGCTCCTGGGTCCTCCTCGGCCCGCCCCGACGATCCCCCGCGACCTGCCCCGATCGTCGCTCCTCCAGGGCACTCGCCGCCGCCCTCGCTGCCGCTGCGCCTGACGAGGAGGCGCCCGACGCCGCTGCTCCACGCCTGGGGCGCACCCTGACGGACTCCGGAGGGAACCGGGCCGTGGCGACGACCAGGGTGGGGGGCAGCGGCATCGGCACCTCTGAAGGGGCCCCAGGACACACAAATAAATGCACACAAATAAAAAGATCCCCCATATTTTCATATATTTTCTGGGTTTTTGTCTTCCCCCCCACTTCCCATATTTTCTCCCATATTTTCTGGGGAATCAAAGATTAATTGTGTCTGTGTGTTTCTTTTCCTCCTGACTGAGATGCGACGCCGCGAGCAAGAAGAACAGCACCGCGACAGACAACGACCGGAAACCTAAATAAACAAAATTGCATACCAACTGGGGTCCGAGCAGATGGGGTCGGAGGACTGCGCCGCATCGCCGATGCATCGGTGATGCATCGGGGACGTCGACGCGGAGAAAATCGTAGTCCACATCGAGCCGCATCGCGGATGCATCGGCGATGTGGCGCCATCCTTCGACGGACTCGGACCCCGTCTGGGAAAGCTAAATGTAAGTCGGGCCTGTCCTCAACTGGGCACGATTTTTTGATTATTTTTACTTTCTTTGAATCTGTGTTGGATATTTTTGCGTTTTCCTCCCGAATCCGCCTGTAGGGGGACACGCCGAACCTAAAACTAAATCGATATGTGATGGCCCCAGTGCCCGAAGCGGGGCAACAACGCCCAGTGTGAAAAGATTGCAACGCTCAGATCTCAGCGGGGCGTTGCTTAGTGTTGCAGCGAGACATCGAAGGGGGGGGGAAGGTGCACCTCTCGTGCCCCTTTTGGGCCCCAGGGGCCCTTTAGGGTACAACGGGTGCACCTTTCTTCACTTGAATCTTGAGCTTCAACACGGACCCCCATGAAGTCTGGACCTTTTTTACCTGGTGCCGGCCCTTTTTTCGGGACGGTCCAAGGGCCCGGCGAGACACCCCCCGGGCTGACAACTGTCAGAAAACCTCGCGCCGTGATCTCTGCCATGACGCGAGCACAGCTGGGCTTACACGTCGGTCGAAAGAAGTAAGTAAGAAATCATAAGGTAGTAAGGAGGCAGATAAGAGTTACATTGGCTTCAGGCCCCTCCAGAGAATAACGAAGCACTGCAGAAACATATCGATTCTTGAAGAAATTAGCAAAGCGCGTTACATAGACAGGGATCTGGGAATCCAGAAATTGGACAAGCCTGGTCCACTACTAGCCAAGGAGCCAAACGCAAGACATTGGATCCATCGCGTCGAAGCAAGCCGGCTCCACTGCATCGAACATCAGGAATGCTTTTGTTTTGGACGTTTGCGTATAGGCACTTTGCGAATCGTGGAGCGCGCTCGGCGAGAAGTACCTGCCCAGACATGCGACGTCCTGATTTTCTCAGGACGGCGTCCCTGGAAGTCCCCGAGCGACCCTTTCCCAAGGACCGGTTTTTCATCCTGCATCGTTTCTGGACGGTCCCGGGGCCTGGCGAGGGCCCCCCGAGGCCGAAAACTGGCAAACACCTCGCGTCCTGATTTTTTGCACGACGCGATCATGCCTGGGTGCTTTCGACGACCGCCGCGTGCATCATTCCGTGGCGAAAAATCTCTGGCTTCGGCAGGCCGCTGCCGGCCGCCACCGCAGACCGCCGCAGGCCTGCACGGTGCGCGCGGACGCCGGCGCCGCCGCGGCGGCGAACGCCGGGCCGCCGCCGCCCGCGGGCGCGGCGGGCGGGGCGCCGGCCAGCGGCTGCGGCTCCTCCAGGCGCAGGGGCCGGCCGATGACGGACTCCAGCTGCCTTCGCAGTGCAGGCGCGTGGTAAGGGTGCGCGGCGGGGATGCAGGGGCCTCGGGAGGCCAAATCGGAGATTTTTGTTGTTGTTTAAAAAACATAACGGGGCTGGCCAGCGAAAGTTGCCAAGGATGGGCCGTCGGGGCTAGGGTGCAAAGGTGGAGCTTCTGCATGCTGCTCATCCTTCTTATGCGACCTGCCTGGAAAAGGGGAGAGGGGGTAACGATGACATCGTGCCGTTGCAATGCGATGTTTTCACACCGGGCGTTTTCGCCTTGCTTCGGGCCTGTGACCCGCGCAGATCAATGCGGCTTGAATGGCGCGCAAAGATGGGGTATAGATCTCGGGCCCTGATTTCTCGCGATGATGCAATTGTTTCGCAACGTCGGATCTCATGGGGGGACAACGATGAAGAGGACTCTAGGATTCTAGGCTGGCCTCGCGCGCGCCCCGAGGAAAAGGGGGAGGGGGAGGAGAAGAAGAAAAAACGGAGGCGGAGGAGGAAAAACAGGAGGAAATGGGGGAGGCGGAGGCGGAGGAGGAGGAGGAAGAGGAGGAGGATTCTCCCTCGGAGGCCCCATGGCATAACGTAAGGCGGGGGACGATGACAAGGAAGAGACGGGCGAAACAGGGAAGCAGTGATGCAACGAACACCTGTCTGAAATGATTCGCGTGGGGCAGAGCGAAAAGTCATGTGCATCCTGATCGAAAGCCCTCTGGATCACAGCGCGCCCGCCTGAGCGGCGCCTTCAGGAGCTAACCCGCGCTGGGCATCACAATCTTGAGCTTCTTGCTTCCATTATTCGTGACCTCCGTGGGCGCAGGGCCTCCGAAACACATGCTCAAATCTCATCCACGGTCGCCTAGGCGGCCTCCCTGGCCGTTGCCATTTCTGGCTGGCTGTCTGCTACGGTGAATCCCGCCACCCGTTTATGATATTGGCCCACTATGATCCTGTCACGCGCGCAACGTGGCCAGCCCACATCAATTTCCGCACCCAATCCTTCACTCCAGCGTCGCGAGCAAACCGTCTGGCTTGACGAGTTGCTCTCTGTATCAGATTCACCAAATCTTTGCAGTCTCCTGCCCCGCAACGCACAATTCTCCTCAACGTGACATTCTGCTTGGCTCTCAATCTTCTCCGTTCCTCGGCACTCGGTGTCCAGATGTGCCCGCCGCAGAGCTGCTGAAAAGCCTCAAGCGACAAACGTTTCTTTGTCAAAGCCGTCTTCAAAGCCCAGAAATTGAACAATCATGCTGCGGCGCGGCGTGCAACTTCACTACCTGTCGGGTCCTGTAGAGACAGCTCAACACCCAAAAATCCAAACACGCTCCGTGCGGCAAAATCTCAATAGGAAGCCAATCGCGATGTTCCATCGCTGGAAATCTTCCCTGGTGGTCTGCAATTGACACTTGGATGTGTGAAGCGACAGCCATATTCTGCTGAGTGCACCCCGAGAACAACAAGCATACGTTTCATGGAATAAACAGGGCGGGCCACCAACGTCTGGTCGGCCGCAACTACGATGTGAGTCACACGTTGCCCACGCCACTCCTGGCCTACAGTAGTGCCGTATTCGATCTCCTCGCAAACACCATTGGTTTCGCGGAGAGCACCATCCAATACCAAATCGAAACAGCACAGAGGAGAGCGTTTCTCCTTGTGTTACCTACCCCCTCTACACGACAAACACACGACTGATGGCGCTGGGCCATAGCACCACGTATCCTTTCGATGGAGGGCACCGACTGCTGGAGCATCAATACAATGTTCTCAGGTACCGATTCGTTTAGTGATGAAGTGAGAATTATATCAAAAACATGTTCTACGTCGAGCGTGGCCACCCACACCTCCCCTCCCCATTCTAACGTCTATTCCACAAGCGTGCTCAGACTACGCAGAGCATCTGCGCACCCTCGCCCCGGTCCGAATCCGAACAGCTCTCGCCCCAGACACCTCTCAATGTTAAGCAAACTGATGTTGTACGAAACCGTGCGGAATAGCTTAAACATAACGTGTATCACTGCGACCAGCCAAACATTGATTTTTCCCTACCTAGGCTCTGCCTAGAAGGGTTCTTACTCTCTGGGCCCAAAGGGGCCGGGCAGTGGAAAGCGCCCCGGGCGGTTCCCCCAGTATCCGCCCCGCGGTTCCCCCAGTTACGTCCCCTTAGCTTAGCATGGGTGTAATTCCCCACCTAGGCTCTGCCTAGAGGGTTAGCTTGGCTTAGCTTAGCTTTAGCATAGCGCAGCTCTGCATTAGCACAGCATAGCATAGCATACCATAGCCAAGCATAGCATAGCATAGCATAGCGCAGCTTAGCATAGCATAGCATAACATAGCATATCATCGAATAGCATAGCATAGCGCAGCTTAGCATAGCATAGCACAGCAGCACAGCGGAGCATGACATAGCATGTCATAGCATAGCATAGCATAGCATAGCGCAGCATAGCATAGCATATCATAACATAGCATATCATAGCATAGCATTAGCATAGCATAGCATAGCGCAGCATAGCATGGCATAACATGTCATAGCAACTAATGCTGCTTTCCTAGGGGTTCCAACTTCTAGGTAGGGACGCACTGGGGTAATTGAACAGAATGCGAAGTGTATGCGAAGAGGAGGACAATGATGAGGATGAGGAGGACGAGGGAGATCAAAACGAGGAGATGGAGGAGGACGAGGGGTGCAGGGGCCGGCCCAGGACGGATTCCAGCTGCCTGAAGGAAGGACAACGATGAGCAGGATGAGGACTCATCTCCTTGGAGGCACCAAGGCAGAAAGTAAGGAGGATGACGATGAGGAGGACGAGGACGAGGAGACGGAGAGGACGAGGGACGCAGGGGCTGGCCCAGGACAGACTCCAGCTGCCTGGGGGTCGTCATCGTCGCCCTCGTCTCCTCCTCAGCTCCGTCGTCCTCCTCCTCCTCCTCCTCCTCCTCCTAGTCCCTCCGCCTTCCGTGCCCCCAGTGAGGAGCAGCAGCAACGGCAGCGGCAGCAGCCCAGGATCAGGAGATGGGGGAAGAGGGGGGATGGTAGCAGCCCAAACGTGCGGCGTCTTGACTTTTTCAATGAGGGGTTCCCGAAAGTCCCGAACCAAGACGAAGCCAGGACGAGGATAACATCGGGTAAGGATAAATCGAGAACCTCTGAGATCTGGCGGATCTGGAAGATGTATCGGGCGCCGCGGCCTTCTCAGAGCGCTTCGGAACGCTCTCAGAGCGTTCTGGAACGCTATGGACGGCTTTATCCTCGTCCTAGCCCCGTCCGACGACCCTCACGCTCGCCCCTCGTCGCCTCCTCCTCCTCCTCCTCCTCCTCCTCCTCCTCCTCCTCCTCGTCCTCCTCCTCCTCTTCACTCTCCTACCCGTGGCAGTGGCTGTGGAAAACCCGCTCGTCGTTGAAGCACGATGCGCCCCAAGGCCGGCCTTGCATTCCTGAATCGTTTCTGCCAGGTCTCTGGGCCTGGCGAGGGCCCCCGGAGGCCGAAGACAGTCAAAAACTTCCCGTCGGGATTCCTTTTCTCCGTGCGGACATGTCTGTGAGCATCGTTTAACCGATCCCCATCCCCAGCGGCGTGGCCTGGGCCCCACTGGCCGACTTACCCACCCAGGTCGGGATATGGGCCGTTCCCTTCGGGTTTCGAGGGGTCTATCCCCAACTGGGGTGGTAATATGGTGGGGGGTCTCTCGAGGGGGATGAGCCTGAGGATAGTGGGGGCCGGTTGAACGATACTGAGGAGGGAGGGCCTGCGCATCTCTGGGTAGATGGTCAGCGTCTCCCTCACCTCGGGCATCGCGGAAGCGAACCTTGGGGAGCTGGCGGCCGAGCGCCTGCGCGGACCCTGGCCAGGCCCCTGCTGGGCCAGGAGGGGGGCGAAGAGCAGGAGGAGGAGGGGCAGGAGGAGGAGCAGGATGAAGAGGAGGAGGAGCAGCAGCAGGAGCAGGAGGAGGCCGAGGAGGAACCGAGGAGGCCGAGGAGGAGCAGAGGAGGAGCAAAGGAGGCAGGAGGAGGAAGGAGGGTTCAGAGCTGGGGGATTATGGGGTCCTGGGTGTGACATGAGAAAGCGGAATAGGACAAGACAAACAATAAGAAAGGGTGGGTTTTGAGGTTCTACGGGCTGTCCAACAAATTAAACAACTATATGGCACCACACATGAGTGTGCGCGGTAAAACAATTGATTACGTTCCTCCTTCTCCTCCTATTCCTCCCGCTTATCCTCCCCACGTTCGCCCCCACATCATCACCATCACCTCCTCGTCGTCAGCATCAGACTTATCACCAACACTGTTACCAACACCATCACCATCATACCATATCATGCCACTGCGCTCATCATCAAACACCAGATGAACAGCAGAAACATCAGCACCACCAGTACCATCATCAGGTCATCACCATCCTCACCGTCATCAACATCATCATCGTCGTCACCAACATCATCATTATGATCATCACCATGGCCAACATCATAATCATACAATCATTAATCGCACGAAAAAAAAAATAATTGTGATTTGAGGGAGTTTCTGTGGAACTACCGTCATCCTCACCCCCGGCGCGGGGAGCCCAGATCAGCCTCCGTCACCGTTTCCGGACAGATCCGCTGGATCCAGTGGATCCGCCGACGAATCCCAAACCGGCGCCCTCGCTTGAGACATCCTCACAAAACCGGCCCCGGGGGAGGTGCCCAGAGGAGCCCAGAGCGGCCTCCGGCACCGTTTCCGGACAGATCCGCTGGATCCGGTGGATCCGCCGACGAATCCCAAACCGGCGCCCTCGCTTGAGACATCCTCACAAAACCGGCCCCGGGGGAGGTGCCCAGAGGAGCCCAGAGCGGCCTCCGGCACCGTTTCCGATCCGACAGATCCGGTGGATCCGCCGACGAATCCCAAACCGGCGCCCTCGCTTGAGACATCCTCACAAAACCGGCCCCGGGGGAGGTGCCCAGAGGAGCCCAGAGCGGCCTCCGGCACCGTTTCCGGACAGATCCGGTGGATCCGGGATCCGACGAATCCCAAACCGGCGCCTTCGCTTGAGACATCCTCACAAAACCGGCCCCGGGGGAGGTGCCCAGAGGAGCCCAGAGCGGCCTCCGGCACCGTTTCCGGACAGATCCGGTGGATCCGGTGGACGAATCCCAAACCGGCGCCCTCGCTTGAGACATCCTCACAAAACCGGCCCCGGGGGAGGTGCCCAGAGGAGCCCAGAGCGGCCTCCGGCACCGTTTCCGGACAGATCCGGTGGATCCGGTGGACCGAATCCCAAACCGGCGCCCTCGCTTGAGACATCCTCACAAAACCGGCCCCGGGGGAGGTGCCCAGAGGAGCCCAGAGCGGCCTCCGGCACCGTTTCCGGACAGATCCGGGATCCGGTGGATCCGCCGACGAATCCCAAACCGGCGCCCTCGCTTGAGACATCCTCACAAAACCGGCCCCGGGGGAGGTGCCCAGAGGAGCCCAGAGCGGCCTCCGGCACCGTTTCCGGACAGATCCGGTGGATCCGCTGGATCCGGTGACGAATCCCAAACCGGCGCCCTCGCTTGAGACATCCTCACAAAACCGGCCCCGGGGGAGGTGCCCAGAGGAGCCCAGAGCGAGGAGGGAGATCCGAGGAGGAGGAGGAGGAGGAGGAGGAGGAGGAGGAGGAGGAGGATGATGGAGCTGCGGGGTGGAGGAGGACAGACGGAGGCAAGAGAAGGATGGAGGAGGAGGAGGAGGAGGAGGAGGAGGAGGAGGAGGAGGAGGAGGAGGAGGACCTCATCCTCACCCTCGCCAACAGGCGCACGCACCTTCTTCTATATATACAGAAACTCCCGATCAACCACAGAGCGGCCGGCTAGTACAAATCATCATCAACATCATCAACATCATCATCATCACCATCATCACAATCATCATCATCGTCACTTCGTGCTCCTTCTGGAGGTTCCGCGTATTCGGGCTCGAAACAGCTGGCGCGCGCGAAAGCCATGAAACAGCTGGCGCGCGCGGGAGCGTCGACGCGCCACCAATGTTCCCAGCAGCGGCAAGCACCGCTGCCTGCGCTGCTGCTTGCGCGCGCAGTCGCCACGAAAGGTCACGGGAAGAGGGCAGGATTCTCCGACGCGTTGCGCAAAAATGGCCCCTACGTCTTGGGCTTCAGCGAGGCGGAGATAGAACTCATCATCGACTTCCTCGCGTCGCGGGGGGGGGCGCGGGCAGAAGGGAGCTGGGCGCAAGCACTGGTGCCGTCGCGCTTCTTCGTGGGCAACTCGTCGGACGACGAGCTCGTCGAGCCAGGCGCCCTGGACCTGATCGTGAAAAGGCGAAGGCTGCGGCATGGCCGATGGCATCCAGGCTTGGGCGTGCGACTCGGTGCTCAGCGGCTTCCCCCCGTGGGCCGAGGGCACTGCTCATGGGACCACGCCGCAAAGTGGCCGACCTGACCTCCAAGTGGACGGGGGGGGGCAGCCGCCGCGCCGCGGTGGTCCGACATCAACGGCCCCCAGAGGGTGAGAACCATGGTGCCGTCAGCAGCGGCTCAAACGAGCTCGAACAGAGGCTCTCCGAAGCCACTCGCGACCTCCAGAGCTGCGGCGGGACGCCATCACAGCGTCGGCCAGCATGAACAAGGCGCCCATGTGCCGCGCGCGCCCGAGGCCGGCGACGACGGAGAGCTCGAGGTTGGCATGTGCGTGTGGGGCGCAGCGGGCGAGGTACCGCAGGCGCGCGGGGTCCACGCTGCGGCCCGCGGCCGCCGCGCGGTGACCTCGGAACCCCCAAACACCGCACCGCATCGGTCCGTTACCGCCACGTGTTGGTATTCTCTAGGCCCCGGTCGCCCGAGACATCCTCGGAGAACGACGCAAGTCTCAAACCCGTATGGTCAGCCTGGATCCCCGGTGACTCACCAGGCGGTCCAGTCACCGCACCGTTTGGGGGCCTCCGACGCCTTGCCCGAAGCATTTCCCGAGGCCTCAGCAGATGGCGCCCCAAAGATCAGCGTCCAGATGGGCTCGACGAAAGTTGGGCTGGCCCGGGTGCCATGTCGGCTCAGACGCGGAGCCCGTGGGCCAGGTCGGCGCCAAGATCGGCGTCCAGGTGGGCACGAATCAGGCGGGGCTGGCCAAGGCAGCTGTCGGCTCAGATGTGGAGCCCGTGGGCCGGGTCGGCGCCAAGATCGACGCCCAAGCGGATCTCAGCTCCGACTCGGAACTTGCGGAGACGTCGGCGGTGAAGCTCGTGGCGTTCGACGACGGTCAGCCCGTGGACGCCCTGCTGTGAGGGGCAACGTTAGGGGGGGACTGGCATAGGGGGGGAGCATCGACCTGGAATCGGCGATAGATCGCCGATTGATCGGCGATAGGCCCCCTGGAAGTAAATTCGCACGTTCCTGGGCAGGTTGGGGCTATCCGGCCCCTATCGGCGATCAGTGGGTGAGGTGAGGTCGATGCATCCCCCCTATGCCTATTCCCTCCCGTGGTTGCCCCTGACGTGGGCGCCCTGTCGACGGCGGCCAGACCGCGAACGCCCTGCTTCGGCGGCGCGCAGATTGGGGGGCAGGGGGGAGGGTGGACGGCCTCTTGGAAGGAGGCTGCTCCTTAGAAGGCGCCGGCCCTGCATCTGCAGACAAGGCCCGCGCCCTCTGAGAAGCAGAGGTGCTTCCAAGAAGCCTTCCCCCCTGCCCCCCTCTCCCCAGAGATCCGACGTCGTGACTTTTTCAACACGCGGTCCCCCGAAGTCTCGATCCATTCCCCAGGACCGGTTCTTCATCCTGATCGAGTCGTTTTTTGACGGCCCCGGGGCCCAGCGAGGGCCCCTGCAGGCCGAACATCGAGGAAAACCTCCGTTTTCTAGGGGGGGAAACAAACCTACCTCGCTTTTGACCACCCTCGCTTCCAAGAGATACCAAACGATGCCAAATTGCAGCCCGTACTGGTCAGGCCGCTTGACGAGGAGGCGCGTGGTATGGCTTGGTTTTGCCTGGAAGCGAAAGCGGGGTAGGCGGTGGTCACGCTCTGATTTTCGTCTGTTGAATACGTCGGAGGTCTGGGTCTGCGCGCGCCCGGCCATGGACGCCCCGCCGGTCGATGCGCGCAGGCCGGCGCGAGAGAGAGAGCCGAAGGGGGCGGGCCCCCCCCGGAGAGGCGCGCAGGCCCGAGCGCGGGGCAGGCCGGGCCAGCTCGGCTCGGGGCCCTTTTGCTGCCGATGCCCCCGAGCAGGGGCGAGAGCAGAAGCGCAGCTGACTACCTACCAGACCACCCCAACCCGAAGACCCGAAGACCCGAATTTCGGGTTGGGGGGGGGGGGGTCGGTGTTCCCCGACCCCCCCCCCCCACTGGAAATCGACGGTAAATTTGAGCCTTCGGGTTGGGTTGGGGTGGTTTGGTGGGTGGTGAGCAGCGGCCTGTGGGCGGGGCGGGAGCGCACCAAGGCGACGGGCGGCGGCAGCGGGCGGCGCCCCGCCCCGCCGCCGCCCAGGTCGCAGGGGGAGGCGCGGCGAAGCAAGGGGCGACGCCGCCGATGCATCCGTGCCGCTCGCGGCGCCGGAGTCGGTCGCGAGCGGAGCGGGCCGAGAGAGGGTGGAGAGGGGAGCCCAACCTGCGGAGTCCCAGCGGGGGGAAAAGCTGCGGACAGAACGGTCAGCAGCAGCAGAAGCCGAGTGTCCAGCAGGGCGCGCGGGCAGAAGGGTGCGCAAGCGGCAGCTCTCCGCAACATGCTGTAAGAAAGACGGCGCGGACACTCGACTGTGAAGCAGAGGCTACAGGCATCAGGAGTGTGAAAGAGAAGAACGGGGCGCCCCACGACTGTGAGGCAGAAAACAAAGCGCCCGACTATGAAGCACGAAACTTCGGAGCACTGGGAGGAGGGAAGCGAGAGTAGGGAAAATCGCGCTCGCAAGGGCCTGTAGACCAATAACACAGTGAGGGGCACACGGCCCGACCACACAAGAACAGAGACCTCATGGTCGTCTCAAAATCGCGCACCGCCCTGCCTCAAGCCTGGCGCGGCCCGGCGAGAGGGAACAGCACCGCCGAAGCCCAAAGCATGCCACAAAATCCGGGCCCGGCCCGCATGTGCGCTCCCGGCCTCAACGTAGCTCGTGCTGGCCATCGGGTGGTCAGGCTCGCTCGCCCCTCTGCAAGGTCGGCGCGCGGTCGCTCTGCCGTCCTTCGCAGCTCGGTTCGCGCGCATCCACGGGTCTTGCGAGGGCTGTGAGGTTCGCTCCCATCCTCGTCGAGGTGCTGGCCTGACTACCTACCAGACCACCCCAACCCAACCCGAAGACCCGAATTTCGGGTTGGGGGGGGGGTAAAGGGTTCCACACGTGTTTTTTCCATGTTTCCCGCCCCCGCCCCCCCCACTGGAAATCGAGGGTAAATTGGGGCCTTCGGGTTGGGTTGGGGTGGTTTGGTGGGTGGAGACCATCCTCGTCGAGGTGCTGGCCAGGGATGCCGCGTGAGCGTGGGCATCGGGTGGCGGGTGTGGGAGCCCTCCGCCGCGCGCTCTCCACTGGCGGGGGGTCAGCATCATCGGCAGCAGCATCAGCGTCCTCGTCGTCGGACTCCTCCTCCTCCTCCTCCTCCTCCTCCTCCTCCTCCTCCTCCTCCTCCTCCTCCTCCTCCCCCTCCCCCCCCTCCTCCTCCTCCTCCTCCTCCTCCTCCTCCTCCTCCTCCTCCTCCTCCTCCTCCTCCTCCTCCTCCTCCTCCTCCTCCTCCTCCTCCTCTGGGTCCAGGAAGAACCTGGCCAGGAGCAGTGCAAGCGCGCAGTTGCCAGCTCTCGGGGCCTCTCCACGACGTCGGGGTTGGCACTGACCATCTGCCGGACCATTGGGTTGCGCAGCAACTGATTGAGCTTCGCGGGGCTGGTGAGCATGTCGCGAATGGTCCCCTCGATCCCACCACCCTCATTGGCGGCCTTGCTCTTCGCCTCGTCCACCGGAATGCTCGAGCCGCTCATCAACTCCTCGCGCAGCACTGCGTAACCCTCCCAGCACTTCTCTATCCGCCATCGTGCCTTGAGCACTTGACTTAGTAGAGTGGACTGAGGCCCTGAAGCAATGCAGATGTGGACGGCAGAAGGATTGTAGGATTGGAAAGGGACCGGACCCCCGACATATAAACAATCCTGGGTGATCCTGGGATTCGTCGCGTGAGGAGGATCACTGGGCCCAAAGACATGTTTTCGACTATGGACTTCTTGTTACCCATTGCTCCTGAACGGTCTTCTCGGCGGTCTTCGGTCTTCGGGCGGTCTCATGACGTCTTCTGCCAGTCTGTGGCGGCTTCCTGTAGTCTCCGGCGCGAAAGCTGGATGGCTGCGCTCAACAGGGAGTTCATAATCGAACACCCAACAAAGATGATAACATACCATCGGCGCTCCCCTGATGTGGGTCTCTGAGCAAACGCTGAGCCAGGTGCCCAGGACCTTTTTGCCGCCCCGGACGACCCCAGAGACCCCCGAGAGGCCTCCCTGGAGACCGCCCACGAGGCCCCCCGAGGCAAGGTGGCGGGATGGGCCGCGGGCGAGCAGATCCGCCGCAGCCCTCTGCTTGCCGCAAGGATGCAAAGCGTGCCGAACTGCATTGAACAGGGACCGACCGTCCTGGCATTCCGATAGTCATACCACGAAATGTTCTTAGAACCCAAAAACGTTCTAAGAACAAAAACAATGTTCTTAGAACATAAACCCGATGTTGCAAAACAAGACAGTCCCAGCCAAAAATGTTCTAAGAACATCTCGTGGGAACCACAAAAGGTTCTTAGAACATTGTTTGGTGGGGCTATAGGCAAGCCGGGACGCTTCGCCACTGCTTGACTGCAAGGTGTTTAGGCCCTTCCAGCAGGTTCCTACTGGCCTTCGGCCGATCCCGCCGGCTACCCGGGAAACTCGCCCGAAGGTCGAAGGCAAGGGTCCTTTCCGCTCCGGAGAGCCCCAGGATGGACCCCGAGACGGCCAAGATGGCCTCCAAGACGCCTCCAAGACGGCCAGGATGGCCCCAAGACAACCCAAGCTGCCCGCCAGACGGCCCAAGAGGACCCAAAGACGCCTCCAAGACGCCCTCCAAGAGGCCGAAGTCGTTTCCTCAGGTTGTCCAGCGACTTCAAACGTTCTCGCCTTCTCGGGCTTCTGACGCTGCGGGACGCCCCCCCAAGATCGCCCCCAAGGCAGCCCAAGAGGCCCCCAAGAGGCCCGCAAGTCCGACTAGTCGGCCCACGAGGGTCCCAAGACGGTCCAAGAAGCTTCCAAGAAGGCCCTATCAACCTTCAATGCGGCTCTGAAGCGCCCACCCACAACTGCCCAGAGAAGCCCCCCAAACTGCCTCGGAAGGCCAAGAGATCCCTCAGAGGCCCCAGAAGCCCCCAGGAGACCCCCAAGAAGCCCCAGGAGGCCCCAACGGCCTCAGGAGGCCCTTCAGAGGCCCCCAAGAGGCTCCTAGAAAGCCCTCAGGAGGCCCCAAGAGGGCCCCAAGAGGCTTCCTTCTTCTTATCCTTCTCCCTCTCCTCCTCCTTCCTCTTCCTCTCCCAAGTGTGCCCCAAAGAGGCTCCACAGCGCCTGGGGGAACATGTCGTCAGCATAGTTCGGCCTGATTTCGGCCGAACGTCTGGCCGCGTGGGCGTTTCCAAACGGCAGGCTGCGGCGGTGATTCGCCGAAGGCGTCTTCGATAGCCTGCACGTTCTGCGCGATGATCCAGGCCGGCTCGCCGTCCCCCTCCGCGGCAGCCTGCGTGAAGCCGAGAGCCAGGAAGCACTGGAGCCCACCCGGCACGTCGAAGATCTTCTTCTTGAGCGCGCTGCTGCCCCCCTGGATCGTGCGGAGGTGCTTCTTGGTGGTGGGATTCCAGTGCTGGCAGGCGTTCTCGCCGATCTTGCGCAGGGTCTCCAGGCAGGTCTGGATGACCTCGGGGGGTGGCGCCACACGGGGGGGCTCCTCGACTGCGGCACTCTCCGTCTCCTCCGCCGTCCCCCCCCGCTTCCCCCCGCCGCGGCTTGCACATCTAAGAGTCCAGGGGTAAGGAACAGCGACGACACCACCACTAGCGCGAGGAGTCAGGGTGGTCCTTCTGGTGGCGCGGTCCCCCTCTTCTAGGGCTCCCAACTTCGCGCTTCGCGCTCCGCGAAGCGCGCAGCGCGAATAACTTCGCGCTCTCGCGCCGCCCCCCCACAGGGAGAAAAGGAGGACGAGGAGGAGATGGAGCAGGAACGAGGACCGCGAAGCGCGAAGCGCGACTGACTTCGCGCCCTCGTGGGAGCCCTTGCTCTTCTCGCTCGAGACATCCCCGATCCCCAGCTCGGGAGGCACCGTGGACTCCATCGCAGGAGGCGGCGCCCCCGGTGGTGGTGGTGACGCGGGGGTGTCGCTTCTCTTCCTCTGAACATCGGGACTGCCGCTTGTGAAAAATTGCTCGTGCCGCTGCAGTGTCGGGTCGGGCGAAAGGGGGGGATAGCAAAGGGGGGGGTTGAGAATCAGCTCACGTAGCTGATTTTCCCGGCGCCTCCCGGCGCCGGAGGCGGCCATGTATCGAGGAATGGGCCCCTCGGTGAGGCCGAAACCAGCTGCATGCAGCAAATTTCGTAACCCCCCCTTTCCCAAACCCCCCGTATCGCCCGACCCGACAGTGGCAGCTGCGCCGTCCCGGATATAAAGCCATGCGTTTGCGCTCGGCTCCGCCAGACTGGGAGCAGGATGAAATGACGGGGCAACGACCCGACTCGCCCCCTGCCGAACCGAGGCCGGCCAGAAGGAGAGAAAGAGAGAGAGATGTGGACCGAATCCTCAGTCGGGCGTGTCCTCCTACAGGGGTATTTTGAGAGAAAAATGCAAAATACTCAAAAATGCCCCCAAATGAAAAAAAAAAATGAAATAATCGTCCCCTGGATATTTTTTGACTATGTCTGACTATTCCCCCTGTAGAGAGACAGGCCCGACTGAAACGGAAGCGCCAGGCAAACAAAATGAAAAAATCAAAAAAATGCACCCAAATGGTAAAAAAAACTCAAACAATCGTCCCCGGACTATGTTTTGACTATTTCTGATTATTCCCCCTGTAGAGAGGGACAGGCCCGACTGAAACGGAAGCGCCAGGCAAACATAATGGAACAATCAAAAAAATGCCCCCTAAATGGTAAAAAAAAAACTCAGAAAATCGTTTCCAGACTGTGTTTTGCCTATTTCTGATTTTTCCCCCTGTAGAAAGGGACAGGCCCGACTGAAACGGAAGCGCCAGGCAAACAGACTGAAAAAATCAAAAAAATATCCCCCAAATGGTAAACAAAAAATCAAAACATCGTCCCGAGACTATGTTTTGACTATTTCTGACTATTCCCCCTGTAGAGAGGGACAGGCCCGACTGAAACGGAAGCGCCAGGCAAACAGAATGAAAAAATCCAAAGATGCCCCCCGAATGGTAAAAGTAGAAATCAAAACATCGTCCCCAGACTATGTTTTGACTATTTCTGACTATTCCCCCTGTAGAGAGGGACAGGCCCGACTGAAACGGAAGCGCTAGGCAAACAGAATGAAAAAATCAAAAAATGCCCCCCAAATGGTAAAAAAAAATCAAAACATCGTCCCCAGACTATGTTTTGACTATTTCTGACTATTCCCCCCTGTAGAGAGGGACAGGCCCGACGGAAACGAAAGCGCCAGGGAGGGCCGCCGCCGCCTCCGCCGGCCCTCCCTCGGGGCCGGGAGGGCGGACGGCGGACGACGGGGCTTCGGAGGGGCCGTGGGGGCGGGCGCTACGCGCACGCGCCCCGGATAGTCTCGTCGGAGACGTGCGCGAGCGGAGGCTCTGGAGTCCATGGGCGCGTGCGGCGGATCCCGGGCCCCCCCGAACCCAGACATGAGTTCATCTCTCGGGGGCGGGCGTGGCACGCATGCGCCCCGGAGTCTCGTCGTCGTCGGAGGCTCTGGAGTCTGGACGCGTGCGGCGGATCCCCGGGCCCCCCCAGACCCAAACATGTTTTCACCTCTCGGGGGCGCATGTGTTTTGCTCCCGCCACCCTGCCGACCCCCCCCCACCTATCCGCCAGCGAAGAGACGACGACTCCCTCGACCCTCGCAGGAAGAGGCCCTCCCCGGAGCGCCTCGTGTACTGCTCCCCCCTCTGGGCTGTTCCCCCATCGTCGCCTCCGATCCTCGGGGACACTAGAGGCCTCCTAGATGGGTTCGGAGTAGATGGGGTCAAAGGATCGCGCCGCATCGCCGACACATCGGCGATGCATCGGCGGTGCATCGGCGATGCACCGGCGGTGCATCGTTGGCGCGGGCGATGCATCGGCAACGTCGACGTGAAGCAAATCGGGCTCCGCATCGAGCCGCATCGGCGATGCATCGGCGATGCGGCGCGATCCTCCGACCCCATCTGCTCCGACCCGATCTAGGAGGAGGGGGAGGAGGAAAAGGAGGAGGAGGGGGGGGAGGAGGAGGAGGAGGAGGAGGAGGAGGAGGAGGAGGAGGAGGAGGAGGAGGGGGAGGAGGAGGAGGGGAGGAGGAGGAGGGGAGGAGGAGAGGGGGAGGAGGAGGGATCAGGATCAGGCCGAAGCGCAACATCCGATTCGAATGAGGGCTGGCGGGCAAGGAAAAGGGGGGGGCGCGGGATTCCCGCCGTCACGGTCCCGCAGCCCACCGCACAGGCCGAGGGCCACTAGGGCACGGGCCGTGGTGGCAAGCGGCCCACAGGCACCAGCCGCCGCCTACCACCATGGCCCACAACCCTAGCGGACCTCGCGACCCGCAAGAGCAGCTTCAATGCGCCAGGACTGCACTGAAGCCCTCTCCGCAGGGCCTCGGCAGTCCGCCACGAGGCCCCTCCAAATTGGGGCCTCTATGGATACTCGAGCACCGCAGCGGCGGCACAGCAGAAATTTGTCAGTGGCCTGCACCCAATGGCCCCGATACTCGAAAGTCTCAAGAGCCTGCACATGCAGGCCGTCATACGTGAACCCTAGTTCACGACACGCTGAAAGGACCGCGTCACTGCGCGCCCTGGGAAGGAGGCCATTGTGACGCTCTGCCCTGACCGCCGACAGATATAAGTGGATCGGCGTCGGCTCGCACTTACTACCAGGCTGCTCCAGCTTCGCGCGAGAAAGCGCAGTCTTGCCAGAGCAATGGCACCACGTGCACCTCACCCCCCCCCTCCGCCACCTCCAAGTCGTGAGCAAGCAGAGAGAGCTGAGGCACGGCCATGGAGTTACGGCCTGGCCTAGAGGACATGGACGGGGGTTCGGCCTGAGACGCTACAAACTGAGCGGCCTGGCCCAGACAACGGCACGTCTTTTTCACGTCTTTCAGCTGAGCTTTGAGAATGTCGGTGGCGATGCTGGCTACAGCGTGCCGCTTCGCTCCCAACTTGGCAAAAAAAGTCAGCCCACATGTTGCCCAGATAATCGAAGACAGCCGTGTCCACGGATCGATCCAGGCTCGGAGCGCTCACACCAAAGAGGAGGGAGTCGAGATCTCCGTGGGCAGGAGTCCAGCGAGCCCTAGGCCCATCTTCAAACGGGGCTCCAGCTGGGCACACCTGAAACATCTCGCGCCAGATGCACGCATGCTTATGGCTGCCTTCGGCTAGATCGGCTGACCAGGCAGTGGCTTCATGCACCGCCGAGAGGTGATCACTAATAATTTCCACACTTCTCGGGCCTAGGCGCACCGCCTGCAACGTCGCATACCTCTCGGCCCTGGGCACCGTTTGGATGGCCCCAGGGAGGGGCCCAAAACACGCCCGAACGGGCCAGCCCCCAGGACTAAGCTCGACAACAGCCCACCCGCAGCGACACGCTTCGGGTAGACCTTTCGACAGGCCCGAGCCATCCGTGAAAAGATGAAACCCCCACGGCATGCTCGCGGCACCCCAAACCTGGGGAGGATACCTGGCTGGGACAGGCTCAATGCTCAGAGGAAAGAGAGGAACACCGTACGCCAACTCAAGAGTGTCGAAGTCGGGAGGGATTCCTTTAGCCTTGCCCCGCAGCCATTTCACATGCTCAATCACATCGTCTGGGAACATGGATGCCTCTTCTGGGTCCTGGCCAGGCTCCCAGACTTTTTTGCATTCGTACCACTGATGGCCGAAAGAGCCAATCGCATCACACCCGAATTCGCACTTAGGACTGGCTGCGTAGCCATACTTGTGCTTCTTGGCTGGCGGCCAAAGCTCACCGCTGATTAGGCCTCTCAAGGCCGCCTGCCTAGATGGGGCCCTTCACAGCAAGAATCCCTAATCGGAGCGCTCGCCCCCAGACAAGTTCATCACCGCCAGCCTCGGGGGTCGCTTCCAAAATCTGTCGCACTTGGGCACGGCAAGTGCCTTCACGCAACCTCTGCTTGACATCCCAGGGGCACGTGGTGAAAAGCGAGATTATTTCACACTGGTCAGTCCTGAGCTGATGGTGAGAAATCAGATCCCAGCCAACTCTCCTCAACGATAAAATAACCGCCCCGACAGGTCCCTGCACACGATCCCAGTGGGGGCGATCTCTTAAACGAGCCTGAGCAGACGAACAAGCTACTCTCAAATCAGAATCAGACGCTCTACGATCCCAGACCCAGCGACAATGCCTGAACACTAGCGGGATCGTGGCATCAACGATGGGGTCAAAGCTGGGATCCTTATGCGTGAACAAGAACCCCGTCACGTGAGACGCGCCACCCGCTCCCATAAGGCTCCCAGCTAAGGCCCTGAGTGTTCTGAGCGTATCATTGTTAACACCTGACACTGAGGCCCCGTGGCCTCCACTTGGCATGCGGCCTGTACGCCACAAGCCAGCAACCTTGGTCCCAGCAGATTTCTTCAGCACCTGGATGCGGTGCTTCCTCTTGACCAGCGCAACTCGCCTCTTGGCTTCCACCTTTCGGAGAGCACGCCGCCCAAACAAATCGTGACCAAGGTTTCGCATATGCTCATAGCCTCGCATGCCCATCAGCTTGGCCGGCACTGCCACTTGCTTGGAGGCGGCCAGGCTGGCGGCAACAAATCCTGACTTGCTGGGTTGCAGAAGAAGGCCAGTCGGCCGCACAAGAGAGCATAACTCCCGAGCCGCAACAAGGAGCACCGTTCCTTTCTCAGGGTCGGGTCCAGCCCAGCGCAGCGAAACATCATCCATTAAAGTTCTAGCCTGGACTGGGAATCTTTCACTTACACACTTGACTGGCTGCAGAAGCACCGCCAACATAATCGATGTCGCTGCCGAGCATCCAGCCAAAATCCCCTGGGACGACACAAATGGCTCCGAAAGCGAGCCGAACGCATCTATTCTCCGCGGGGCCAGGTAGGTCTGAATGACCATCCACCCGAGACGGAGCGGGAAACCAACCTGCCGAAAAAACTGAAACAGGACCGAGAGCTTTATCATGCCATCGCATTTCACCATGTCGAGCAAAAGGGTGACTGAGTGCCATCCTCTGGCGCGGGCAACTTCAGCAGAAAGGTTTAAATCGAATGCAGAGTCCGATGAGCTTCTCCCCTTCCCAGACCACCAAAACTCCCGAGCACGACTCCCCGCCCCCCAATCATCAGAAACGGAACGTCTAATGCGTCCCCACACTCGTAAGATAGTGTCTAGGATAGCAATTAATCTGTGGCCGCCGTCTGGCTTTGGCAACCTGGCAAGCCTGCTTACCAAACGCTTGGTAGGCCAAACAAGAGCCTTCTCGCACTGCATCAGAAGCGGCGCTAGAACCGCTAGCATCGCATCCGACAGGTACTGAAGCGAACGATCCTTCGAATCGCTCGGCAACTGCAAATCTTCGCACGAGTGAGTGGTCCAAATGCGGGACCATTCACGACACGTGTCGTCCGCAAGCTCGAAGGGTTGGATCCGATGCTCCTCGGTGAGCACCTCTTGGATTCCACGAACCCTGGTAAATCGGTGGGCAGCCTTGGCCCCGTCCAGAAACGCATCCCTGACCCAGGATTTCCAGGCATCCTCTTTGCTGGCCAGAAACGCGGCCTCCTTTTCCTGGGCCAGGGTCAAAACTCGTTCGAGCAAATCGGGCGTGGACGGATCACCTATCACATCCACTCCAGACCTGAAAAAACCTGCCGTCAGCTCGTCGAGGTGCGCGTACACCCAGTCATGCCTCTGGATCCTGCCCAGGAACGCCACCGTGTCTAGCAACACCTTGGCGACCCTCTGCATCCTCCTCGGCTGCTCATCGATGTCCGACTCCAGCTTGGGAATGTACGACTCGAGTACAATATGCACACTTCGCAAGTGCCTGGCCCACCTGGCCGCGGCACTCCACGCTGCATACTCACGAGAGGGACGAGGCTGCCGATGCTGAGGGACCGCGCGAAGCTTCTTCCATCTGACCTGATGCTCTCCAGCCCTGCCTTCATAGCCGTGACGGGGAGGCCCGACAACATCATGTCGGTCAAGCAGCTCAGCCTCTATGCCCTGGATCGTAAGGTCCCAAAAGTAAGCCGTCTGCTCGACATTCTCAGCGCGATGAACGTCTTGATGGAACTTCTGCCAGTCACGAGGATACCGCCCACAACCAGACCGAGCCAAGGCAGGAAGAGCTTTGGGTTGGTCCGCAACACGGCACCACAGCACGGTGTCCTTGGCGCGGACCTGCATGAGCACGGGCTTGTGAGGCCAGAGCGCGGCAGCATCCACAACCTCCATCTTCCCAGACCGAATGGCAAAGCCTTCGGACATGATGAAGTAGTCAACTGTCGTGCCTGGCGTGCTCTGGATGCATGTGGGCGCAGACGGCGCCACCAGCGCTCCACCTATTGACGTCGCCCACGGCTGCAACAGAGCACGATCCATGTTATAATCAGCTGCCACTATCCACTCATATCCTAGCGCTTTAACGCGAAGCAAGTACTGCGCTAACGTTGTGAGCAGCGCCATGTTCTTCTGCCCCATTTCCTCATTGACATGAAGATGCGCCGACACCGCCGCGAAACCACTCTTGAACCACGTGTGGACTGTCGCCGCTACGATCCTCTCGTCCAGCAACACTCCCTTGGTTTCAGCAAGCATGGGACCTGCCGCCGCCCTCACTCGCTTGGGCGTCAGCACCGCCACGCCACCACTAGTGCCGTGTCCTTGGCCCGTCTCCCTGGCTGGGGCCCACGCTCCATGGTAGCCTACCGCATCCATGCGGCCTTGAAAGGCTCCCAACTTCTCAGATGTGACACGATGTTCCTGAACACACAAGATAGGCTTCTCATCCCCCAACACAGGAGCATCTGCCTCGAACATCTCGGCCAGGGGGTTGAACGATGTTACGTTGACTGTAGCAATACGCGTCATGATGCCGACAAAACAGATCAGAATTGCAAACATAACCTGCAACGACCAGCACTGGCTAGGCCATCTTGAACCGCTTCGCAAGAGACGCCAGCATCGCTCCAGCCCTCTTTGCTTCCTCACGCAATTCACTTTCATCTTCTGGCACCTTCTGGTCGACCGAGCGGGGGAACTCACGCAGAACTTCAGGGGGGTCAGCCTCAGACGGGATGGGCTGCTCCCAGTTCTGCCAGTGCGCAGCTCGCGCCGCAGCAGCCGCCTGTGCAGCCTGATCAGCCTCGCGCTGCTGATGCTGCTGCTGCTGCTGCTCCAGCTGCTGCCGCTGCCGCGCTTCCTCGGCCGCACGGCGCTGCTGCGCACTGCGCAGCTCCTCCGCCGCCTTCGCCTCCGACAGACACTCGAAGAGCTTCTGCGCCAGCGCCGCGTTGCCGCCGAAACCCTCGAGCAACTCGCCGCACTTCTCGACCGAGAGGTTGCTGGCCATGAGCTGCCTGAGCTCATCGGCGCCGCCGTCGGTCTTAGCTGGCGCCTTTGGGGCACCAGCCACCAACTGGCACCTCTCGGCCTCCATCTCCGTAATCTCGTTGATCGTGGCCTGTAGCGCCTTGGCGGCGTCATCCACCGCCTGCTGCGCCTCGACCACCACCTGCTTGAGCTCCTCGACCATCTCGGTCTGGCGCTCACGTTTGTTTAACCAACTTAGTGTGCTGAAAGGACATTTCTTTGAGCCGCGTGTCCAGAGATTTGCCACGAGTGATCTGACCCCGAAGCTATGTCTGACGTGCTCGCAACTTCTCCCGCAGGTCGTCAAACTCTGGGCCAACGAGATCTGCCACCTTCTGGAGCTTCTCCGTGATGTCCCCAAGCTCCTTCCGAGCATCTGCATCGCCGTCCCTGCCCGCGTCGACGTCCATGGCATCCGACTCGACCTTGGGCGCGACATCCTTCTTCCGTAGCAGCGCAACTTCCTCTCGCAGCCGCTTGAGCTCCGAGGTGAGCTTCGGGTCTGGCTGCGACTGAGCCTTGGTCGCCGACACCGAGGGAACTGCAGGTTGCTTGATCCCCGCGAATGCAGATGACTTGGGCTGCTTGCAGAGCGTACAGTGGTCCATGTCCACTCTATTCCACCACCTGTCGCCTGTCTGGTGCGACCAGCAGTGCTTACAAAACCATGGCTTGGCCCATGCTTGTCGTCTCTGCTTATGCCCCGACGGCGGCGCTCCGCCCTGAGAACCGAGAGATGGCGCCATGGGCCTTCCGTAAACTTCGGCAAAAGAGAAATTGTGTTGTCCACAGGCGGGAAACCCGCGTACAGTACACAGAATGCAGCAGCGTCTCCAGGCCTGGGCAGGCCACTGGGGAGACGCGGAAACGGTCGGGGGCCGCAGAATCCCCCACGCCAGAATGTCAAGTCCTGAGCGAAACGCTACGGACTTGAGCCAAAATGGCTCCGGACAAGAGGGGGAGGAGGAGGGGGAGGAGAAGGAGGAGGTGGAGGAGGAGGAGGGGGAGGAGGAGGAGGAGGAGGAGGAGGAGGAGGAGGAGGAGGAGGAGGGGAAGAAGGAGGACGAGGAGGAGGAGGAGGCCTAGAGACGTCGCCGTTACCCACCTCGCCGTCTGGCGCGCCTGCGGCTGGAGCCGCCCTCGCTCCGTGCAGTGCCGCACGGGCGGGAGGCTCGTGCCTGCAGAGGCTCGGAGCCGAGGGAGCCCCCATGCCGAACGGCCCAACAACCGGGGGCCTTCGGGCCCCGAGACGCGGCCTCCCAGGCGCCAGGCGTCCTCACGCCGCCGAGGCTGGGCCGCCGCCTGCCCTGCAGGGCCCCGCGGCCCTCCCCTGCTGGGCACGGCCTCCCCCGTGCTGCTACTCATTATCATCCTCATTCCCCCCCTTCCTCCTCCTCCTCCTCCTCCTCCTCCTCCTCCTCCTCCTCCTCCTCATTATCATCCTCATTCCCCCACCTTTCTCCTCCCTCCTCCTCCTCCTCCTCCTCCTCCTCCTCCTCTCCTCCTCCTCGGCGCTCGGCGCTGTAGGCATGATCCTCCAGGGATGCCGCCATCCTCCTCTTGCTCCTCCTCCCTCCTCCAACCTCCTTCTCCTCCATCCTGCCTCCTTCTCCTCCGTCTGCCTCCTTCTCCTCCTCCTCCTCCTCCTCCTCCTCCGCCTCTTCCTCCTTCTCTTCGTCCTCCTCCTCCTCCTCCTCCTCCTCCTCCTCCTCCTCCTCATCCACCCGCTCACCCATCCGCCTTCCTCCTCCTCCTCCTCCTCCTCCTCCTCCGCCTCCTCCTCCTCCTCCTCCTCCTCCATCCGTGGACGGTTCACGCCAGGGCCATGGGCCCAAAAGCGCTCTCGGGGCGCCCGCTCGCCCCGAACCCCCCGGCGCTGCGCCCGCACGGGGCGGCGCAGCCGCAGACCCGTGGCCCGGGAGGCGACTCAGCGACGGCTGCCGCATGCCAGGCGAGGCCCTGAGATCCTGGCGTCTCAGTGTTTTCGAGCCGGGCGTTTTCGCCTTTTTCCGGGCCCTGGGACCCTCACAGATCGGTGCGGCTCGAACAGTGACGGAGGAAGATGGGGTCTGGGCCTCCGGTCGTGTTCTTTTCCGATGTTGCGATTTTTTCGCTGCGTCGGATCTCAGGGGGGAGCCCCACGGGTCACACCCCCGGTAGCGGCCTAGCGTCAACGGGGCGTCTCGACGTGATCTTCGACACATCGTGGCTGGAAGCAGCGGCCGCGGCGTGCGACCCCGAGTGGCAGAAGGCCGAGGAGCGCGGCGTGCTGACAGGCTCGGTGGCCAAGTTCGGCTCGAAGGACCTTCCCGAGAGCGAGGACGTCACCGAGTGACAGGACGCCGAGGACCTCGGTGTGAGGATAGACTCGACAAACAGAACGGAGGACCCGAAGTTACCTGTGCAAGTGCAGGTACGGCGCGAGGGGCCTCTGCGAGACGGACGGCAACACGTGGCAGGTGGCCGAGGGCATCGGCGAGCTGACCGACTCGGTCAACAAACTAGCGGACCTGAGGACCCGTGCAACTGCAAGTACGGCTCGCAGACCCCTACGAGGACGACACCGAGTGGCAGAAGGCCGAGGAGCGCGGTTTTGCTGGTGGGCTTGGTGAATACAGTCGAAACCGATAGCAAAGTCCTGGGTGCGCGTTACGGATGCAGGGGCCTTGGACGCCAACGCCGAAGCCTCTCGAGCGGGGCTGGCCCTCGAAAGTGGTCGAGGATGGACCGAAGATGACCGAAGAGGCAAGGCTGCAAGGCTGCAAGGCTGCAAGGGTACAATAGAACCTAGGCCAGAAGAACATCCCTTTAGAACATGAGACCCTCCGTCGGCCAAAACACAAAAAAAACATTCAGGGGCACCCTCTCCAGGATGCACAACGACATCCAACAAACACGAAGGACACTAGGGAACCCTCCACGAGCCGACCTCTATCTTCTACCTCGGTCCGACTGCATCCTGGGGAAGTCGATCATCCTTACTATCAATGTACAGGCCTCCTAGGTAGGGTACGAGTAGATGGTGTCGGAGGATTGCACCGCATCGCGTATGTATCAGCAGTGTGTCGGCGATGTATGGGCGATGCATGGGCGATGCATCACGGAAGTCGGCGGCGCATCGGCGCCATCGGCGTGGAGAAACTCTGGCTCCACCTCGAGCCGCATCGCCGATGCACAAGGCGATGCGGCGCGATCCTCCGATCCCCATCCACTCCGACCCCATCTCGGAGGCCTCGAGACTGCACCCCTAGGAAGTCGAGCACCCTCACTATCAATGCCGACTGCAGGCCGGAGGACCTGAAGAACCGGTCGTACGAGCGCAGGCACGGCTGCAACGGACCCCCTGCGATGCGGGCGGCACCATGAGTGGCAGGAGGTCGAGGGCAGGCGGCGCGCAAGGCAGGCTCTCGGGGAGCATGCTGGGAGGGCCTCGGCGAGGAGGGCCTCGGCGAGGAAGCCAACGGCATTGGCTTTACTGAGGTTTTTTTTGGCGCGAATTAATGGAGGGGCGACGCATGGGGGGGGGGAGAAAGGTGCCCTTCTCGGGCCCTACAGGCCCTCTTCTGGGCCCTGCAGGGCCCATGAAGGAGCCCTATGGGGCCCCCCGAAGGGCCCCTTTGCGGCAGTCCTCGACGCCCCCCAACTCATCGCGCGGCCTCCAAGGTTTTGGCCACATATTGGCCACCGGGAGGGGGGGGGCTAAGTAAGGAACTCCCATCCTTTGATCCATCTCCTCCAAGATGGCCCCCAAATGGCCCCCGAGGCTCCCAGGGAACATGAAGAGCCCGTTCAAGTGCAAGTGCGGCTCGGAGGGCTTCTTCGAGAAGGTGTGCGACACCGAGTGGCACGTCGCCAAGGGCATCGGCGTGCTGCCACTGGCAGCCTGCCAAGCTCGGTGAAAAGGCTTGGAGACCTGAGCAATCTGTGCAAGTGCAAGTACGACTCAGAAAAGGCATTCGAGTACGACACAGAGTAGCAGGAGGCCAAGGTGCGCGGCGTTCTGACAGATTCGGCGAATTCTGTAATTCAGTTTTGGACTGTGTCGTGAAGCAGAGTGTAGGCTCCCTCTTTGATAGTCCTGTGTAAGACATTGTTCCTCCATGCTGCACATCCTGAGGGCGTGAGAGGAGCCTTGCACGTGGCAGCGGGAAAGTGAGCCGCGGGCCCTGAAGGCCACCGCCTAAGGTCTGGCTTGGGCGTCGGGCGTCCATGCTGGCCATCGGGCGTCCATGCGCCCTCTTCCTCCTCCTCCTCCTCCTCATCATCCTGCTCCTCCTCCTCCTCCTCCTCCTCCTCCTCCTCCTCCTCCTGCTCCTCCCCCTTTGCCCCGCCTTCTCGCGAAGCCGACAGAAGCAGGACAGGCTCCGTGCTGTCGTTCCCTGTGCGAGCTCACGATAAAAAGGGCCCCTGGAGCCACAGGGGCCCCCAGATGCCGTGGTGAGCAAGACCCGCTGGGCAGGCCCTCCTCCACGAGAGCGCGGCCACTGATGATGAGCATCGTTTAACCCTCCGCCTCCACCTCCTCCTCCTCCTCCTCCGTCTCCTGTTCCTCCTCCTTCTCCGTGCTTCTGCTCACTCTCCTCCTCACTCCCCCTCACCTTGCTCCTCCTCCTCGGCGCTCGGCGCTGTAGGCATTATCCTCCACGGATGCTGCCATCCTCCTCCTCTTCCTCCTCCTCCTCCCTCCGTGGAGGACCTGCGCATCCGAGTTCGACCTCTTCAGGTTCGCTATGGCCCCGCGCATCTCCATGGCCGCCCTTCGGCCCGCGGCGCGGCGGCGCGGACGCCCCTCGCGCGCGCGGGCGGAGCGCCCGCCGTGCAGCTCGAGCTGCGGGCAGGGGGGAGGGTCAGGGCGCCGAGACGGCCGGCCGCCCTCCCTGCCTCTGATCACCCACAGGAGGAGGCGGAGGAGGAGAAGGAGGAGGAGGAGGAAGAGGAGGAGGAGGAGGAGGAGGGGGAGAAGGGGGAGGAGG
>CAUYUJ010017527.1:30000-52500 GCA_963575745.1 Prorocentrum cordatum | reverse complement strand
TCGTGGCCCCGTAGGGAGCTCCGCCGAAGGTCACAGTGGGACCGCCCACATGCGTCAGCCACCACCCAGTACAGCGTTTCGGGGCCCTATGGGGAGCTCCACCGAAGGTTCCAGTGGGACCGCCCGCATGCGTCAACCACCACCCAGTACACCGTTTCGTGGGCCCACACGAAGCTCCACCGAAGGCCCCAGTGGCACCGCCCGCATGCGTCGTCCACCACGCAATATTTCATTTCGAGGCTTCATTGTTTGGGACCTCCACCAAGCCCCAGTGGCACCGCCCGCATGTGGCCCCCCCACCGGGTACACGCAGAGAGCTGAGCTCCGACGAAGGTCCTAGTGGCACCGCCCGCATGCGTCAGCCACCACCCAGTACAGCGTTTCGAGGGCCCATACGGAGCTCCACCGACGGCCCTACTGGCACCGCCCGCATGCGTCCCCCCCTCCCGTGGCCCCACAGGGAGCTCCACCGAAGGGCCCCGCTGGCACCGCCCGCATGCGCCCCCCCCCCCCCCCGGTACAGCGTTTTGTGGCCCCGTAGGGAGCTCCAGAGAAAGACCCCAGCGGCACCGCCCGCATGCGATTCCCCCGACCACTACGTGGCCTCATCGAGAGCTCCAGCGAGGGGCACCGCCCGCATGCGTCAGCCACACCTAGTACAGCGTTTCGCGGCCCACGGGGAGCCCCACCCAAGGCCCCAGTGGCACCGCCCGCATGCGTCTCCGACTCCCCCACCCATTTCGGCACGTCCCTCATGCGCTTCGTGGCCCCACAGGGAATTCCACCGACCGAAAGCGTCACCCACAACGCGTTACTCACAACTGCATATGGCTGGGTCCTTCGCCAGGATAATTTTCTCAGGACGGCGTCCCTGGAAGTCCTGACCCTTTTCCCGGGGTCGGCTCCTCGTCCTGACGCGTCTTTTGGAGGGCTCCCTGGGGCCAAAAATAGCCAAAAGCATCCCGTCCTGATTTTTGCACGACGCGATCATGTCTGGGCCTCTGAAGCTCTGACGAGGTCGGGCGTCTTGGGGGCCTTCGGGGGCTTTCTTGGCGTCATGGGAGTCGTCTTGAAAGGCGTCTGCAGCCTCTGGGGGCCCTGTTGGCCCCGGGTCGCCGAAACCCAGAAAAAAAACACAAGGAAAACGACGCCTGGTCCCCCCATGCGCTGTCGAGGTCGCGGTCCCAGGCCCCCTGGCATCGTGCACGGGGATCTCTCTCTCTCTCTCTCTCTCTCTATATATATACCTATACGACCACCCTTCGGGAGATAAGGAGGTTCGAGGGGGGAGGAACCAACGTCTCACTCGATCGGTCTCACTCGATCGGTCTCACTATCGATCTCACTATCGATATCACTATCAGTCTCGCTCGATCGATCTCACCCGATCGATCTCACAATCGATCTCACTCGATCAATTCCATTCGATCGATCTCACAATCGATCTGACTATCGATCTCGCAATCGATCTCACTATCGATCTGACTATCGATCACACCATTCGATACCACCTTCGGTCTCACTATGGATCCCACTATCAATATCACAATCAATCTCAAAATCAACGTCATCATCATCACCATCACCATCATCATCATCATCATCATCAACATCATCATCATCATCAACAACATCATCACCGGCACACCATCATCAGCATCACCTCATCACCATCATCAACATCATCATCAGCACCATCATCATCATCATCGGACCACCATCATCGTCACCATCACCATCATCAACATCATCATCATCGGGGCACCACCATCATCATCATCATCATCGGACAACCACCACCACCACCACCATCATCACCATCACCATCGTCACGAGCAACATCATCAACATCATCATCATAGGGACACCATCATCATCATCAGCAACATCAGCATCATCATCAACATCATCATCATTATCATCATCATCAGCATCATCATCGGGGCACCATCATCATCGTCACCATCATCATCACCATCAGCATCATCATCATCATCGACACGCCATCATCATCAACAACATCAGCATCATCATCACCATCATCGGGCCACAATCATCAGAATCATCATCACCTCATCATCATCCGCCTCCTCCTCCTCCTCATCATCATCATCGGGACACCAGCATCGTCATCATCATCATCACCATCACCATCACCATCATCATCATCATCATCATCATCATCATCATCATCATCGGGGCACCATCGTCTCCATCACCATCATCATCAACAGCATCATCATCAACCTCATCATCATCACCATCATCGGGACACCATCATCCTCGTTATCTTCATCACCATCATCTCATCATCATTTCATCCTGATCATCATCATCATCATAATCATCAACATCATCATCATCATCATCACCATCATCATCATCGGGACACCATCCTCATCATCAACATTATCATCATCAACATGATCATCGGGACACCATCGTCACCACCATCAAGATCATCACCATCAACATCGTCAACATCATCATCACCATCATCATCATCATCATCATCGTCGGGACACCATCATCATCACCATCACCATCACCATCATCATTATCATCATCATCATCATCATCAACACCATCGACATCATCATCACCATCACCATCACCATCACCATCACCATCACCATCACCATCACCATCATCATCACCATCACCATCACCATCACCATCACCATCATCATCATCATCATCATCATCATCATCATCATCATCATCATCATCATCATCATCGGGACACCGACGGGACACCGGCGGGACACCGGCGGGACACCGCGCGCCACCGGCCCCTGGACAGGAAACATTTGGTCCGGCCGCGCCTCAGCCGGAAGCGGGACACTGGCGGAACACCGCGGACCATTTGCTCTCGGAGAAGAAACATTTGGTTCGGCCGCGTCTTAGTCGGAGGAGACTTTCTTCTCGCCCGCCCACGCACCTTCGCCTCGCCCGCACGCATGGCACGCACGAACACGAAACCGAAACCGATTTCCCGGTAGGGGGGCACTTCGTTCCACTTCTATCTCCCCCCCTCACCTCCGATATATACACATATCTTTGTATATACATATATATATGTATGTCCATATATGTATATACAGAGGGAGAGAGAGAGATACAACAAAAACAACAAAACAAATAAAGAAAGAGAGAGAGAGAGAGAAACAGCTTGCAGAGTTGGATGGAGGGATTATGCAAGGTAGGCCATGGTAAGGAGCGAGAGGCGGGCTCGCGTATTGCAAAGCCCTTACGGTGGGTGCCGCCGACCCTGAATGGGGACGACGACGACGACGACGACGACGACAGTGGCGGCGGCGGCGGCGACGACGACGACGGCGCTGACGCTCTGGAGCCCTTCTTGGGACTCTCGTGGTTTGGAGGGGGATGTGGATTCCGAGCGGCCAGTTCGGCGACTCCCTGACGGGCTTCTTCCCTTGCGGTGTTTGGGCTGTCCTGAGGTCGTTTCGGGAGCTGTTTGGCGGTCTGAGGCACCTCCAGGAGGCTTCGGAAGCAAGCTGGCTTCGGCGTCCCTGGCGCCTCGCTGACCCGGCAGACGAGCGCCTCTGATTCCCCGCGGCTCGGCAGATGGCGAATGGGTTGGGGGGGGGCCCTGGGGCCAAGGGAACCTTCACATCCGCAAGACCCCCGTTCAAATTTGCCAACTTCTCTACACGAGGGCGCTTGACTTTCGCGCGTCGCGTTGCGCGAAGCGCGAGAACGCGAATCACTTCGCGCTCTCGGGCCGCCCCCCAGGGGAGAAGAGGAGGACGACGAGTAATCGGAGCCGAGCCGCGGAGTCGCGAATAACTTCGAGCCATCGAGAGCGCACTTGGTGGATGGGTTCGGGGGGGGAGGCCCTGGGGCCAAAGGGGTGTGGGAAGCCTTGGGGCCGTGGGAACCTTCAAATCCGCCGGACTCCAATTCAGATCGTCAACTCAACCCTGCATGAGTCTAGACTTCGTCCCGTCCCCGATCCTCCTTCTGGTCTTGCTCGTAAACGTCGGTCAGAAGGAGTAGGTAAAGACTTGAATTAGGAGGGCGGATAAAGTAGGTTGGGCCCAGGCCTCCCCCAGAGAATATCAACGCACAGCAAAAGCACATCGGTTCTTGAAGTGGGAAGGCGCTAGAAGTAGATTGGGTCCTGGGAATCCAACGGTACCCACTTTCAACGGCCGACGCCTACCCCTGCTCGTGCAGCTGTGCCTGTTCCAGCCCCTGCTGGTCCTCTTGCTCCTCCTCGTGCCCCCCCCTCGGGCCACCATCCTCCCTCTCCCTCCTGCTACTCCTGCTCTTCTTTTAAAGGCGCCTAGCTTCTCGCTTCGCGCTGCACGAAGCGCGAGGCGCGTCGCGCCCTCGCGCCGCCCCCCCAAGGGAGAAGAGGCGGACGAGGAGGAAGTGGAGCAGAACCGCGAAGCGAAGCACGAACCACTTCACGCCCCCGAGGGCGTCCCTGGCTCTTCCTCCTCCCCCCTCCGTGCGAGGCTGGTCCTTGTCGCCCACATCGCAGATCCACCGATAGACCTCGTCGCTGAACACAGCCTTCAAGGCCTTTGCACGAGCATCGTGTGCCCTGAATCGCTAGCACCCCCTCCACCCACCCCAGCCTCCTTCTCCTCCTGCTCCACGCCCTCCTGCTCTTCAGAGTCGCTGTCATTGTCGACCTCCTCCGCGTAGTCCCTCTCCTCCCCCCCTCCTCCTCACAATCCTGCTCCTCCTCCCCACCGTCATCATCTCCCTTCGCTCCTCCTCTTCGCGCTGAACCTCCTCTTCGCGGAGCCCTGCGGCTACAACCGGAGAGACCCGCGCAGCCAGCGGGACGGAGAGACCCGCGCAGCCAGCAGAGACCCGCGCAGCCAGCAGCAGCCAGCGGCGGGCTTTGGAGGAAAAACAAAAAAGTCAAACATAATCCAAAAATAATCAGGCATAAAAGAACAATCGTCCCCAGACTACTTCTTGAAACTATTTTAGAATCTTCTTCCTGTAGACTAGGCGGGAAGAAAGAAACAACAACAGAGCGGGGCGAAGAGAGCCGGCCACCCAGGGAGCGACCCGTCTGGCCCCAGAGCACACGCAGGAGGGGCGACACAGAAAAGCCGAGAGAAGGAAGGGAGGTGCAGACGAGGAGAAAGGATCAAACCTGTCTCAACTATCTGCGGCTGGGGTATCATATCGCGCAGTACGTCTCGCACCGTACCTGCATGCATTGAAGCATCTGCGGCTGAGAAGACGAGAGTCTTCGGAAGGGGCCGTCACATGCTAGATGCTAGAAAACACGTGTGGGCCAACCAGGCAAACCCATAGTGGCAATCCAGTCTGGCAGCCCTGGAGCGCCATGCGCACAGCGCGTGCTCCCCCCCCCCCCCGCGGAAACGATATGTCTGCTACTGGGCCCCCCACACGCACGGACCCTTGCAAGCGTGAGCCACTCAGAGGAGACGGAGGAGGAGGAGGAGGAGGAGGAAGAGGAGGAGGAGGAGAGGAGGAGGAGGAGGAGGAGGAGGAGGAGGAGGAGGAATGGAGGAGGAATGGAGGAGGAGGAGGAGGAGGAGGAGGAAGGAGGAGGAGAGGAGGAGGATGAGGAGGAGGGAGGGGGGGAGGAATGGAGAAGGAGGAGGATGAGGAGGAGGAGGAGGAGGAGGAGGAGGAGGAGGAGGAGACAAAGGGGCCCGTGGCTCTGAGGCCAGCGCAGCGCCACACGGCAGCCGAGCGTGCGGGCGCAGCTCCACCGAGCTGCAGGGCCAATGCACGGGACCGCCGGGAGGCGCCCTGGCCAGACACCCGGGCCTGCCCACGTCTGGGCCGTCCTGGCCCTGGCCGACCTGTAGAACGTCTGGGCAGGAGCAGTGTCCCAACTGCCCCACCCCACCCCCCCATATCGCTAAGACTCCATTCGCATTCGCCTCCCCCCCCCCTTCCCCTGGTCCCGATCCACGATCGCCACTCCTCCTCACGCCCCGACTAAGACGACCAGATCATCCACGACTGCGACATTGAACCAGACTGACACTACCATCAACATTTCCGCACCCCCCCGGCGAACTGACCGAGAATAACCAGACGGCGCACGCAGATTCCTACTTCACCCTGGGGGCGCCTCGAAGCATTGACTTGCGGCGCATGGTAATGCACAACGTCCCATAGGGTCACAGACGGCCCAGGAAGCCCCAGAGTCTCGGTTGCGGATTTGCAAGCCAAACAAAGTGGAGGTGAAGAAGAACGCATGCAACTTATCCTGGCGAAGGACCCAACGGTACGCAGTTGTGAGTGTAGTCGTTGCGGGTATCGCCTTCGGGGGATCTCCTCATGGGGCCATGAAACATGCGACGGGTGTGCCGATATGGGGCCGGGCCGCCATGTGGGCGCTGCCACTGGGGCTTCAAGCGGAACCCACAATGGATCCGCGAAACGTGTGAGGGGTGCGCCACAATGGGGCGGGACCGCCACCGAGCCCTTGGTGGAGCTCATGGAGCGACGAAGCGCTATACTGGATGGGGGAAACGCATGCGAACACCTCCACTGGAACCTTCGGTGGAGCTCCCTACGGGGCCACGAAACGCTGCACTGGAGTGGGGAAACGCATGCGAACACCGCCACTGGGGCCGTTAGTGGAGCTCCCGATGGGGCCACGTAACGCTGTACGTGCTGGAGTGGGGAGACGCATGCGGACACCACCACTGGGGCCTTCGATTGAGATGGGGCAGCGGCCGCCACTGGAGCCTTCCGTGGAGCTCCCTACGGGGCCACGAAACGCTGCACTGGGTGGGGGAAACGCATGGGAACACCGCCACTTGGACCTTCGGTGGTGCTCCCCATGGGGCCTCTAAACGTGTGCAGGGTGTACCGAAATGTAATGCGGAGGACACAGGCAAGGAGGGGGAGGAGGGAGGAGAAAGGAGGAGGTGGAGGAGACGCGGGGCGCTGTCTCTTCAGAACGAACGCGTGCGAACTAAAAACACCTTACACAGAAGAACGCGTCAATCTGATTACTCAAGGCAGAGCCGTACATTGTGTAGGGAAAACGGTATTCGTATGAAGAGGCGAAAGACGTATCATAAAAGATAGTACTCCGATCCGCGTCAATCTCGCCGCCAACGTCGATGCTTCTGGATGCAAGCACCTCATACGAAAACGCACAACAACGCCTGCGAGAGAATCACCATCGACAAGAGACCCGCCCACATGTTTATTTGTCGCATGCCTGTTGTGCAACATCGCGTGCGCGGTCGACTGACAACGGGTCCAAGACGGCCATCCACATATCCGTACGCCATGGCTGGAATAGCAGCTCCCCCTCCCGCGCTTCGCATCAACGCCCAGACAACCGCCCTCACCGCTTGCGGGCAATATGTATATCCATATCCACTGCGTCTTGGACTTTCTTGGAAGGGGCGCCGCAAGGCCGAGGCGCACTGGTTACGGATAAAAATTTAGCCTTTTGGAGGCAGATTATAATCCATATCCAGTGCGCCTCATGTTTCTTGGGCACAAAGTCCGAAATTCCAAGACACACTGGATGTGGATATAGACATTGCCCGCACCGCTGGCCAAACCCTGCCATCATCCCCACCCCCGATTCCAAATGCCGGCCAAATGTCCCAACCCCGATGTGGATCCGCCGCCACGAACCGTGACTGCGTGGCTCGGCACCCCTTCGTGTCGCTTCTCCCTTGCAGTCGGAGTGTTGACCTAAGGAGCCCCAAATAGGGAACGAGGCCCCTCTCTTCCATACATTAATCTTCGAATTCACATCGAAAACCAAAAGACAGCCTAAGGCAAACTGTGAAACAAAATACGGAACACGGAGTCCCTCCCCAACGAACAGGGTTCCTTCTTCAGCGTCGCGACTGTACTGAATCTCGAATCCCCCGGCTGCGACGAAAGCTCACCCCAAGGTCCTCAGCAAAACTACCGAGTCCCACTCACAGCCGCAACTGCACCCTGGATGCCACCCTGGCCCAACCCCTTCTAGCAACACTGCAACGCAAATATTCATCTCCGCCTTGATTACCCCCAAACTCCCCCCGCGGTTTCCATATCCCCTCCCACCCGAACGAGTCAAACCGCCGACCATCTACGACCAGACCTGGATTAACCCGTCACCGCTGTGTACATCCCCCCGCGACTATAGCGGTCACCCACCGCTCCTCCTCGGCACCCCGCCGCCCACATGCCCATGGCAGGCGCCTCGGTGCCACTGATGTCGTTGACCCTGGTTACGCCCAGCGCATCGACAAGCTGGCGGCGCTCCTGGCGGACCGGAGGCGTCTTCACCCTGGGGCCACATGGAAGCCCTGCGCCTACGGTGCAACGTGTCCCGTGACGCTGCCCGCCGAGTGGGGTAGCTGGCGCGTCGGAGGGGCAAGTGTGCACTCTGAGTTGACGTGCGCACGCGGCCTGGGGAGGGATAGCGAGGCAGAGTCGCTCACAGGGGAACGAGCAAATACATAAACGTAACAATGGAGGTCCGCGCGGACTTCTTGGATCCGCGCTGGACCCCCCTCTCTGGCGCACAGGGGAGCGAACACTTACACAAACATAACAACTCGGAGGTCCGCGCGGATTTGTTGATCCGCGCTGGACCCCCCTCGCTGGCGCGCGAAGCGCGCCAGGGGCGGCGCCGGCGGCGCCGCCAGGGGGGTCCAGCGCCGATCAGAAAAATCCGCGCGGACCTCTGAGTGTTTATGTTTATGTCATTATCCGCTTCCCTAGCTTAGGGATGAGAGAACGCACCTTCCAAACACTTTCTTTGATCAGCGGCGAGCTGGGCCCAGCAGACGGTTGGCCAACGACGGGGCGATACGGGAGCGACTTGCGCACGCAGGAACAAGGGGGAGGGAGCCGAGGGCAGGGTGCTGCTAAAATGCCCCTGGCCTAAGGTACCCTCATGATGTCCAACGCGGCCCCCACGGCCTCAGGGCACCCCTGACGATGCCCACGGGGCCCGAGGGGCTCCAAAATGGAGCGAAAGAATGGGGGCACCTTGCGCCAGGTACGTCGGGCCTGTCTCCTCTACAGGAGGAATATCCGGAAATAGTTACAACAAAAGAGGGGGGCGAGGGTTGGAGTGTTTTTGATCTTTTGGTTCGAGTATTTGTTTGAGTATTTTGCCAAAATATCCTTGTGGGGGGGGGGGCACGCCCGACCTAAGGCCAGGGGCACTTCCAGCACCCCCCGAGAATGGAGGAGGGCCGCGGGGCGGCCCAGAGCGCCAACAGAGCGTGAAGGATCTCGGGATGCGCCGGGGGCAGGCTCAGGTACTCGACGCTGTCAGGGCGTGCGCGAACACCCCAAGAAACTGGGACTGCAGTCGCTCAGATCGGGGATGCGCAGAACCCCCTGGAGTCAAAACTTGGATCCGTGACAACGACCTCGGGCCCAAACCTGGCGGGCGCAAATCTGGAAAATGACGGCCGCGGCGCCCTCTCGAGAACCGAAAACGGACAATTCACGAATCGACGTGTCATGGTGGGGTTTCTGTCCACCCCCGATCCTGCACGCTCTCCAAGAAGCCGCCCTCTCCGGTTCAGGGATCGGTGTCAGGTTACGGGGCCTCCGGGACGTCGTCAAGACAGCCCGAGAGCGTGCCACCACGCCGGGCGAGCCCCAAGTTGCCCCAAAGAGGGTCCCCAGGAGACACCAGGACGCGCAGGAGAGGCCCTGAGAAAGGCGCCAGGATGAAGGATTAAGCATCGACGGCATCGCGAAACACAGGACACAAAAAGCGCACAGCGATAGAATCGTCACGTATCCCGACTGGGCTCTGTGCATCACCACGTAACCTCAAACACCAAAACACGTAACATGATTTCCCCACATAAAGATGTTACGGGGCTAGCGGGATCAGCGGGGCACAGAAGTGGTATGAAAAAAAACCCATGCCGTTCATGTATTATCATGGAAGGGCCGACGCGGACCAGCATGGAAAAGGATGATGGCTGTTCAGGACGGATCCCCTCCCTTTTTGTATAGCAGGGCGAACACCTAGCAAATTGTACATATATTCCGATACCCTCCTCGCTCTGACAGGCCTCACTGGAGGGGCGGGAAGGGCGCGAACCCTTCTAAATAGTTGACTTTCCGATGACCCCAGAGCTCTGGCGGGGCCTCTCTGGAGAGGTGGGTGGGGCACGAAACTCGGCAAATAGTATGGCACTCCGATGCCCCCATCGCTCTGGCGGGGCTTCTCTGGAGTAGGAGCCAGAAAAACACACAAAGGAATTTTACACAAAGGGTTTTGGCACCACCAACGGCGCAACGCATGTGCACCCATGCCACTGGATCCCCGGCGATCCGACCCAGGGTCGATGTACGACCGTGCTCTGAGATGCAATTGAAAGGTATGGTGTGGCAGCGCTGTCGGCGGCGACAAGATCCCAAGCTCCGCTACCAACAGACATTCATTACATGGTGATTGGGCACAGCCAAACCACCATGCAACGTCACTTGGTTCATCCGTTGACAGCAGCACGCGTCACGGCAGCAGAACGCAGTGGCGCGCGCGGGCATGCAGGGCCGGCGATGTGGCTGGTCAGCTGCCAGCGCGATTTCGGCATAAGTGCCGAAATCCACGTAGGATCGTTGTGGGTGTGGTATTCGGCGCAGCTGCATCGCAATGCATTACAAATTTTCGGAGGGGTGGGATGGGCACGGAAACTTGTAATTCGTTTGGTATCCCGATACCGCCCTTGCTCTGGCGGAGCCTCCCTGGAGGGGTGGATGGACATTAAGCCTTTCAAATGATATTGGATTCCAATACCCTCCTCGCTCTGGCGGGGCCTCCCTGGAAGGGTGGGAGGGCCAAGAAACATTGCAAATGAAATGCTATTCCGGTGCCCTCCTCGCTCTGGCGGGGCCTCCCTGGAAAGGTGGGTGGGGCACGAAACTTGGTAAATAGTATGCCATTCCGATGATATCCTCGCTCTGGCGGGGCCTCCCTAAAAGGGGTGGAATGGGCAGGAAACGCTGAAAATAGTATGGTGTTTCGATACCCCTCCTCCCTCTGGCGGGGCCTCCCTGGAGGGGTGAGAGGGGTACGACACGTGAAAATCAATAAATAGCAATGTATCCCGATGCATTCTCCGCAGTGGCGGAGCCTACCTGGAGGCGTGGGTGGGGGGGAGGGGGGCGCACGAAACCTGATACGGGGTGGGGGGGGGCACGAAACCTGATAACAAAGATTATACCCCTATACAGTCCTCGCTCTGGCGGAGCCTCCCTGAAGGGGTGGGTGGGGCACGGCACCTGATGCATAACATCGTACCCTGATGCCGCCCTCGCTCTGGCGGGGTCTCCCTGGCGGGGTGGGAGGGGTACGAAGTCTGACACGTGACATGGTGCTCCGAGATCCTCCTCGCTCTGGCGGGGACTCCCTAGAGGGGTGGGAGATTGGCGGCGCGCACAAGGGGGTGGAGGGAGGGGGAGGGCTTCTTAGAAGGAGGCTGCTTCTTAGAAGGCGGCGGCCCCACATCTATAGATAAGGCCCGCGCCTTCTAAGAAGTAGGGGTGCTTCTAAGAAGCCCTCCCCCCTCCTCCCACCCCCCTCTGCGCGTGGCTGAGGGGCGGCAAGGGGCCCGATGAACGACCTGGTGCTCCTGCGCCCTGCTTGAAGACATGGTATTCCCAACACACTGCTCGCTCCGGCGGGGCCTCCCTGGAGGGGTGGGAGCCGCTCAAGTGGCGGCAGCGGGGGACGAGGGAGGGTGGACGAGAAGGAGAAGGGGACCCCACTCAGGGCGCGGGGAATAGCACGAAGAATAACCAGAGGACGACCGAGGGGAGGAGGAGGAGGAGGAGGAGGAGGAGGAGGAGGAGGAGGAGGAGGAGGAGGAGGAGGAGGAGCAGGAGGAGCAGGAGGAGGAGGAGGAGGAGGAGCAGGAGGAGGACGAAAGGAACACGAGGAGGGAGGAGAGCGGGCGGCGCGGCTGCCGCAGGAGCGGCCCGAGGACGGCCCCAGGTGCAACCACATCGCCCAGCGACGCCGGTTGCAGGTCTTGCTTCTGGGCGCCGTCCGGCCTGTCTCGGCTGGCGTGACCGGCTGCCTGCCGCACTGGCAGACCGACTGGCCGCGCCCGCTGGCAGGCAGCTTCTGCGTTCTGAGGCCGAGGGCGCACGGCGCGGCGCAACGGACAGGAGGCCCTTGTGGCGACGGGCGCAAGCTGTGGCGCAGCGAGGCGCACCCTGTGGCGCAACCCGGGGCCCGACCCAGACTCCGGAGCATCCCTGGAGCCCAAAGCACGCCCGACACACCACCCACACACGGCTCAACACGGTACGCAACCTGCAAGGAAGTGCAAGCCTAGATCACAAGAGGAAAGGCGGGGACGAGCACTGGCGGGGGATGGATGACGGAGGAACAAGACCAAGAAAAGCAACACCGACGACGAAACCAAAACCAAAGACGAACGCCAATACGGAAACGAATGCGAGGAGTCCGACGAGAGCTCCAACTAATTACAATTTTCAGCTTTGGCGGCCGAGGGCGCAACTTGTGGTTCAACCACGATCAAGCCGTTCAAAAGATTCGGCGGCCGCAGACGCAAACCTATCCCGCAGCAGGTAGCGTACCCTTTCACGCTTCGGTGGCGGAGGGCACAAGCAATATCGCAGCAACCAGCAAGTCGTTTCCAGTTTTGGTGCCAGCGGCACAAACTATGGCGCCACCAAGGACAGCATTCACTTGTAAGGTTTCAGCAGCCGTGGGCGCAATCTGCGAAGCAACCTTCAGCACCACCTCGCGCGTAACGATCTGTGGCTCAACCCATGGCGCAGAGCGTGGCTTGACCTCCCATTGTGCAATGTATGGCTCAACCCATGACGTAACACCCGGCGCACGCAGCCTTCCACGGCGAACCCTGCATCGCAACCTGGCACGCAACCCGAGGCGCAACCCATGGCGCATTCTATGGAACTACCTAGAGCCCAACCTCCCAAGGAACAACAGATGACGCTTCCCGTGGCACACCACTTGGCACGATTTCTAACGAAACCTCCAGCGCAAGCTGCGGTGCAGCCTATGATGCAACTTGTCTCGGAACATGTGGTGCACCCCCCCCCCCACACCACGGAGCAACACACGGCGCAACCTCTGAGGAGGTCGAAGTTCCGAGCAGCAGGGAAGCGGCGAAGGACGCACGAGGACAGGAGGGGGGCGCGAGGAGACAGCACAGTGGACGAGGAGGAGAGAGGCAGAGGCGAGGGGTGGACAGAGAGGGGGGGACAGAGAGGGGGTCGATGCGTTCCCTCCTGAGCCTTGGGCCTGTTGGTTTCGGCGGTGGACAAACCTCCCTTTAGCAAACCTCCCCTTGGTGAACATGGCCTGGGACCGAAGCCGACGGACCTGGACCCGCCAAGATGACGGCCGCGACGCCCTCTCGCGAACCGACCACGGCCAATTCCTTCATCGACGCGTCAGGGCAGGAGGTCTCTCCGCCTCCGATGGCTTCCGGGGCACCACTCGGCTCAGCGGCGGCTGCTCGGGCCGCGTCGGGCAACCCCGGCGGAAGGCTTCCGGCGAGGCGCGCGGCTGCTGAAAAAGCCACCCCGGTGCGGGGGAGCCGCCGAGAAGCACCGGCGGCGGCGCCGAAAGAACCTCGCGCCCGACCCCGCCCCCCCCCCCCGAACGTGGCCCCCGAGAAGGCCCTCGCGAGCGCGCGGGGGCGATGGCGACGACGAGGCCATTATGGCCTCGTCGTCGCCATCGCCCTAATCCCACCAGCCCTTTGGGCGTGAGTGGTTTAGCGAGCTCTCTCTGTTCTCAACCCCCCTTCTTTCCCCTTCGGGGAGGGGTTTACCCCTCCCCCTACCCCCTCCCCCTGGGCCTGGAGAGGGCGTCTCGCGGGTGGTTGGAGGGGTCTTTTTCGACTCCTGGGAGGGCTAAAATTCGACAACCCTCACGAGGATTCTGGCCCCGACGGGGGGAGGGAGAAAAATGCTCGCCCCATCTGTGATCGATCGCCCACAGATGGCCCCAAGATTCCTCCCATACCCCTCCCAAAGAGCCCCAAGAGGCCCCAAGAGGCCTCCAAGAGGCCCCCAAGATGCCCCCAAGAGGCCCCCAAGAGGCCCCAAGAGGCTCCCCCGAGGCACCCAAGACGCTCCTGGAAGCCCCTGGAGCCGCCAAGAGGCCCCCAAGACGCCCCAAACGGCCTCCAAGAGGCTCCCAAGAGGCCCGAAGAGGCTCCCCCAAGGCACCCAAGACGCTCCTAGAAGCCCCTGGGGCCGCCAAGAGGCCCCGAAGACGCCCCAAAAGGCCTCCAAGAGGCTCCCAAAAGACATCTACTACTTCTTCTTCTTCTTCTTCTTCTTATGCTTCTTCTTCTGCTTCTTCTTCTTCTTCTTCTACTACTACTACTACTACTACTACTACTACTACTACTACTACATCATGTACTACTACTACTACTACTACTACTACTACTACTACTACTAGTAGTTCTAGTTCTAGTTCTAGTTCTAGTTCTAGTTCTAGTTCTACTACTACGACTACTACTACTACTACTACTACTACTACTACTACTACTACTACTACTACTACTACTACTGCTACTACTACTACTACTACTACTACTACTACTACTACTACTACTACTACTACTACTACTACTACTACTACTACTACTACTCCTACTACGAGGGGCGCGAACGACTCGCACCAGGACGAGGTGCCCGAACGCCTCACACCACGAGGAGCCCGAACGACTCACACCAGGACGAGGGGCCCGAACGACTCACACCACGAAGAGCCCGAACGACTCACACCAAGAGGAGGGGCCCGAACGACTCACACCAGGACGAGGCGCCCGAACGACTCACACCACGAGGAGCCCGAACGACTCACACCACGACGAGGGCCCCGAACGACTCACACCACGAGGAGCCCGAACGAGTCACACCAGGAGGAGGGGCCCGAACGACTCACACCAGGACGAGGGGCCCGAACAACTCACACCACGAGAAGCCCGAACGACTCACACCAGGACGAAGAGCCCGAACGACTCACACCACGAAGAGCCCGAACGACTCACACCAGGAAGAAGGGCCCGAACGACTCACACCAGGACGAGAGGCCCGAACGACTCGAACCACGAGAAGCCCGAACGGCTCACACCAGGACGAAGAGCCCGAACGACTCACACCACGAGGAGCCCGAACGACTCACACCAGGAAGAAGGGCCCGAAGGACTCACACCAGGACGATGGGGCCGAACGACTCACACCACAAGGGGCCCCAACGACTCCCACCAGTCGTCGTCGTCGTCGTCGTCGTCGTCGTCGTCGTCGTCGTCGTCGTCGTCGCCGCCGCCTTCGTCGTCGTCGTCGTCGACGTCGTCGTCGTCGTCGTCGTCGTCGTCGTCGTCGCGGTTGTGGTCGTCGTCGTCGTTGCGGTCGATATCGTCGTCGTCGTCGGGTGCGTCGTCGTTGTTAGGATCATCGCTTTGGTCGTCGTCTCCGCTAAATCCCTCTTGCCTCCCACCGCTTTCTCTCCCTCCTCCTCCGCCTCGTCCCTCCCGCTCCCACCACAAGGAGGATGTACAAGGAGGCGGGAGGAAGGAGGAACAAGGGAGATATGCGGGGGCACGCGGACACACGCCTGAAAAACACGACTGTCGGCATGCTTCCCAAGAGTTGCTGTTTTGAGATGGGCTGGTGGGGATACGCGAAGCGTGAAGAATTACAGGCAGTAACGGAGCGCCGTCGTCGTCGTCGTCGTCGCTCGCCATTATGGCCTCGTCGTCGGTATTAGCGAGGCTCTCGGAGTGAAGTCGGGCGTGTCCCCCTACAGGGGGATCTTGGGTGAAAGTCAAGAAATACTCACAAAGAATACCCCCCAAAATTGGGCAAAAAGCGTCAAAGCACCGTCCCCGGACTATTTCCTGAGTATAGACTTGGGAAGATGCCTCCGGTAGAGAGGGACAGGCCCGCCTTGATCTCGGAGCGATCGTGCCCCCTCGCGTCTTGTTTTTTTCTGCTGTGCTGCTCCCGAGCCGCGCCCAGCCTTGGCCCGCGGACCCGAGGGGGGGAGGGCGGGGCGCCCTTGCGATGGGCTGCCCGCGAGCTCCTGCCGAGGCGGCCTCGGCAGAGCCTAGTGTCGGGGGGCACGACAACGGCGAGCCGCGTGGCGTCTTTGGGGACCCCGTCTGTCCCGTCGCGGCCCCGCCCCGCGTCGGATCCGTGTCGAATCCGTGTCGGCCTCGTCGGCTCCGCGTGGGATCCGCGTCGGATCCGCGCCGAGTCCGCGCCAAATCCGCGTCGAGTCCGCATTGAGCCCGCGCCAGGCACAAGAGAAGACACCAATTTTGGGGACAGGCGAGGTCCCCCGAAGCTGCAACGTAACATACGATTTGCTGTCCTCGAGCTCTTGCCGAAGTGTCCTCGGCAGAGCCCGCTGTCTGGGGGCACGAAAGGGTAGGATAGCAAAGGTGGAAGCCCCTTAGATAGGGTTCGAGTAGATTGGGCCGGAGGATCGCGCCGCATCGCCGATACATCGGCGATGCATCGGCGATGCATCGGCGACGTCGGCAGTGCATCGGCGACGTTGGTTTGGGGAAACAGGGGCTCCAAATCGAGCCGCATCGGCGATGTATCGGCGATGCGGCTCGATCTTCCGACCCCAACTAATACGACCCCATCCAGGAGACCCAGAGAGCTCCTGCCGAGGTGGCCTCGGCAGAGCCCACTGTCGTGGGGCACAAGAGGGTAGGATAGCAAAGGGCAAGGCAGAGGATCAGCTCGCGTAGCTCGTTTTCCTGATGCCTCCTGGCGCCGGGAGGCGCCCGTGTATCGAGGGGTGGACCCGGCGGCGGGGCCGAAGCCAGCTGCATGCAGCTGATTGCGCAAACCCCCTTTCCCTGTCCTACCCTTTCGTCCGGCCCCACGCTGGGGCCCAGAGTCCCAAGACGGCCTGAGGCCAACGCCCAGGAACGACCAAGACGGCCACAAATGATGTTTGAGCCCCAGACGACCCTGCGGAACGGCCAAAGAGGCCCCACGACACCATCCGACAAAAAACTCACACATGTGCCAAGGAATGTCCCGAGACGCCCCAGGCGTCATTAGAAAACATGCCTCTCCTCACCCCAATCTCTCTCTCTCACAGTCTAAGCATGCATCTCTCTCTCTCTCCCTCTCTCTCTCTCTCTTTCCCTCTCTCTCTCTCTCTCTCTCTCTCCCCCATCTCTCTCTCTCTCTCTCTCTCTTTCCCCAGCGCGGGCGCTGGCGGCGCCTGCGCCGTCAGCGCGTCGCGGTACTCCAGCAGGCGCCACTTCGCAACGGCGGCCCTCGTGGAGCGGGCCTCCTCGGGAGCTCGGGCGCGCGTGTGGTCAGCCGAGGCGGGCTGCGCAAGGCGGGGATGGATTCATCCGCACCAGCCGCCTGGAATACCGAAGTCCTGGCACCCTACGGTGGATACGGATATAGTTTTGCCCCCGAGGGGGGGAATTGATCGATCTACACTCCTTGAATTATATATATACACATACATCTGCATGGATGCATATAAAACATGTGTATATAGATCCATGTATCGATTGATGTTCTGACCGTCGCCGTACTACTGCAGGGTCCCGAGTGGGTCCTCTTCGGGGTCTCTTGAGGCTGTCTCGAGGCATTCGTGAGGCTCCTGGGCCGCCTTGATGGGAAATTTTGGGGGCCTCTTGGGGCTTTTCTGGGGCGGTCTGGTGGCCATGTTGGGGCCCTCTTGAGCCGTCTGAAGCCATCGAGACCCTCTTGGCCGTACTGGGCTCGTCTTGGGCCGTCCTGGGCTCGTCTTCGGGTCCTCTTGGGCGCCTATTGGGCCATCTTGGAGCGATCTCGTGGGCCTCTTCGGCCATCTCCAGCGCTCTGCACACCGAGAAACCGAGTATGCGAAAATGGCCCCGAAACCGAACGAACACCAATAATTTGTGCCTCCCGGGGGCCTCTGGGGGGTCGTCTTCGGGCCCCCTTGGGCCATCTGGGGAGACCGTTGGGCCGTCGAGTGGTCATCTCGAGCCTATTTTGGGCCATCTCGGGCCCATCGTGGCCGTCTTGGGCCCTCCTGGGACCCTCCATGGCCGTCTTGGGCCCTCCACGGGCGCTCTGGACTCAGCCCCCCCTGCCGGGCCCCAAGTTGTCCCGGGTCAGTTCTCTATGAATGAGGGAATCGATACACGTCTGTCTGTCTGTCTGCCTGTCTGCCTGTCTGCCTGTCTGCCTGTCTGCCTGTCTGTCTGTCTATCTGTCTGTCTGTCTGTCTGTCTGTCGATATGTATGTGCGTGTGTATGTATGTGCGTGTGTATGTATGTGTGTGCATGTATGTTTGTATGTGTGCCTGTATGGATTCATGTATGTATGGATGGATGGATGGACGGATGCATGCATGTAGGATGATTGTATGTATGATTATGTGTGTGTTTGTCTGTTTGACTGTTTTCCAATCAGAGCTTGCCTCTGTAGGGCTCCTAGCGGATTCACATGGTCAGGTTAGCTGCGCCGCCGATTTTAGCGGCCCGCCCGGCTGCCCAGGTGCCGAGGTGCCCGGGAGCTGCCTCGCCGACTTCGGCGGTCCGCCCGTGCCCGGGTGCTCCCCTACAGCCCTACAGCACTTTAGCCCTATAGCCCTATAGCCAAATAGCCCAATAACCCTACAGCCCTGCAGCCCTGTAGCCCTATAGCCCCACAGCCCAATAGCTCTCTAGCCTTATATCCCAATAGCCCTAGAGCCTTACAGCCCAATAGCCCACTAGCTCAATACCTGATAACCCTATAGCCCTACAGGCCAAGCGCCCAGTAGCCCTATTGTCCTCTAGCCCTATATCCCCACAGTCCTAAAGCCATATAGCCCTATAGCCCAACAGCCCACCAACTAGTATGCTTGGGGTACCATTGGTATGTATGTATGCATGTATGTATGTATGTATGTATGTGTGTATGTATGTATAGATGTATGTATGTATAGATGTATGTATGTATGTATGTATGTATGTACGTATGTATGTATGTATGCATGCATGCATGCATGCATGCATACATGCATGTATGTGTATACGCATGTGTGTATGTATATATGTACATATGAATGAATGAATGAATGAAAGAATGAATGAATGCGTATACGCACGTATGTATGCATGTATGTATGTGTACATGTATGCATGGGCATGCACCTGCATGAATGTGTATATGTATGTATGTATGTATGTATGCATGCATGTGTGTCTGTATGTTTGTATGTATGTATAAATGCATGTGTGTATGTATGTATGCATGTATGCATATATGTGTGTATGTATGTATGTATGCATGTATGTATGGATGGATGTATGGATGGATGTATGTATGTATGTATGTATGTGCGTATGTGTGTATGTATGTTTGCATGCATGCATGCATGCATGCATACATACATGCAATCATGTGTGTATGCATGGGTGGATGTATGTGTGCATGTGTAATATCTCTATATATATGTGTGTAGGTGTGTATGTACGTATGTATGTATGGATGTATGTATGTATGTAGGTGTGTGCGTGTCTATGTATGCATGCATGCATGAATGCATGTATGGATGTGTGTATGTATGCATGCATGTATGCATGCATTTATGTATATAACTATACAACGTTATATATGTATATATATATATGAAATACTGACAGGGTGGCAGGGCGCCGGTCCAAGAACTGCGCGCGGAGCTCCGAACATTTGTGTTCGTGGTGTTCCTCCTGCGAGGCAGAGAATCCGCCGAAGTAGCCAAATTTTCTCTTCAGAGCACTGTCTGCGAGACGCGGGACGGACGGGTCACAAGCGGGTCAGGGGACGGGTCGCGAGATGGGCCGCTCTGGCGGCTTGCAGAGCGGCCTGCGGTGCTGATCGCACGGCATGTCCAGTTGCATGTGGTCGGGTGCGGCGTGGGTCTCCAAACTTACAACAATCAAGGGCAACACTGGGACGAACATAAAGCGCAGCGTAATATCATGCGGGCTCCCCACTCCGCACGTATATGCTACTCGTGCCATGGGACAGGCATGGAACGAGGAACATGATGAGAACGGAGCAGAAACATCAAGGAGAGTCGGTGACATGGCGGCTGTGGGGAGACACCGAGCATCGTCGTCCTCCGCTCGCGCGATCATGTCCAAGGCTTTGGTCACCTTCCCACTTTCTTTTGCAGAAGGCAGTCGTCATCGAAATGCTCGTTGCTAAACCACTGCCCAACCCACTGCACAGCCCTGCCCAGCCCACTGCGCAGCACTGTCCAACCTCTCCGCACACTCCTGCTCCACATGTCACGAATCCTCCTGGCTGCGCCCTTCTCCCCCGCCTCTCCCGAAATCTTTCACCAGACCTCCTGTTCTTCTTCCTCCTCCTCCTCCTCCTCCTCCTCCTCCTGCTCTACTTTCTCCTCCTCCTCCTCCTGCTCCTCCTCCTCCTCCCTCCCTCCTCCTCCCTCCCTCCTTCTCCCCCCCTCGTCGGGGAGCAGCCAGGCGGTCAAGCCTCAGCAGCGCCGCCAACGCCAGGAGCAGGCAGTCGGGCCATCTCCGCAGACACCGACAGCCAGGCGGCCGCCCCCGGGGCCCCAGCGGAGCCATCGCAAGAGGAAATCACCGCTGGGTCGGCTGCTGCATCCGTGGATTCGGCTGCTGCGCAGCCTGCTAGATACGCCAAGGTTCCCGAGGATTCGGTTCAGCGCCTCCTCGGTGCAGCTCGAGGCGGAACAGCGGGGTAGCAGCAGACTGTGCGACGGCGAGCCAGGCAGCCAGGAGCACGGAGCGAGGAGAGGTTGCCCGAGTGAGATCTACTCAGCTGTTCCGCGGAGCACTGGAGGACTGGCAGTCATCGACGCGAGTCCCCATTCGGTTGGGAGCGAGGTGGTCCTGGACTGGCCCGAATTGGGACTCAGCATGGCAACTCGACGCCGACCTGGACCAGATCTTTCCGGGAGGCGACGGCGGGAGGCTGCGAGGAGGCGTCGGCGTCAGGGGCCAGCGCGCCGCCGACCGCGGATGGTCCGCGAGCTGCGAGCCATGCAGGGACCAGGAGCTCGGCGACGTCGAGCTCGGCCTCCTCCCCTTCTGGCGCCCCATGCGGTTTCGAAGAAGTGCGGGTCAGGGCCAGAAGCCCAGTGTTGGGTCGGCCCGGCGGTGCGCCCGGTCGGGCGGGTCTGGCAGCGGGCCTGGTAAATCGCAGGCCCCACTTGGGGAGCAGGGTGATGGAGAGACAGCTGCACGGACAGCTCGGCGGCGCTCATGGTCGTGAGAGCCCGGCGCTCATTAGGGCGACGACACCGGACGCGACGGCGACGGCGACGGCAGCGGCGAACGACGCGCTGCTGCAGGGCGCCACGTACAACTGCAATGCCTGGACGTCTGGCTAGGCCTGCGTGGAATGGACAGAGCACGACAAGCAGGCTTCGGCGAACGTGTACCTCATGTGAGGGACACGTTTGCTAACGGCGGCGGCAAGCGGTTCCTCCCTCGTGAGCGGCGAAGGCCACGCACAGCACGCACGCAGCAGCGGGCCGCCAGACTGGAGACGGCGCGCCAGCGCAATCGGGCGGAGAGGCTGTGCTGACCCAGACGACCAATGCTCGGATATCTGCTGCCCGCGACATGCAAGCACCGCTGTGTGGCACAGAAGGACACCCCGATCGTCTTCACCTCGGCCCACTTGATAACCAACGATATCGGTTCTTCTTATGGTTTTTCGACATGGCTCTTGATTTGCTAAAACCAAGACCAACATCGTCGCGGCGTTTTCAACGTGTTTAACTCAATTGTTTAAGCGTGTCTTCAACCATCATGGTTTAAACAATTATGTGATTTCTGGTCGAAACCTGTCCATTGTTTCCCCTGCAGTATTCACTCCCGAGTGTTCCTTTCTGTCGCCGCTTCCTTCGCAGAGCCAAAAGCGCAAAAACAAATTACACTTGAGAAAACCCAATCAGTGGATAATTTGAAATTTGAGACGATGGATCTTGATATCGATTATGAGATCGATAACGGGATCCATAGTGGAACCGATAGTGAGGACGATTGTAAGGTCGATCGTGAGACCGAGAGAAAACTCGATTCAGTGAGATCGACAGTGAGATCGATCGCGAGATCGCTCATGCGATCTCTCGCGAGATCACTTGTGGTATAGATAGTGACATCGATTGCGAAATGGATCGAGAAGTCGGTAATGAGATCGATGGTGAGACCGACCCATACGACCCGCAGTGTGCATGACCTCCCAGACGTTGGCAAGAGAGTGCAGGACTGGTGACATCGAGACCGGGACAAAAGCACGCAGAGAAGAGCGGAGGAGGCACGCACGTGCTCATCCACAGCAAGAGCACCGAGCGCGACGTGCGCGTGGCAGCGCTGCGCCGTGCGCTCACTCTACAGCAGAGCAGCGCGTCGCGCTGTGCGAGGCAGGCGCGCGGGGTGGCACGGCGGGCCAGCAGCAGCCGAGGCGGGGAGGCCGCGCGGACAAAAAGAAACAGCGCCGTGCGCTGCGTTGCGAAGCGGCTCCCTGCG
>CAUYUJ010017527.1:0-25000 GCA_963575745.1 Prorocentrum cordatum | reverse complement strand
GAGGCCGAACCTCGCGAAGAAGCTCCCGTCGATGTTCTTTTGTGTCCATGGCTCGAGGGCGAGGCAAGAGAGGCCAAAATCGACTCGATCAGTCGGATCGGCGATCGACATGAATCCGACCGGCGGAAATCGGCAGCCGAGCCGGAACGAATCGAATCGGTGGAACTCGGCAGGCTCGTATGCGTCCAGGAAAACGTCGGAACCCAGGTCGAAATCCCAAGTTGAGTCGAATCGGAATCGGCATCCATCGAAAACGCATCACATCGAATCGGGGGAATCGAAATGAGCCCTGGCGAGGCGAGGCGGGACGGACTTCTCCTCGCCCCGGCCCCGCCCGGGTCGGGACTCTCGGCGGTGCGGAGGCCTGGCGGCCGCGGTATATATCTGCACGGCTGCCGGGCAGGCTGCTGAATATCACCTGCCAGAGCACCCCAACCCAACCCGAGGACCCGAATTTCGGTCTGGGGGCCCAGGCATGAGCGCGTCGTAACAAAAATCAGAGCGGGCAATTTTTGTATGTTTTTTCGGCACCGGGGGGGGCCCTCGCTGGGCCTCGGGGCCGCTCGGGATGCAAAACTGGTCCCGGGGAAAGGGTCGGGACTTCCAGGGACGCCGTCCTGGAAAAATCCGGACGTCGCATGTCTGGGGGGAGGCACGAGCTTCATATGTGTTTTTGTTCAGATTCCCCGACCCCCACCCCACACCGGAAATGGAGGGCAGATCGCAGCCTTCGGGTTGGGTCGGGGTGGTTTTGTGTGCGCTTAGCTGCTTCTTCTTGAAGTACGAGTGACGAGTGGAAAACTGCCTGCGCTACAGTTCAGGCAGCAAGGGGGTGAAGAAACTGCGAAGAGGGGATCCTCGAGACTACGGGAAGAGCGCACGGCTGTCCCACCCCCAAAATCCCCAGGACTGACCTCGGGAACGAGACAAGGAATGCGAACATAGCGAAAACTCTCGAATTGTGAAGCCAATCCTGCTTCGTTGCACCGTTCACCCCTTGCCCCCTTGCCCTACTCCTCCCTGCTCCCCTCGTCCTCCTCATGTTACCGTCCCTCTCAATCCTCCCCCCACTCTCAACATTACTTTTCCTCATCCTCCTCGTGCTTAGCCTGCTCGGTCTGCTTCACCTTCTCCTCGGCCCTCTCCTCCCCCCGCGCCGTCGTCCTCGTCGGCGCCGCCCTCGTCCTCGGAGAGGAGCGCCCCTCCAGACGCACCCAGCACGGCGCGCCTCCCTCGTCGGGCAAAATCCCCGCTCCATGAGGGGCCCTGGGACACACAAAGAAATACACACAAATAACAAGATTCCACATATGTTCCCATATGTTCTAGGTTTTTGTCTTCCCCCCCCCTTCCCGCATCTTCCTGGGGACCGACGATTAATTGTGTCTGTGTGTTTCCCCTTCCTGAAAAATGTCCCCAAGCCGCGAAATGTTCCATGGCCCCGCCGCGAGGCCCCCACCCCAGGACTCCTCCCTGCCCCAAGCGCCACCCTCAAGCGCGTTGACAGATTCTCGCGGCGGCGCAGCGGATATGACGGCTCTTTGCACGCAGCCGCTGGTACCCACGAGTGGCGAAAACGGCCAAGACGGGGTGGCAACGTGCATGGTGATGGTGAGAACGCACGCGAGCCACGAGTGCGCTGCGCGGCAGTACGCCAGATCAGCCACGGCCCAGCCCAGGCCTGCATGCAGGCCCGGCCGCCCTCGGGGGTCCCCTCTCCCCCCTCCCCCTCCCCTGAGATCCTGCGCCGCCCCCCCCCCCCCCCCAAAAAAAAATGCAGCATCGGAACCAACCACGCAACGACTTCGGCCGTCCCTCGAACCGCGCTGGAGCGGCCAAGAGTTGCTCAGAACTTCCCCAGAGATCTCCGGGTTGATCTGGACTTGCCCAGACTTGCTGGGAGCTCCTTCCGTTTCTCTGCATCTACCTTGAGATCTCCGGCTTGACACCCCACACAGGCCGACTGGCGAAGAGTCGCCAGGCCGTTCGGGACCGGACCCCATCTCTTCCCGCGCCCTCTCCCGGAGGCCGATTGCCCCGTGCGGGCCCCGGAGCCCGAAGAGCCAGGCGGAAACGCGCACGCCGTGGGCAAATCGGAAAGGCCACAAACAGGAACAGAAAAATGGCACAAACAGAAACACGGAGGACGAAGAATGGCATAAGCAGAAAAACGGGGGGGCGAAGAACGACAGAAACAGAAAAGCGGGGGGCCTCCTCCCCCCCCCCCGCACGCCGGGGGACGAAGAAGGACATGAACACGAAATTTCGGAGGTCCGCGCGGATTCCTCGGATCGGCGCTGGACCCCCTCCTCGGCGCGCGGAGCGCAGGCGCCGACATTCGGGGATGGACAGACCTCCCTTTAGTAGAACGTGGCTTAGTGAAAAGGACCCGAGGCCCAGACCTGGCGGGCGCAAGCCTGGAAAATAACGGCCGCGGCGCCCTCTCGAGAACCGAACACGGACAATTCTCTAATCGACGTGTCACTGTTGGGGGGTCCACCCCCGAGACATGGGGGTTCCACCGCGGATCTTAGAAATCCGCGCGGACCTCCGGAATTTCTGTTCACGTCTTCGTCCCCCTACGAAGAGCCGGGCGACAACGCGCGCGCTCTGGGCAGATCGCGGCCCTGGGAATTCAGGGCCCACCTGCGGCACGAGGGCAGGTGGAGGTGGAGGTGGAGGAGGAGGACGAGGAGGAGGCGGAGGAGGAAGAAAAGGCAAAGGAGTAGTCGGAGGGGAGAACATAGAGGAGGAGGCCCAGCGTCGGAATACATAGAGGAGGAGGAGGAGGAGGCAGAAGGAGGAGGAGGAGGAGGCAGAAGGAGGAGGAGGAGGAGGAGGAGGCGGAACCCGCGATCCTGCGTGCGCTCTGGCGTTCTCTCCGGCGGGGGCGGCGCCGCCACGGCTGGCGCGCTCTCGCCGGGAGGTGCGCCGGGCTCCGGTGGAGGGCGGCCGTACCTCTGCAGGGCTCCCCCTCCTGCTCCTCTGCCTCCCCCTCCTCCTCCTTGTTTTTTCTCCTCCTCCTCCTCCTCCTCCTTGTCCGCCACCGCGTCCTCCTCGTCTTCCTCCTCTTCTGCCTCCTCTTCGGCCTCCTCGTCCTCGTCCTCGTCGTCGTCGTCCTCCTCCTTCTCCTCCTCTTCCTCCTCCTCCTCCTCCTACCAGCGCAGAAACCATCCCCTCCCCCTGAACAAAAACTTTAGATACGCAACAAGACTAGCAACCCTACCAACGCAAAGACCATCCCCCTCCCCCACCCCCGAACGAAAGCCTAATATGCATGAAGGGCCCTGCCTCGCAGTACCGTCGGCCCTGGCGAATGGCACGCTGATGACCGCCTGCTTTGGTACTACTGGGTTGCTACTGCGTTATCGCGAAAGAAATATAATAACCGAATCGTTCGACGATCATTAATGGGACATTCGTGTGCCAGAAGTCCTTCGTATGTCATTCGTGGGTCCATTGCATTAGTGGGCCACCAGTGGCCCAAATTCTTTAGTGGGCCACTAGCGGGGCCATTCGTGGAGCCATCAATGGGCCATTAGCGGGGCAATAGCGGGCCATTCGTGGAGAATCCGTGGGCCATTTGATTAGCAGGGCGACAGGAATAGCGCAGCATCCCATTAGCAGCTGCGAGGGGAAACCCTACATGAAAAGACACCAAGAAGCCACCAAAAGGCGCCCAATGAGACCTCCTGCAAGGCGGCATGCAACAGCCCTGCATACACGCATTTACGCGCAGGCACGGCATCGGGGGTTGCCTGGCGGGCAGCCGGCCTTCGAAGAGATGGCTGGTGAGCACTCTTCTTGCCAGGGGCCTCGATCCGTTGACGCGGACGTCCGCTTCCACACCGGTTTCGCATGCGAAACAGCATCGGGTACTGCGCCTGCTGGGAGAACGGCAAATCGCTCACGACAGCGGTTACACTGGGTTTTACCGTGACGCAAAAACAGAAACAGACACCAACAGCAATCTCTAAGTCAGAGGATTACATCAGGGAACTGGTGAGGCGGAGAAATGAATATGGAAACAGAGAGAGAGAGAGAGACATCAACCAAGTAGAGAGAGAGAGAGAAGAAGAGAGAGAGAGAGAGAGAGCGAGAGGAGGGTGGGGGATAGGGAGAGAACTAAACAATAAAAGCAAAATGATGATAAGGCAGACGTGACGGTGAACTGGAAGCAGCTCGAATGCGCCACCACGCGCCCGATGTGGACACCACAAAACACGGTTGCGAGTACGAGCAAGGCGATAGAGAGAACTTCCCATTCCTACAAAGCGGTGCGTTGTGGCACCGGCTCGCCCACAAGTGCAAAGGTGAACAGACCCACAAGGATCCTCGTGGCGCTCCAAGGGGTGGCGGCAGATACTGGGCACACCGCGCGAAGCAGACTCCCTGACCCATGATATCCTCATCCACCTCCTCAGCGCGCGTGAACACGCTGCCACAGAGAGTTTGGGGCCCTGCCTAGCCACAGGTTCCCCAGCGCATGACAGAAAATAGGCACCAGTGCAATCTCAGGAAAGACTGCGTACCCCTCTTTTTCCCAGATCTCATGCCAGGCCAGCCGCGCTGATTTTACACAAGCAGCACCCAGGTGGACGTTTGTGTGTACGTCTGTAAACATAGATGCATATGTATATGTATGAAACAAAACATCGCGCGCGCTCAGGTTCTAACCTAGGACGTGGAGGGGGGCTAGAAGATGTTGGGCACCGCTATCAAATGCAAGCGCGTGGCATAGTCGTACCCATATTCACCCATGTCCTGATTCAAGACCTCATGCTTATACTCCTCATCAGCACCCTCCTCGTGATCATCATAGATGCCACCATGGTCAGTCATCATACTATCAACATAACCAACAACACCATGGACAACATGATTGACCCAGTGCTGCGAACCATGGCGGTACGTCAAGCTCGCATATCATAATTGTCGCAATCATCCTAATCGTCTACGTCCGTCTCATCACCATCGGTCCGCGAGCCTTCCTGCATTCAGAACATGTTGCTTAGCGTGTCGCGGCGGCGACGCCTGCGACGCGCCATGCCCTGCAAGCGGATAGAGTATCACTCCGCTTCGCTGGGCTGGAAAGCTGGAACATGTTCGGGACGCGATGAAAAGCACTATCCACATGATGCGCCCTTGAATTTCGTCCCGAGTCGACCTGGCGCTGTCCAACATCCTCTTTTGGTATGAGCTTCTCCTGGAGAAACCGTGGAACTTCCACACCAGCAGACCCATCCAAGTCCGAAAGAGGAACAACTCGGTGCCCTCGTTCTGGAAGGGCCAGTCGGTCCACATCAAGGTTGGCTGGGGTTGCGGGCTCCCCGTCATAATCCTGGCGGGCCAGAAGCTCTCGCAAGGCTTCCTGACCAGTCAGCCCAGAAGGGGGGCGACCCACCTCCCGAGAACACGACACGATAGAAGGCGGTCGAGAACGCCGCGCCGCCCCCACGTGCTCGCCACCGCCACGCGGCCCGACACTTATCTCGTTGAGCGACTTCACCGTCTCGCTCGCCCACTCCAACTCGTGCCGGTGAGCATGGTGACGCTGGCGCGACCTCCGTGACAGAGTCGGTCGGCAGATCGACGAACACTCGGCAGGAAGAGGATACAGATCACGCTGCCTGGCATCTCCAGGGGCTGGGCCCGAACAGGCGGGAGGCCTCGGGGCCGCGAACTCGAAGGCCCCCCTCGGGGCGGGGAAGGCCCTCATGCACCCCCGCCAAGCGCCCGTCCAAGCGGCGGCCTGGCCAGGAAGTCTCCTCGTAGGGCTACTGCGGGGCCGCGGCACGCTCCTCGCGGGCCTCGCGGACTTGTTCGAGCACGCTGGTTTCGCGCTCCACCTCCTTCGACACGTATTCGGGAAGCTCGGGGGGGACCAAGGTGTCACCGAGCTCCCTGCAGCTGATCATGAAGATCTGGGACTCGCCGTACAAGCCCACACGCAGAAAACCTTCACGGCCCATCCTTGTCCTTCTCGCCCTCGAAGCCACTGGGGTCGAAACTGCCACCGCCGCCCATCTCTGAACAGGCGCACTCGATGGGCCGCGCTCTGCTCAGCACCCGCTCGAAGGCACCTGGACTCTTGATGTCCATGCCGTCACAGGTGAGGGCCAGGTCGATGGCCGATAAGATCATGTACTGCTCGCCACCGCCCCAGAACTCCTTCTGCCCCTGAATGTGCACCCGAAACCCGCGGTGGTCCTTGGCGCTACCGTGGCGGCGGCGGATGAACTCGAGGCACCGAGGCACAGTGAGAGGGCCTGACACCTGGAAGTCCATGAACCCCATCGCCATCACGGCCCCCACGGCGAGACAGACCAAGGCCTTCACTCCCCGCTCCCCGACCGTCGTCACGTCCATGATCCCAGGGTCTCCTCACCTCCAGGTCGTCGGCAATCCCACACGGCGCCTCGGGGATCGGCGGCGCCCCGGGCAGGCCAACACCAGCGGTCAGAGGCAGGCTGCGTCGGCACGACAGGGCGCCTGCCCGCAACAACAATCCAAACGGCACCGATGGGTCGCACGAGTTCGTAGGAAAGGTCGGGACTAGACACCCATGCCCACTGAGCTATCGCTTGAAGCCAGAGACGACTACAGAAGCGGTCCCCGCGTAGCGGCGCTTGGGCTTAGCTACATGATTCCAGTGCGAGCACTTTCACACACACACACATATATATATATATATATATATATATATATATATATATTCATGTGTAAATATAGATGTGTGTGTGTGTGAGCCTACATTCTTGATGTCGGCGTTGTCCGCCGATTGTGGGGAACGCGAGGGTTGCGGGCCCGTCTGGGTCTCCACATCTGGCCGACCGCAGTACTTTTCCCCCAACACAGCGACCATGGCAGCCCTTGTGTAAATTCAACCCATCGAAATGTCGGCCGAAATCTGCTCATAGATACAAGCCTCCCTCTGCGCCTCTTCCTCCTCCCTCTCTCCTCCTCCTCCTCCTCCTCCTCCTCCTCCTCCATCTCCTCCCTCTCCCCTCCTCCCCCTCCCTCCTCCCCCCTCCTCCTCCTCTCCCCTCTTCCTTCTCCCTCCTCCTCCCTCTCCCCTCCTCCCCCCGCCATCACCCCCCCCTCCCGAGCGCAGAAGGACGCCGACCTCCACAGCCAGGTCTTGTGCTTCTTGAGGTGGTCCTGGGGGGGGCGCAAATGGCGCCCACAGCCGCAGGGCGGCCGCGCACAGAAGGGCCTCTGCCGCGCCTGCCTGCCTTGTCTCTCCATCCGCTTCCCCTCCTCCTTCTCCGGTAGGGGTAGGCGTAGGGGGTCGGGGTAAGGGTAGGGGGTAGGGGTAGGGGTAGGGAGTACGGGGTAAGGGGGGTAGGGATAGGAGGTAGGGGGTAGGAGGCAGGGGGACGGGGTGCATGGTAAAGGTACGGGGTACGGGGTACGGGGTATGGGTAGGGATATGGGTAGGAGTAAGCTACTATCCCCCCTCCCCAGACCCTGCCGGGTCCTGGAACAAATCGCGACGGGCGGTATTTGGCTATCTTCGGCCTCTGCGGGCCCTCGCTGGGCCCTGAGACGGCCAAAACACGGCTCAGGAAGAAAAGCCGGTCCTGTGGAATGGGTCGAGACCCCTGCGGGCCGACGTTGTGGAGAAAATGTCGTCGGGGGTCTGCGTCCTTAGCCTCTCACCTTATCTCCTTTTCCCACCCGCCTTCACTCTTTATTTTTTGGTTTGGTCTCTCTCTCTCTCTCTCTATATATACACCCACTTCTCTACTCGCATCCCAATCCCATCAGTTGAGCGCGCCCGTTGTGTTACAAGAGGGGGGATCGAGTTTTGACTAACCAATAATTCCCTATTTGAACTCCCCTATAATTTCCCTATAATTTCAATGTAATTCCCTCATTCCAATCATGTCCCTTTAATTTCCCTATAATTCCCTATAAGTTCCGTATAATCCCCGCCTGCTCCAACTAATGATTACGGGCGTCAGTCATACTCGGTCTTACATGGTTAGCGGATATTCCTATATTACACGTAGAAGGGGGTGGGGCTACAGGACAACCACACCCATGGACCTCAAAGGCCTACAGGAGCCCCGGGGAGCCACGGGAGGAGGCACGGGAGGAGGCACGGGAGAAGGCTCGGCGAGGCGCAACTGCAGGAGAGCAACCCGAGCTCCCCCACCCCTCGCCCCACATGATTTTCACTGCTGGGGATTACCGTCGAAGGGTTCGGGGATTACCGTCCAGAATTAACGGACCTCCCGGGGACCTCCCGGGGCCCCACCTCCCGGGAACTCTCCCGATATTTTCCCGATCATTATATTGATTAATACAATCACAACGGATTACCGGGAAGGCCCCCACCTCCCGAGGCCCCACCTCCCGGGACCTCCCGGGAAAATTTTCCCTCTATTGCCTGGACGGTAATTCCGACAAATTCCCGTTAATTCCTCATCTCCCGGGATCTCCCAGAGCCCGGAGATGGAGGGCGAATGCGGAGATTCTCCTCCTCCTCCTCCTCCTCCTCCGTCTTCTCCTGTATGCGAACGCACCCACTGGGGCCTTGGAGTCGAAAAATAACAGATAAAAATAATACAAAACAATTAACGGGAATACGAGACAACTAACGGGAATACATGACAAAACAATTAACGGGAAGGCAAGAAAATGAACGGGAAGACAAGACAATTAAAGGGAATGCAAGACAATTAACGGGAATAATTAACGAGAAGGGAAGAATTAAGGGGAAGGGAATTCAAGGGAAATGAAACCAGTTCAAGACCCCATCCCCCCCCTAGTAACACAACGGGCGCGCTCAACCCATCAGAACTCCCATCTCTACCATCTCCCGACCCTTCCCCCGCTAGAAGAGCAGCGTTTCGCATGCAATTCAGCACGAGGGCCAGAGAACACACAGTGGATGTCGTACTGGGTGGCCCAGCATTCCTTTCTCATGCCTACGGTCTCGACCCGCTCGTTAAGGCTTCATGAGGAAGCCACGCCCTGGAACAATACATCAAACTGGAACTTGCACGTGCTGGCGCAGGCTTGAGCTGTAGTCTCTAAGACTCGCGGGCCGAGGCAAAGAGATACAGCGGGGACATGTTGTCTCACGTGTCGCGGCGGCAGCCCCGGCGACGCGCTATGCCGCTCAAGCTGGCAGCACATCGATCCGTTCCGCGGGGTGGTGGCTCGGGAACAACTCGGGGTTTTGACGCCTGGAAACTGAGACGTGGTTACCGCGTCGCGCCGAGGCGAGGTGGGCCAGAACCGGCGGCACAAGACGGTAAGCCAAACCTTCCCGACCGCGGCTGTGCAATCGAACTTTTCAAACTTGCCCTGAAACTTTCCAACGCTTTGGAATGTCACCGCTGGCGCTGGGGGAACCCACAATAGCATATAACCATAGACTGTCGGAAGTCTGTTCGTGATAACCATAAACTAGCAATACACTTAACCATAAACTAACATAACATAACCATAAACAGGGACACAACCGTAAACTACATAACCATAAACAATAACATAACCATCAGCGATGAAGCCCCCCTCCTGGGCGCGTGGAGCGCGCCAGGGCCCGCGCCGGAGGCGTTGTCATGGGGGGCCCAGGCGCCGATCCGAGAGAAATCTGCGCGGGCCGTCGAAAGGTAATGCTGTTCTAATTTGTGCCGCCAGAATATGATGACCATATCCACTCCCTCTGAGCTGTGTCTCGAGGACTCGTGGAGCGGTGGATATGGTGTTTGATGAATGTGTCTCTTCTACCTCTGTGCGAAGGAATCTCAAAGCTGCCCTGTGTCTGAATTTGCTGCGGTGATACAAGAGAGTGCAATGCGGAGTGGGAGTGCGCAGTAGGGGAGAGAGGTGACATTCAATCACGCCGCCAAAGCGTGAATGCCAGACAAAATGCACCCTGTCAGTGTGTATTAAGTAGCTGCTGTACTAAACCATGGAATGACAATTCGTCGCGACAAAAATGCTAAGGCTAAAATGCGATATTGCGTTTATGCAAATATGCTCGCAATTCCGCCCATCTGTATAAGGCGGCCGTTCCATGTGAGACCGCTTGCAACGCAAAGCGATTACACGGCGCAGCGCGCTCTACTGTGCAACTGCCGGGTACGGTTGATCAAACCGTCGTCCGGGCTCCTCACTGGTCAGCGGAGTGTGGTTACGGACTTTTGCGGTACCATAGCACAGACATGCAAGCAAGTATGTCCAGCTGCTGACGGTTGCTCTTTGAACCAAGGTCGGCGCACTGACGGCGGAGCAGTCCGCGCGTCATCAATGAGCGCGTTCAGCCATGTATAAAATATGTCCAAAGCAAAACCTGAACTGGCAGAGCCAGCGTGGAAGATACACATTACGGGCTGATTCCTATCATTCGCCAGGCCGGGCGTCACACACATCGGCACTGGAATTGTGTGTTTCGGTCGTGCGCGCGTCACCGCACTGACGCATGACACCTCCGAGGGCTCACAAACAGGTGCCTGAGAGACTTGGCTTTCTATGCGCAAGATGTCCTGTACGCTCAGCGCCTTTGTCAAAATATCTGCCGGATTCAGATTGCCCCTGATCTTATGTATATACAAGTGTTTGCAGGCTACGCGTTCTTGCAGCCACAGACATCGAGTTTGAATGTGCCGCATCTTGCCGAGGCCGCACCTCGACACAAAACTCTTTCCTGAACTCGAATCTGAATGCACGTGCACTTGCAGATGCTGGATTTTCGCTTGCGTACCGAGCGCGGACGCAGCTCCTTTCGTCATGGCGTAGTATTCAGCTTCCGCCGAGCTCAGGGCTGTCGGGCCTTGGGTTTGGACGTGCACCTTAAATTGCGCGTCCCTCTCATCAGGACCATGCCTGATGTGTTTTTCCTAGTGCTCGCATCTCCTGCCCAATCCGAGTCCACGAAACAATGTAGCTGAGATGATTGGCCAGGCTGCTGGAGCCTGTATTCCAGCTGGCACCGTGGCCTGCCCTTCAAATAACGCGCTAGCCTTTTTAGTTCCCCCAAATCATGCTCGGTCGGTGCGCTCATCCGTCGCGACAAACATGAACGGCCTCTGCAATGTCAATCCGGTCCTGATCGAGAAACTGGCACCTCATAGTGCAAGAAAGGAATCGTGTACAAGAAGCTGCGTTCAAAGGGGCTGAGGTCCTAGATGCCTCAAGTTGGTCACTGTTCGGCTTGACGCGCGGCGCCAGTGCCGCCTTGGCCGTCTCCAGACCCAAGTCCTTCAAGAGGGACCTGACATGCTTCTGATCGGCCTCCACTTGGACCATCTGCTCTGCCACGTCGATCCGGACCTCCCGGTTGAGAATCCTCATGATCTTGGCGTCCTCCGGGTGCGGAGCTAAGATAACGAAGTCGTCTCCATGACGCAATCCTCGAATTGAGCATTTGCGGAATAGGGCTCTCGATGCACTGCCCATGGTAAAACCGTGGCTCTCAAGATGATTGCTCCACGTTTCGCCCCAGAGGTGTGCAGCATCCTCCGTGCCAGACATTGCTTTCTTCAGCTTGCCAACGTAGCCAGGCTTCTCAAAACCCTCCGAAAGAGTGACATAAACGGCACGTTTGTCTTGTACTGCGGCCCAATGAGCTCGAGACATACTGACAGATGCCAATGCGTAGTCGTGGAATTCCGAACTCTCGGTCGCACCATCTGCGCCGCCACTCGGGTCAGTCACCCACTCACTGATCAACATCTTCAGGGATTCGACCGGAGGCATTGCGGAAAAAAAAAAAACATATGCTGGATCAAGGCGTTCTGAAAAAGGTTTCGCCTTCTTGATCTCGCGGCACACCAGCCGCGACCTGTGCTTCCCATTTGATTTTAACGTATCCACCCACTTCATGCTTATAGGTTTACCTTGGTGCTGTTGGCATTCTGACTCCGGCACGTACTCTAACACGTCCTGGTACTTGAACCAGTCCATTTCTTCTCCTCGCGCTGCTTTGACCTTCTCGGGGTCCAGCCACTGGTTGTTTACGTCGTCCCAATACGCCTCCACGAGGTCGTCATTCTCAGGCAAGTCCCACCAGCCAGTAACATCAGGGACTGCTCCCGCATATGATGCGTGAGCCGTGGTTACATCTCTATCTGCATCCAGCTGGCGTCGGAGTCCCTGGAAAATGAATGCCACGAGTACCTCCAACTAGGTGTACATGTCGATGACTCCCGTGACACTGCGCAGATATAGCGTCAGCCACTGCCGCAGAATTTGTAGTCCACTGCGTGCCCCTACGGATGTACTGCACCTCACCGCTTTGATCTCCAGCTGCGAAACCCCATCGGCACATGGGGCCGCTGACAACGAAAGTCCTGGGGTCCTCAATGAGATTCTTCATGTCTGGGTGTCTCCAGCTGTCCGATTCCTTGGGGCGCTCGTGGAGGAAGTACCTGCCAGCCTGGAGCTGGCGCTGGTATGCAGCACGAGCGTTTTCGATGTGCCTTCCTCCTGTCCTCCGCCGCTCCTGGACCTCCTCCTTCGTCTGCTTAGCTGGCAGGAGCGCGCGGAACTCGTCGCAAGGAGGGCCGCCGATGAGTGGCTTCGGCTCCTCTGTCTCATGCGCGTGCTGGAGCTCCCTCTGGCCCTCTGCGCGGCTGGGGTCCCAGCGCTCGCCGTCCGCGCGTTTACTGGTGAGGTCAACGTAAAAACCGGGACGCAGTCGTAACATCTTGCATGTTTGTGTAAATCGTACTGGAGTGTGGATCTTGGCAACGCTCACGGCCGACAAATTTAATAGTATCTCTGCCATGCTGTCGATAGTCTCATCGAAAACCTCCAATCCATGTAATTGTAGATGATATTGTAACTGTTCTCGCACTGCTGGTAACAAGGATATCTTTGATCCAAGCGTGGCGCTGCCGAGCTCTGAATCCATCGGCCCCAACTCGCCCCCTCCGTCAGTGGCCAGGTCCGCACCTTCACCTGTTGAGCTGGCCCCTGGTCCGGGGGCGCTGGGAAAGCCGGGCTCTGCGGGCACTCTCACGCGGATGTCGTCGTCCACATGCTCTTCAACGCGATCGCTTTCCACACGTTGCTTGAGGTCCTCTGCAAGCTCCTCAGGCCTGCGCTTGAACCCTCGTGATTCGATGCGGGCTTTAGCTTTTGCTATGGCCGGTGCGTGACCTTCGTCTCGAAGACGTCGTTCGGCACGCTGTCGGAGTTCCCAGCGTTCCCGGGTCTCTGATGTGACACGCGGTGTTTCCTCCAGCTGGACCTGCATGTTCACGTCCGGATGTGCGCCGGATGGTTGCGGCCCCTTTTGCGGTCGTGCGGGTTCAAGTTGTGGCACTGGTGCAGGTGGAGCTTGGCGTAGCTCGCTCTCTCGTGCCCGGGCTCTCGCTGCCTCGTCCGAGCCCTCAGCGATGAGCTTCATGATCCGCTCGCGGCACTCCTTGGTATGACCTTGCGTTGGCCTTTGGCCCATTATGATTTTGCCGCACGCCGCGCAGGAGGGCGAAGGACCATGCTGCTCGATATCCGATTGCATCACGTACATGCCTTTGCGCTGTCCGGGCGCACTTCCTCCAGCTCCTCCTCCTCCTCCTGGTCCCGGCACTGGTAGGGAGACCACAACTGGCTCCCGGCCTGGAGGCGCCACAGGTGTCTGCACCTCCCTGGGCGTTGGATTCGGATGAGGCGCCACAGGTGTCTGCACCTCCCTGGGCGTTGGATTCGGATCCCAAGGTACAGCACGGCAGCTCTCCAAGAATTGCTGGTCCCAGCGTCTATCTTCAGGTACTCGGTGAATGCCGGCTCCTCGTTTGAGTCCGTCTGGTGTGAGGAAGAGTGAAGCTCCTGTGCGTTCGTGATGTCCTACGAATATGCCTTCTTTCATGCATGCTTCATGGCTATCTTTGCTCTTGGCCACTTGCGGGGGTCTGTAAAAACATCGTTCCCCAAAGAAGCACTGCAGGTCGTTTCCAAGATCGCCCTGTTCTCCTCCGCTCTGGAGTGCGGCCGTCTTGGCCCACGCGGTACCGGTTTATGACGTTCGCCGCACGCCTGGGAATCCAAGTAAGAATAGGGCTGCTCTCTTCCATTATGTAGCCGTACTTGCTCTCAAGATCGTTACGTAAGGTTCTGTACTGGCCCTTGATCTCCCGTACCGCCGCCTCGGCCATGCCGTTGGCTTGGCGGTCTCCCTCCGGGGACGCCTTCGGGATGATCTCAACCGATGGCAAGTGCTGATTCACCAACTCGATCAACTTAAGTATCGACTTCTCGCTGTCAGAACGCAAGACCACCTTCTTGTAGCCAAGGCCCTTGATGAAGCCCACAATGTACGCCACCGCGTACTTGCTGGCACCTTTGCGGTGCACAGCGCTCGCGGCATAACTTGCTGTCTTGGCGTCTTTGCCGAAAATCATCGGCGCTACCATGTTCTCGTCCTCTTTGGTGATGTTCATCCCCATGAAGCCGTAATCCAACGCCACTTCTGGCTCTTCGCACTGCTCTGTGGCTGGTCTGTGCGGATTGGCCTGGCCCTTCGCTCCAACGCAGTGCGGGCACCACGTCCTAAAAACCGCGTGTCCTGACGCTTCGTGGTCTCCACGTTCCTGCTGAGTGGGTTGTGCGATTTTGTGTGGCAGTCGGGGTTTCTCGAAATGCACCTCTCGACCTTCAGCTTCAAAATATTGTCCGTCAGAACCTTCATGCAAAATCTGATCTCCCTGGTCTGGTACTTATAGTGGTACTGGGCCCTGAGACCCCGAGGCTCCTGCAGAGCCTGTAGCTCCGTTCCCGGCGGGCGCGCCGCCAGGGACGGTGCCAGCGGGGCTTACGGGCTCCGGCCCTGCCGGGGAAAACCCGGCACCGTGTTAGCATTCAGGTCGGCAGGCGGCTCTTTCAACTCAGACTGCTGGGAAGAGTCCGTGGGGCCACCAGCCCGTACTTGAAGCCATACGTTGTACAAATTGTTTTCGTCCTTCGGCATCTCGACCACACCGTGGTAGTTATACTTCTTGAAGATGCTCGTGATGGATATTCTGATCTCGTCCCTGATCGGACTCGTATGGTGAATGATGTAACCCATGGACTCCGTGAGGAAGACATCCTGGCCCTTGCTCGTGCAATCGCCACCTGACAACAATGAAGTGTGCACGGCCGTCCGAACACCGTTGACGGTAACAGCCTGGCCCCAGACAGTGTTCCCCGAGGTCTTGACTTTGTCCTTTCCTTTGATAATCTCGCCAGAGGCGGTCTTAAACTTGTACGACGGTGCTCCTGGCACTGGACCCCCAGGGGTATCCATACGTAATGCTGTACGTGCAGCCCTGGTGTCAAAGTTAAGCTTCATCCACTCGTACTTATGGTCTACGTGATCGTGTACTGCATTGAGTACGTGCGCGCTGTCACCGCACACGCCGCACGTGGTCGATGAAGCTGCCGGGCAGGAGGAACAAGAGTTCGATGAACACTCGCACTCGGGAGTAGCCGTAAGACATGACAGAGCAAGTCCTCCGACTGGCTGCTCTTCTGCCCAACCTCCTTGCTGCCACGTATCCTGATCAGGCTCTCCTTCCATTCCTCCTGCTCCTTTTGGTCGTCCAGGCCCTCTTCCTCCTTTGGGTTGCCCTTTCTTGCCTCCTCCTTTGTGGTCTCGTTTACCTCCTCCTTTGTGCTGCTGGTGCTGCTGGTAGTTCTGCGTTCCGCGCGGCCTGGACCAGCAGTCACGGGCTTCGTGGCCTGGCTTGCCACAATTGTAACACGAGTCTCGTTGTCGTAGTCGTGTCTTTCCCTTTTCTTCCGTCTTTACCCTTTTGGCCTTTGCCTCCATCTCCTGTGCCTCCTCCTTTTGCTCCTTTGCCTCCTCCTTTGCCTCCTCCTTTCTTCCAGGCGAGGCTGTTGGAGTCAACCTCCATCGGAGCATACTGGCTTGGCTTCGGCGGCTTGTAGCCTGAGCCAGTCCGCGTCTCGACGTAACTCACGATCTCCTCGCGCATGTCCTCGTACGTGTTGAGCCGTGCTTTGTTCATGTGCACGTGTTTCTCGAGGTCTTCGGGGAGGAGGGCCTCCAAAGAAGACATCCGGATATCCTCGGCAAGCTGGCGGCGCTCACCGGTGGTCGGGTCCCGCCGGTTGCAGTACCGACGCATAAGCTCCTCTAGGTTCTCGATGGCGCCAAGAAGGTTCTCGAGCTTGGCACGCCCTGGTGTCAAAATCTCCCGTAGTAGTCCACGATTCCGGCCGCCGGTAATAGGATCATACCGCACATGTAGACGCCGCCACGCGTCTAAACCATGACCAACTCCAGCCCCGTTAAACTAGACTGGAGCTTTCGCCGTCTGTGAGGCTCGTAGGGGCTGTGTAGATCTGGTCGTCCATGAAGGCGATGGTGTCCATGCCGATCATCTCCGTGTTGTTGAAGACCTTCTCACGCGTGAGGGCGGTCTTACCGCTCTCCACTGCCAGTGCAAGTAGTTCACGTGCGTCCGGAAAAAAACACCGACAATGAAGTTCTCCGTCCTGCGGGCCCACTGGATGAAGTCAGACTCCTTGATTGGTGAAGGTGCTGGGCTTGCCGAGCCCGCGGTTGTCGACGAGGCTCTTGTTCTCGTCCCTGAGGCCCTTCGTGGCCTCGGCAAGGGTCTGCGGAAGATTCTGCAAGAGGTTCACAATGTTCGGCATCTCCTGCTGCGCCTGCTGCTGCTCACGCTGCAGCCGAAGAAGCTCACCTTAGAGGTTCGCATTCGTGGCCTCCAGCTGCTGCATCCGCTGGATGAGCTCTGCCATTTGCGCCTCGGTCGCCATGACGAAGGCCTGAGAGAAATACCCACTAAGGTAATGGATCGCCGATTGCGGTGGCGACTCAGGGCAGTGCTCTACGCTACCATGTTTGATGAATGTGTTTCTTCTACCTCTGTGCGAAGGAATCTCAAAGCTGCCCTGAGTCTGAATGGGCTGCGGTGATACAAGAGAGTGCAATGCGGAGTGGGAGTGCGCAGTAGGGGAGAGAGGTGACATTCAATCATATGGATATCTGTGCGCCCACTCAGGCGGGCAGATATCCATATCCACCGCTCCTCGTGATCTTAGGGCACGACTCCGGAGCGGTGGATGTGGACATACTCTGGCGATGGATAATTCGATATGCGCGCGCGGCGCTGATCCTTGCTGGACTGATGGTTCTCCAAAGTCCTGGCGCCAAACGGGACCGTGGCGGGCGGCGGCGGTGCTGGCGCGCGCCATCTGGTCCTCCTCCTCCTCCTCGTCCTTGCAGGTTGGCTGGGCCTTAACCTGATGAGGCGCAGCGACAGCCAACCTACAATAAAACACAATGCGCAACTTGCAGCAACAGCAACCCGGAAGAAAAACAGACAGGCACAAATGAAATGAAGAAGTGAGTACGTATCCTCCCGTGCTCCTCCTATTCCCTCTTTTTGTTCGGTCATCAAGAACGCTGCGTGCTGAGACAGAACGCCCAGTAATACTGGAATGCACCGTCAAGAACAACTTGCAGTGTGGCGGTCGTGTAGAGGGGGGGGGGCACCACAAAAAGCGATAACCATCCCCAGTGCAAGGGCAATAACTCTACGATATGCCCGCGGAAATATAGCGCCCCCCAAACACGCCCGGTCCGTGCTTAGGTAGAAACCCTACCTGCCCCACTCCAGCAGAAATGGTGTGCAACCAAGAAGTCGTCGCAATGAGACCCCTCCTCCTCCTCCTCCTCCTCCTCCTCCTCCTCCTCCTCCTCCCCCCGCCTCCTCCTCCTCCTCCTCCTCCTCCTCCTCCTCCTCCTCCTCCTCTCCGTTTGCTGCCTGTACGCACAAGACTGCAATCGTCATGTGCCATCGCTGCTCTTGGCAGATCCGAGCAGGGGAGCCCGACTTCCGCTGCACGAGCGAGCAGACCCTCACCCAGACCATAACCAGCCTCGAACCTATCCCTATCCCTAAGATTGGCGAGCAAAAAGCGAGGACAATCACAGGGCTGTGCCCTCAGAAGCTGAAGGAATCCTTAAGATCGGCATCAAGGGAAAGTTATGCCAAACACAGGGATGGGGATATGCTTCAAACTGGTAAGACCAGGGAGCCAGTGGATGGAGCAATGGACGCCAAGGACCAACGCAGGAGGCCCAAGCTGGGCTCTCTGCTTCGGGGTCAGGCTCGGGCTCGCCAGGCAGGAGACAATAAAAAACGAGGCCGACGTCGCGCACCGCCGAGGGCCGCATCGAGCAGAGCTTCGACGATGAGCACCTGGCTCCGACAGACGGCAGCCTGTGAGGATGCGGGAGGTGGGGCAGGAGGAAGAGGCGCAGCGGGAGGCAGGCGACGAGTGCTGACAGCGCATCGTCAGTGCCGATCTGCCTTGCGGACGCGCCCGATCTTCGAAGGGCACCCCTGGCCATGCGCTGAATCCTATCACCCCTGAGTCCTCATCCTCATCCACCTCCTGTCCTCGCCATCCTCCAAGTGAGGGATCGCTTGCGAATACCACCAGATCGCTGTGCTAAATGTTTCAAGGTTCGTCCTTGAATAAAGCAATGGTTGGCCTTTTATCGAGGACTGCTGGATACTCCTGGAAAAAGCACGGTGCTCGAGAATATTCCACTCATAAGCCTGGTCCACCGTGAAAGCGCCACGCGCCGCTGACCAACGAAGAAAGACTCGCGCCTCGAAAAACGACGGCTCAATCCGAAATGCCTGACAGGACTGTCTTGCATCAGACACCCGTCTCTGGTGAAGCGAGACTGCGTTACAGTAGGGGCAAAAACACAAGAAACCTTGCTCAACAGACCCAACCCTGAAACCCCATGACGTTCGCTGATGTTTGGTGTGGGTGCGTCACGCTTTCCATAGCAGAACGATCGAAAACCAAGAAAGCAAGGGCGCCCTGGGATTGCTTTGCTCCGTTCGTACTCAAAGACCTCATCCCAGAAACAATTTCGAGCACCCGGAAAAGTGTCGAAAGAGTGTCGAAACAGTGTCGGACGAGTGTCTCCCAGGGCCCGACACGTGAACACCCTCGAGTTTTGGGGTACTTATTGTCTGGTGCTCGAAATTCTTCCTGGAGATGAAGGCCAAAGGAGGTTGGAACATCACAATCCTGGGGGCAAGCAGGGTGTGTCTTGGGGTGGGCCCCCCCTGTGGTGCCCATCCTCCTTGGCCTGGCAGGGGCCCGACTGGCCCACTCACGGAGAGGTGCTATGCCCTGCGTGCCTCGCGGGGCCCGTTCCCACCCAGGTTCATGTTGCTCCCATCGTGCTCAAGGACCACACCCAGATGCTGCTCGACCCAAAAAGATCGGTAGCGCTCAGGAGAGATCGGGCGCGACCGAAATCGCAAACACACCGCCAAATACCGGTAGCGACTCAGCGACGCATCTTCAGCCAATACCGGTATTGCCCTGAGACTCACAAGGACGATATCGGTAGCCAGTACCCAAAATTGCAGATATGTGCTACCGAAATTCGAGCTCGCGCGCGTCGCCCAATACCGAAATTTCGCTACCCATTTTTTGGCGCGCGCCACACGCGGCGCGCGACAAGAAATGCGGAGAAACTTGCGTCGCGAACCGCTTCGGGAATCCTTGACGCTTCGCGTATCCCCACCAGAAACGATCAGCAGGGGAGTTGGTGAATCAGGGGCGGCAAGACGCATGCTGTCGCGCAGCCGTCTTCAGGAAAACAGGGATCACACATAGTTCCCGCATTGAAGTTTGATATGGAAATCGGTGCAAGCTACGATGGTGCTTCGATGGGGGGTGAGGGGTGTTTCGATGATTTGTAATGGTTGTCGCGTGCGTTTCGAAACTTGGAGCCATCTTGGGGCTCTCTTGGGGTTCTCTTGGGGCCCTCCTGGAGCTCTGTCTTGGGGCTCTCTCGAGGTCGTCTTAGGGCATCCTTGGAGCCGCCTTGGGGCTGTTTCGAAGCGTCTTGGGGCCCTATTGGGGCTCTTTGGGGAGGGGTCTGGGGGCCTTATTGAAGCCCTTTGGGCATGCCTGGGTGGCCTCTTGGGGCCGTCTTGGAGTTTTTCGCTATAAAAAAGCGTCCTTAATTCTGACCCCCATCGGCCCTCCTCCACCTCCATCCTCCCTCCTCCTCCACCTCCACCATCATCCTCCAACCCCGCGTTGCCCCCTCCATCCACAGCCCATTTAGCCTTTTTTTGTTGTTTCACAATTATGGCGGCCCCACCCCGTCGCCGCCCGACCGCCGAAGTCGATGAGATCATGTTGACAGAGGCTCTGACCAAATATGTCGAGGAGGTCGGCTGCAAGAAGAGTTTCGTGCTCGGCCACTACGAATTTCTTCGTAAAGATTGTGCTGTGCATGCGAGTTCTCTCGCTCGGATGCCGTCGCTGGTGGCACCCGCCCAAAACTGAGGAATGAAGGAGGGGAGTGGCGGGGGATTACACGGGGGGAGGCGGGGGGGCCCAAGAGGCCCCGAAGAAGCCCCAAGAGGCCCCAAGAGGCGCCCAAGAGGCCCCGAAGGCGCCCCACGAGGCCCCAATGGGGCTCCCAAGAGGCCCCAAGAGGCTCCCCTGGACGGCCCAAGACGGCCCCGAGAAAGCCCCAGGCTGTCCCAAGAAAACCTCTGGCCCGCGCCCCCAGGTTGAAGTTTTGCTCGACCAGTGCGGCCTCGTGGAGGTCACCTTCTCCAAGCTGCGCAGCGCCCTGCATCGGGTGATCTTGCGGTGCCGCCCGGCATTCGACAGCGGGGGAGGGCGAGGAGAAGGAGGAGAAGGAGCAGGAGGAGGCGGGGGAGGAGGAAGAGGGGGAGGAGGAGAAGGAGCAGGAAAAGGCGGGGGGGAGGAAGAGGGGGGAGTAGAGAAGGGAAATCGGGGCGGGGGGGGGGGGAAGAGGGGGGAGCAGAGAAGGGAAATCGGGGATGGACAGACCCCCCTTTAGCAAAACGTGGTTTAGCGAAAACGACCTGAGGCCCAAACCTGGCGGGCGCGAGCCTGGAAAATAACGGCCACGGCGCCCTCTCGAGAACCGAAAACGGACAAGTCACTAATCGACGTGTCACTGTTGGGGGTTCTGTCCAGCCCCGAGGAAAGCGGCAGATCGCGGCCGCGAACTCAGATCTCAGAACTGACACCATGACCATTGACAGCTGAAATGCACAGACCACCATGACCATTGACAGCTGAAATGCACGAAAGCCACGATGCCGAGCGCCCACCATGACCATTGACAGCTGAAATCCACGAACGCCACGACGTGAAACACCAACACTGCGTGAATAAGATTTGCGACCATACATGCACACATTAGCGCTGCCCCGACCACTCAAACTGACGAGGCGAAGGCCCACATGACCGCTCCGTTGAGGCTAACGTACGGTTGAACTGCTTGCACAGGCAACTGAGGACTGACGTCGCTGCTCTGCGAAATGTGCCACAACCTATCTTGCAGCAGCTTAGCCACCCGACGATCTTTAGCGTATTCGTAAAACTCTGCATAAGTCCACGCCCCGCTGTGATCGCCCATGGCCTTGCGCGCACACGGTACGCCATGCCAGGCGAGAGGTCGGGGTATGTACGGGACTAGATTAGCCAACACCTCCAATGCACAAGCGTAGCAGAGTGACCCATCCCATTGAGCTGTAAACAGAATGGGCCAGCGCCGCACCGTTGCCTGCATGCACATGGCTGGAATACTGAAATCGCCCTTTGCGTCCACGAAGAGCGTTGGAACGACAGGACCAGACATGCTGATACGAGCGACCAGATCTTCCCCACCCTGCAAAGGACGTAGCTCTTCGTCTGGACCATGATGGCATTGGACTGGAACATAGCCGGCGATGCGCGACACGGTCATCACTGCAGACGGCTTGCTCGTGGCTCGCAAACAGTCCGACCTCCGTGAAATAGAAACCACTGTCGCATTGGGGAGCTGTCCCGTCGCGGCTTCGTAGACGATGCCGTCGTACAGGATCCTCCGCTCTGCTGCGTCCGCTACACGACGTTGCAGATAGCGATTCAGAAGCCTGTCAAGCTCATTGCGGAAATCTCCCATCGGCGGGCACACACACGCAACTATGACAATAGATGGCGTAGCAGCGAGTACCGTGTCCTGATGAAGTTGAAACAGATCCCGCTCACGAATTTGCACTCCAACTTGTCTGAGGAGCGGCCCACAATGCTTCCCCAGCACCTCCGTGGAAAGATCTGACGCCTCCCACGTAGAAAGTTGCTCGCATTCCGCTGCTCCATCAGACATGGACGAGACGAGCGCCGAACAACGAATTGACCTCCCTTAGTCACCAGGAATATCCTCACCCCAAACAACGCGTGATCCACACGTCTCACAGTGAGAATGCCCTGATGTTCCTCCAGCGCCGCGAGGAGGCGGGAGGCTAGGCTGGCGCGAGCGAGAACAAGCCAAAAAATGGTGCTACGCGCTCCGCCAACCTGTGCTTGAGAGGAGAGGGGGGAGAGGAGGAGGAGGCGGAGGAGGAGGAGGGGGACGTGCTCCCCGTCATCCATATCCTCGTCCGTTGCGCGTTCGCACTCTTCCCTCTCATAGGTACCCCAAGTGCACGAGCGAGAAGCAGTCTGCCAGCCCCTGGGAGAAGGCGGGCTCGCTTTCAGACAAAATCGGAGTCGTCTTCAAACACTTGCGGCGCATCAGGGATGACCCCGTGCGGCTGCGTCAGGCCGCTGTGTGCGAACACTCCTCCCTGGCATCGCTCGGACGTGTGCAGTTTTTCTTCGGCCCAGGGCCATCGAGGAACATCCTTGACCATTTGGCGAAAAAAACACGCACGAAAACTGACAACAAACTCACAAAACAACGGACGTCCGAGCGATGGCGAGCCTCCTCACTTCCCTCGTCGCCTGACCCTTCCCCTGTGTTGCCCGCCCCCGACGTCGCCCCATCAGCGGGGTAACGTTGGGGTCGGGCGACGCCTCGCCCCAAGTCGCGCGGGCGTTCCCAGAGGCAGTCTCGAACACTAGCCGCAAGGAGCTCGACACGATCAACTGGTATTTGTATAAGATGGGAGCTGCCCCCGCACCCGCTCCAGACCCGCAACCTTCCCCGAGGGCTTCCCCTAGGTCGATGGCGTCATCTCGCGAGTCGCATCGTTCTCGGAGTCGGGCAGCGTTCGCGGTGGGGGAGGGGGGGCCAAGCCCGCCCCCGCCCCACCCCCTCGGGGCCCCTCTTGCCGCCCCGACGTGGAAGGGGGAGAAGGGGCGGGAGGGGGGCCTTGCTGCGTCGGGGCCATGCCAAGTAACACCCTGCTTCCTTGTTAGGGCACCCTGGGTTTCTCGGGCCCCCGTGCACAATAATAGCTAGATTTCCTGGGGGTTCAGGATTGGGTGTCTTGCGGACGGAGTCTCGTGGCCGAATGCGGATTGCATTCGCGCCGTGACTTCTGCGCGCCCGTCGCCAGGTGCCGATCGCCGACCGCGGGTCCGAGGTGGGCGACGACGGCCAGAGCGCGGCCCGCGACGGCGCCGACGAGGAGGACGCCGTCTCCCAGTGCTCCTCCGTTGCCCTCTGCTTCTTCTCCCCCACCCCCTACGCCCGAGATCCTCATTCTCGCCGTCCGTCTCGATTCCCCACCGCCTTCTCCTTGTGCTCGCCCCCCCTCGACACGCCCCCAAACCCGCGCCCTTCCCCCCCCTTCGCCGCCCTCCCTCGAGCCGCGCCCGCCCCCCCCCCCGTCCGGGCGAGGACGCGGAGAGGGAGCTGTCCGACGTCTCCGAGGACGAGGAGGACGAGGAGGACGAGGAGGAGATGGCCCAGAGCATCGCCGTGACGGACCTGGAGGGCGCAGGCGTCAACGCCGTCGACATCGAGGATCGCGGGGCTTTCCTTGGCGTGCGAAGCATCCCCATCTTTATCTTCTCCTATTCCACATTCTTGACGCTTCGCGTACCCCCGCCAGCCCATCCAGAAACGATCAGCAGGAAGGCTGGTGAATCAGGGGCGTCAGGGCGCATGCAGTCGCGCAACCGTCATCGGGAAAACAAGGATCGCGCGCAATTTCCAGCGCTGCAATTTAGGATGGGAACTATTTAGCAGCAATATTTCCACGAAGACGACTGCGCGACTGCATGCGTCCTACCACCCCTGATTTGACCCGATCCCCTGCTGATCGTTTCTGCATGGGCTGGGGGTTCGCGAAACGTCGAGAATATCTCGCGATCGTCTTACGTTAAGTAACTGTACAGTCGGCGCGCTGAAGAAGGACCCCTTTTCGTTGGGGAGGGGCTCGGTGTTTCTTGACTGTTTCAAAGTCTGCCTCGGTTTCTCCTGATGTTTTCCATCGGGAATCGGGGCTGAACGTATGGGAGAAATGTGCCTCGTTCCTTATTTAGGGTTCCTTAGGTCAACGCCTCGACCGTAAGATCGCAATGGCGCAGCGCGGACATTACGTACTATACCAGCACGGTCGTAGCTCTGGTTTACGTATGATAAACGTGAGTGTGTACATCATATTACGTATGTGATATGCACTATGCTCATATGATGTATGGTTTACGTGCGTGTTACGTTTGTCTTACGTATGTCCCACGTACGTCTTACGTATGTCTTACGTATGTGTTACGTATGTCTTACGTATTGTACACGTAAGATGATACGCCATCATACGATCGCGTGGTGTATTATAAACGTAATAACACCACAATCTGACATCGGCCTCAGACGTACGGCGGGGCGCCGTCTTGGGCCCTCTCGCTAACAACGAGCGCCCTTAATTCCCCTTCCATCGGGGGCTCAAAAACGCCATCCTGGGACCCTCTTGGCCCGCTCTGGGGGGGCGCGCTTGGGCGCTATGGAGGATATCGGTGGGCCCTTCGTGGCTCTCTCGGGGCTATCGTGGGCCGTCTTGAGGCAATATTGAGGCTCCGCGGGCCCATCGGAGGCGAAAAGGCGAGAAGGCGCGACAACATTGAGTGCCCCTATGTGTTTGCACGATGTTGGCAATTTTTCTAGGGGGGAGGCATCGGGTGCCATCTTGGAGGCCATCGTGTGCTCTCTGGTGCCCTCCTGGAGCCATCTTGGGCCATCTCGGGCGCTGGGTCGCACCCCCCCCCCCCCCCCCCC
>CAUYUJ010017526.1:167526-233419 GCA_963575745.1 Prorocentrum cordatum | reverse complement strand
GCGCGCCGCGCCCGAGGCGAACCCGAACTCCACAGAGGAGAAGAGCGACGGGAGGAGGAGGAATCCACATAATAATAAGATAAGGTCCTCCTCCTCATCCTCGCCCTTCCTTCTCCTCAACCTCCGCCTCCTCTTCCTTGCCGTGCTCGTCTGCCAGGCCCTCTCCTCGCCCTCCTCCTCCTCTACCCCCCTGCCCCCGCCCCACCTCGCATCGCGCTCCCCAGAGATGAGACTGGGTTCGGAGGGGCGGGGCGCGGCCGGCGCCCGAAGATTCGGGGGGCTCGCGTCGGCACGTCGGCGTCGCCCCGCAAATGCCCCCTCCTGTCACCCTCAGGCTTCCCCTCTCTTCTCTTATTGACTCTTAGTCCTCATACGTACCTGCCTTGCCGTCCTCCTCCTCCTGGTCCCCCTCAGCCTCCTCCTCCCTCCTCCGTTCTTCCTCCTCCTCCTCCTCCTCTTCCTCTTGCTCCTCCTCCTCCTCCTCCTCTTCATCTTGCCCCTCCTCTTGCTCCTCCTCGACTCCTCGCCCTCCTCCTTCCCTTTTCGCCGCCGCTGCTGCCCGCCGCCCCCGCAGTTGCGGCTCGCAGTTCACTGGCCGGCCCGGGCGGCCGGGCCAGCACGGCCCAGCGCGGCCCAGCTCAGTTCAGCTCGGGCCCGCCGATGTCTCGGCGATGGCCGCTGGCCTTGGGCGCCGCGGGCAGGACGGCGCGGCGGCAATTTCCCCGGGCCCCCCCCCCCTAGAGAGAGGGAGACAGAGAGAGAGAGTGAGAGAGAGAGAGGGAGAGAGAGAGAGAGAGAGAGTGTGATAGAGAGAGAGTGAGTCCGAATGAGATAACAAAACATATAGATAGAGAATACGAAGGTGAGAGAGCGAGACAGAAAGAGAGAGATAGAAAGAAAGAGAGAGAGAGAGAGAGAGAGAGAGAGACAGAGAGAGGATAACCTTTACAAACAAAAGACAACAAACATAACACATGTCATGATATGCGACAGAGGGGGGAATAATGAGATAGAGAGAGAAAGAGAAAGATAAGGAGAAAGAGAGAGAAGGCAACTGAGAGAACGAGAAAGAGAGATGGAGAGAGAAATATAGATAGAGAGAGAGATAACATAACATAAAAGAGAAAGTGAAAGAGAGAGAGAGATAGAGAGAAAAAAACATATGGAGAGAGAGAGAGAGAGAGAGAGAGAGAGAGAGAGAGAGAGAGAGAGAAAGAGAGAGAGAAAAAAGGAGATACTCGGGCGTGGGAGCGTGGGAGGGCGAGAAGAGCCCCGAACCCCTTCCCATCCGCGCCCGCCCATCCCTGGGGACCTCCTGGTCGCGGGGGAAGGGGGGCCCCGGGGTCCCGGGGGAGTTCGTTGCCGCGCCCCCAGAAGCGAGCAGCATCCTTTGGCGCTGACGATCGGGCGCCGCCGCCACGACTGGTCGACCCGCTGGAGTTTCGCCGGTTGGAGCTGGCGATCTCTCGGGCGGGGGGTTGTGCGGTCCGTGGCAGACGTCTGGACCAGGATGCCCTGTGCGATTTGGTGGAGCTGTTCGCCCCCGGCAACGTTCCAGCGCAGCGGTGCCGCAAGAGCGTTCAGACTCTCCTACGGAGGAATCCTCTCTACAGGCAGCGCGTTTCTCTGAGCGACGGAGTGGAGGTATTCCACGCTGACGTCATCCCAGCGCTGCTCCAGCAGGTGTGCGGCATCACTGTGCCCCTGGACTCGTGGGCGGGCCTCGTTGCTGGACTCGGCGAGGTGGCGACCCGTTCGTCACCGCCGCTGCCGCCCCAGGCCCTCCCGATTGCCGATGGCGCAGAGTCCGGCGTCCAGACAGAGGCGCGCGCCATCGTGCCAGCCGTCGATCAGCCTGATCGGCCCGATGATCAGCCTGCGGCTGCGGCGGTGGCAGAGAGACTTCTTCCGCCGGACCTTGCTCGAGAACATTACTCCCGGCTTGCCCGCGAACAACTTGTGGGATTGGTGCTCCAGCGGGATGATGTCATTCGCGCGCTGAGGAAAGAGTTGAGAACTGAAGTGAGGAGGACGAGGAGCAAGTCTGACCAGTTACAAGTATCTAGGGCAGCGCCTCCAGTTGACGACAACACAGTCTTCGACCTTTCGACGCGACTGAATGGGAAAGGGGTTCGACTTACCGACCAGGGTTCCCTTGCCCTCGCACTGCGGACAGTTGTGTCCGGCGCTGCTGCGAACAGAGTTGGGTTGGGCTTACTGCGTGACGTCAGCCACCAGACTGTCTGCAGACATGTTATACTATTGGATGCTTGCCTGAAGCAGTTGGTGCGAGAACGGAATCTCATATGCCGCCATGGCCTCTTGAAGGCTGCGCAATGCGCGCGAGCTGCCAATCGCACGTGCCACCAAATATCCGCGTGCGCTTTCAGCAGCGACGCGACCAACAGTGCAGTGTGGTCCCGGTCGAAGTTACATACAACAGAAGTGGTGTCAATGTATTTGCCTGATGCGGACAGGACTTCGATTCATTCTTGGGATACTTGTGCAATTGCATTTCGCACCCTGTGCGACATCCAGCGCGTCCTCGACGGGTCCACGGAGTCGACCTACGCAATGCTCCAGAAGCAAGTTTCCAGCCTGGGGGCACCTTTGTGGAGTGAGGATTGGCCTGTCAGCGCAGAGCCAGCTCATCTGGTTCACTTAGTCAACTATTCAAGCGAGTGGGGGACCGAGCTGAATCGGGCCAAGGCCGACATGCGGGTCCACGTTAGCATTTTTCTGTACACGTCTGATGGCGGGAGCGACCAAGCTAAGTTCAAACGTGTTATGGCAGCCGCATGCATGTCAAGCTTGTTTACGCTGTATATAGATTTCCCTTGCGTATTACACGCGGGGGCTTTGGTCTCGAAGGGCGCTCTCAGCATTGTCGACGAGTGGCTTTTGCACAACGGGTTGCCCTGGCGGTTCTTTTCCACCACGGCGAAGATCATATACGCCTGGCGCGACAAGATGCGCGACGTCTTCAAAAGTTGGTGCAGGCTCATTGGGCCCGAGTCCGCGTTGGAGCACGCGAAGACGCTGCCCCCGGTGCCTTTATCGGGGCGTTGGGGCAGCATGTCCGCCGCCCTCGACAGGTTGGCCCCGTGTCAGCCCGAGCTCGCCGCAGTGCTCAAGGACGCCTTCGATCCTCGCATGGAGGGCGCGGGATGCGGGAAACTATAATATTTTTACCCTGCCCGCCCCCGCCCCTCCCCGGCCCCAGGAGCGAGGGCGGCTGGAAGGGGGGGAAGTCGGGGGGGAAGGGCGGCGAGGATGAGGATACCCGAGGAGGAGGAGGAGAGTCGAGAGGAAGGTGAAGGAAGAGGCCTGAGGAGCTGAGGAGGGCGAGGAAAGGGGGGGGCGGGGGGGGCGAGACGGCGAGACGAAGACAACGACGACGATGACGACGACGACGACGACAACTGCGACGAGACGACGACGACGACGATGACGACGACGACGACGACGACGACCGACGACGGCGACAACGACGACGACGAGAAAAAGCGGAGGGCCCCGGCCGCCTTCAGGGCCTTCTTCAGGGCCTTCCTCCACGCCGCACATGCTCCTGGGTGTTTCGGCGCGCATCCCCTTTTCCTAGTCCCCTTGCTTCTGCTGCCTCTGTTGTGTTACCCCCTGCTCCTTTCCTCGGCACCCCCGTCTATCCCTCCTCATCTCGCCCGTCGTCCTCGACCAGTTCTGCTCTGCCTCGGCCCATGTGCCCCCCCTCCCCCCGCGGGCCCCCTCCCCCCCGCCAGCCCGCCAGCCCCCCGCTCTCCGCCCCCTCCCTCCTCTCCTCCCCCTCCTCCTGCCCCTCCTCCTCCAGCTTGAGTTCCCCGACGGTCTGTCAGCTCAACCGCCGCTGCCCGCCGCCGCCCCAGGCTATCGCGGACGCGGCTGGAGCTGGAGCTGCCGGAGAGCTGGCCCCCGCGCTCGCCGACCCGCGGCAGGAGTCCCAGATGGAATACAGCAGGCGGATGGGGAGGTTCAGGGCCGACGCGGTGGCAAGGGTCGGCGACCCCCTCTATGCAGCCATCGCCCAGATCTTCAGACTTGCCCACGGAGAGATGGACCACCACCAGAATTTTATCCAGAAGGTCGTTCCACCGTGGGAAGCGGCCGTGCATGGGAACACGGCCGCGCAACTCATCAGCGGCAAGGCACAGGAAATCAACAGTCGATTTGGGCAGAATCTTGTTCGGGTTCGGTGGTCGGCGGCGCTGGTGACTGCGCCTCCGCAGCATCTCACTGAACTTACATTTTTACTTGTGCACCTCCACATGCATCTGAGCACGGCGTACGAGCGCAGGACGCGTCACTCCTTCCTCCGTCCCTCGTTCATCTCCCCTTCCATCCTGCTCTCCCCAGTTCTCATCCTTCCCTGGTCCTGTCCTTCCCTCCGCCTCCGCCTCCTCCTCCGCCTCCTCCTACTCTCCCCCCCGGCCCCCCCCTCCTCATTCATTCTCCTCTTCCTGGGGAAGAGTCTTCCTCGTCTGTTTCGTCCTCCCTCCTCCTCCTTATCCTCGTCTTCCCCCTCCCCCTCCTCCACCTCCTCCTCTCCTCCTCCTCCCCCCCATCCGCCCCTCCATCCATCCCCTTAGGGCCCTTGCCTACCCTCGCTGGCCCCGCCCCCTTCCCCCACCTCCCCGGCCCGCCCTCCTATTCCTCGCATCCTCGCCCCCCCCCATCAGGCCCCCCGGCCCCTCCCCCTCTTCCTTCCAGGATTACGCAACTGGTATGCAAGCTCCCATACACTTTGGTTTTATTTGCTGCGACCCCCGCCAACAGTTTCTGCGAGAGGAGGCAGAGGTTGGCGAGGGAGATCCTGAGCGTTTCACGTCGACGACTTGATGTCAACACTCGTAAAGTTCTAACAGTGTACCTCGACGGAGTAGTGGGCGCAGCTGAGCGAGGAACCACCACCCCGGAGCTGTGGTCGTTCGCCCAAACCCTCCGGACTCAGCTCATCGCTGACGTTCAGAGGAACGAGGGTATCAACGGGTGCATCAAACATATTTGCGCTCGCAACCGGCACATCGGGTTACCTCTGTTAAGCGCCAGGCTCGGCGTCAGGTCTCAGCTGGGTATTGTTGGCGTTGGCAAGGCTGCCTTGAAGTTTTCCCACATTCGCAAGGAGGCCGCCGCTCTCCTCAAGTCAGCGGCGACGTGCTTGCCAGCGGCTCGCCAGCTTCGGGATGATTCGCAGCGATGGCAGACGCCGCCGCCGCACGGGCTGCCGTCGAAGCAGGTTCTTGACATTTGCACGGAGCTGGCAGACCCTGCTGAGCTGGCAGGAACGCCTGCGTGGAGATGGGCGACGGCTCAAACGCTTCTTCTTGGACGGCATGTCAGGGACGTGAACCCTCGCGTGTGCTTGTCTTTTGGCACTGGGAGGCTTTCGGTTGGCGACGCTGTCTACTTTGTCACAGATCGAAATTTTTCTGTCAGGTCAACTACTAAGTGGGTGATGGTCGACGGCGACGACCCTGAGGGGCCGCCGAAGGCGTGGTGCCAGGCGCGGCTCTTGGTCCCATTCGAGCACGCCGCCAGCATCGACATGTTCGCTAGCATATACACCAGTCGATTTACGGGCGGAGTCGGCGAGGGCCCCCTCCAGGTTCGCCGCCACGCTGTCCAGAGTATGTCACAGCAGCCCGACGGGAACTTCCATGCCACGATCGACATGAACCATGAGGAGATCATGACTCTAAGCAAGGAGGTCCCGAAGGTCGGGCTGCAGCGGAAGACCGCCCACGAGACCATCGAGGACTGGCTCGAGGGCTCGGGGCCCCCCGGTGCCCCTGGAGATGTCGGGCCAGGCGCGGACTCCGGAGTCGTGGGAGCTGAGCCGGGGGCTGGGCCGGCAGCTGCTGGCAGCGGAGGCGACGAGGAGCTAGACTCGCTAGACCTTGCCGACGACGACGCCGCGCTGGCAGAGGTCGGGCAGGCCATGTACGCGCACGCGCACGGGGGCATCGAGGAGACCGGGCTGGGCTTCGACGCATTGGCGCAGGCGGACGCCGAAGAGGCCGGCGAGGCGGCGGTGAGAGCGCACGAGGACGAGATCATCGCGAAGGCGCTGAAGGCAGAGGGCGAGGGCGGCGACGCGACGGGCGCCGTTGTCGACGACGACTTCGCTGACGGGGCGGACTTGTCCGCGGAGCAGAGGGATGAGCTTCTTGCAGGTGCTATGGCAGAGGAGGGAGGGCCAACAAATCTAGGCTCGAAGCGCTCCCCGGGGCCCCTCTTGGGCCCTTGGGGGCCGCGGATCGCGGGGTCATGTCTTGGCGCCCAGGCTGTCCAGGCCCCCCGGTGCCAGGCGGGCGGGCGGTGTTTGTGTGTTTTTTCCAGTTGGGCCCCAGGGCGGACGTCTCGGCGGGACCCGGGACAGGGGCGGGGCCCGATGGGGGGGCGCGTCGAGTCGAGCCTTGTTGTTGCCAGAGGATGGCGGCGGCGGCGCTGGCGACGTGGAGATTGACATCGACGTCGCCGTCCTGGAGAAGTGGCGGGCCGAGCTCGAGCTTAGTCTCGCAGCGATTGAAAGCGCATCAGAGGTTGAGGCGGCTCGCCTGCGAGCGGGCTCGAACCCCGGCGGCGGCGCCAAGCCGCCGCACGATCTCTCGTTGGTGATGAGCGACCACGTTGTAGCAGATGATCCTGGTCAGCGGAAGATTGTTTACCTGGCTTGGACCCAGCCGTCGCAACTTGTTGGTCGCATCTGCGACGTCAGGGACAGGAGCGTGATCTGGTCCGTCACCCTGCATAAGAGCTCCGCGTGGCCGAGGGCCATCATGCTCCACCCTGCGGTAGGGGCCACGATGAACAAGGAGAAGTCGCATCGCCCCAGGGTGCCTGAGCCAGTGGATCGGCTACGGCAGTCGGCAGAGACAGTGCTGGCCTGCAGCCAAGATGGGCCAGCTGAAGGGTTCGGCTGGGGCACGTCCACCATGCAGGCTGCGGTCTTCCTTTTTTCCTCCGCCACGCCCACCATTCCACCCGCCCCTCCTCCTTGGAGGGGTGGAGGGGTGGAGGAGTCGAGGAGGAGCAGGGGCTTCCAGGGTCGAAGAGGAGGAAAAAGGAGGGGCAGGAAGAGGAGGGGGAGCAGGAGGGGGGGGGCCTCCCTACCGACTCCCTACCCCGCTAGGCTATAGGTGGAGGAGAAGGAGGAGGAGGAGGAGGAGAGGAGGACGGGGAGGAGGAGGAGGAGGAGGGCCGCGGTCGGGGAGGAGGAGGGAGGGAGGATGGAGGAGGAGACGAGGAGCCTGAGGAGGAGGAGGCGGAGGAGGAGGACCTAGGAGGAGGAGGAGGAGAAGAAGATGAGGGGAGTCCCAGGAGGGGGGGGGGGGGGGGGGGGTGGGGGAGACGGAGGACGAGGAGTAGGAAGAATTGGAAGGACAGGGAGATTGGGAGAGGGGGGAGAGGGGGAGGAGGAGGAGGAGGAGGAGGGAGGAGGGAGGAGGAAGAGGAAGATGAGGAGGAGGAGGAGGAGGAGGACGACGACGAGGGGGAGAGGGGAGGAGCCCGGAGGAGGAGGAGGAGGAGGAGGGAGGAGGAGGAGGAGGGCAGGAGGAGGAGGAGTTGGAGGAGGAGGAGGAGCGGGGGAAGGAGAGGAGGAGGGGGAGAGGAGGAGGAGGAGGAGGGGAGGAGGAGGAGGAGGAGGAGGAGGAGGAGGGAGGAGGAGGAGGAGGAGGAGGAGGGGGAGGAGGAGGAGGAGGAGGAGGAGGAGGAGGGGAGGAGGAGAGGAGGAGAGGAGGAGGGGGATGGAGGATGGAGGAGGAGGAGGGGGAGGAGGAGAGGAGGAGAGGGGGAGGAGGAGAGGAGGAGGATGGAGGAGGAGGAGGAGGAGGAGGAGGAGGAGGAGGAGGAGGAGGAGGAGGAGGAGGGGGAGGAGGAGGAGGAGGAGGAGGAGGAGGAGGAGGAGGAGGGGGAGGAGGAGGAGGAAATGGAGGAGGAGGAGGAAGAGGAGGAGAAGGAGGTTTCTGGGTTCAAACGGCGGGCCCCGCCTTTCCGGGCCACAACTGCGGGCCTCAATCGGGGGGGCGAGACGAGAAAGCAGGAGGGGGAGGGGAAGGCCATCCACCAGCGCAACCTCCTGCACAAAACCCAGCACACCCCCTTGGCACACCAGCGCGACCCCCCAGCGTCACTTCCCGGCGCAGCTCCCCAGCACAACCCCTCAGCGCAACCCATCATCGCAACCTCCCAGCACAATTCCCCAGCACGACCCCTCAGCACAATCCCCCAGCACCCCCTAGCTCAGCACAGCTCCCCAACATGACCCCCCAACAATCCCCCAGCACAGCCCCCAGCATAATTCCCTGGCACAACCGCACAACACCCGGCACAACCCCCCAGCATAATCTTCCAACGCAGCTCCCAGCACAACCCCGTGACACAACCCCCAGCACAACCCTTCAGCATAGCTCAGCATAGCATTAGCATAACTCCCTGGCGCAATCCCCTAGCACAACCGCTCAGCACAATTTGCTCAGCACAACCCCTCATCACAACCCATCAGCCAAGCCCCCCCAGCACAATCCACCAGGAGAACCCGGAGAACCCCCAGCACAACCCCCCAGCACACCCCCCTCAGCACACACACACACAGCACAACCCCCCAGCACAACCCCCCAGCACAACACAATCACCCAGCACAACCCCCCAGCACAACCACCAGCACAACCCCTTGGCACAAACCCCCAGCACTCAGCACAACCTCCAAGCACGACCTCCAAGGGGCTTGTGCTGGGAAGCTGGGGGCCTGTGCTGAGCTGGGGTTTGTGCTGAGGCGTTATGCCGGGGGGTTGTGCTGAGCTGAGCTGGGGGAGGGCCCGTGCGGAAGGGGGGTTGTGCTGCGTGGTCGTGCTGTGCGTGTGCTTGTGCTGACCTGACGGGCCCGACGGGTCACTTAAACTGTTGCTTGCGCGCCTGGTGCTCGCTGGTTTGGTTCCTCGTTTTGTCGGTGGCCCGCAGTGGCCCGCGGCCGTGCCGCCGTTCTTTCATGCGCTATGTTTTTTGTTTTCGCTCACACTTAGCTTGTAAACGAAAACGAAACGTAAACAGAAAACGCCGTTCAGGTTGGGCCCCGGGGAAAAGGCAGGGATAACGGGGGCAACTAGCGAGCAGCCCGTGCCCCGCAGCCCCGCAGCAGCGAGAGTGACGAGAAAGCTCCAAGATGGCGCCCAAAGGCCCCCAAGTTGGCCTGGCCATAGCCTGGCCATCAGAATATCCCCTCGGCCCATTTTGGTGGGCGTCGGGCCGCGTCGGGCGTTGCGGGGTCCATATGGGGGCGTCCTGGAGCGTTTTGGGGGCTCTGGCTCTCCGGGGCTTCGAGGGGCCGCTTGGGGGCAGTTGGGCGCCACGTTGGGGCGAGGAGAGGAGAGACCTGACCGCCCTCCCACGCTCCGGCAGGAGTGCGCCGCGTGCCCTGGGCGGCCCGCGGAGTCCTTGGACGAGACGTCCACCTGCTCGCTCTGCCAGATGACCTGGCACGCCAAGTGTTGCGCCGGGGTCGCGCGTCTCACTCGCGACCAGGGTCGGGACATTAGGGCTGTTAAGATGCCACAACTCGAATTCGTTGCAAGCATGTTCTCGAAGGTTCGCGGCGGGGGGGCCCACCGCGACAGGGACTGCTTCTCGTCAATGTGCCCAGCGCGCGCTCAAATATTTCCCCCCAGGGGACAGGGGGGCGAGTGACACGCAGGCGCGCGGTGCTCGCGCTCCTCTTTTGGATCGCCGCCCGCTGCGTCGAATCGCGCTTCGCAGGGCGCAGGGCGCGCTGAAATGATGCGCAGTCGCACTGGTTCGTCTTGCCCAGGGCCGAGCAACTCAACGATGCGACGCCCCCCCGAGGAAGAGGAGGGGGAGGGGCCTACTCTACGCAGGGGCAGAAGGGCAGGGGGGGGATGGGCCACCGGGGATGGACGGGGAGGAAAGAGGAGGGGCCGGCATAAGCCATGCCCATGGACACTTGAAAGCTTTCGAATGAATCAGCTGTCCGAACATGCAACCCCCCGCGCAGTGTTTGCCCCCCCCCCCCCCCCCTCAAACTCTCGGGGGCCCGGGGTCTGGGGCGCATGGGAATCAGATAAACAACGAACCCCCTGTCTCGGCTTCGTCTTTGCGCAGATTGACAGACGGACGGCGCATCAAACAAAACGCAGGGGGTGGGCAGAAGAGCAGAGGCCTCGGGCCAAGGAGGAGGAGGAGGAGGGATGCCGAGGAGGAACAGGAGGAGGAAGAGGAGGAGGAGGAAGAGGAGGAAATTAAGGAGCAGGAGGAGGAGGTGGAGGAGGAGGAGGGGCTCCGTGGAGCGGGGGGGTCTTCCTCCCCCGCCCTCAAGTCTCAGATGCGCCGAGCGAGGGTGCGCGATGGAACCCCCCCCCTCCCTCCTGCGCTGCGCGCGCCCCCGCCTCGTCGAAGACCGGCGGCCGGCGGCGGCCCGGCGGCGGCGAGAGAGTCCTGGCCGGCGGCCGGCGGCGGCGAGGATCAGAGGGAGGAAGGAGGAAGGCAACGAAGCATGCCCAGCGGTCGCCAGGTTGCAGCCGGGCGAGTCTCTCGTTCCCAAACTTTGCTTGCACTCATGCCCTTCTGGGTGTTTTGAGTTCTCGACTCGACGACTTCCCACTTGCTTTCTAGGTAAACGGTTGCGTTGTGGCTCGCCGGGCTCGCTGACGTTTCGCGCTGGTGGCTGCGGTGGCGGGTGGTGGCGATAGTGGTGGTGGTGGCGGCTGGTCTGGTGGCGGCGGGGTTGGGGCGCTCCTGCTGCTCGTGGATGGCTTCATCCATGACTTCAGCGCGCAGACGTTGCGCGACGTAGCTCGCGCTGCGTAGGTCGCGCCGCGCGCGTTGCACACTGCGCATCTTGCGCCGCCTAGATTACGCATCCAAAGCGGACAGCTGGCGAATCGAACGAAAGGTTCGTCTCTCTTTTCTTGGGGGATGGGGCCCGGGATGGGGGTGCACCAGTTTGGCTCCAGAAGCCTGCGCCATGCAATTCGCAAGAGAGGGGGGGGTCCTGACCATTTCGCGCCCCACGCGCGTGGAAATGACTCGCTGTTTGGGGTCCAAGACTAACGAACGTTGCTCTCGCAATCCAGGGCCCGCTAAGTCATCGAGCGCGCCTCGCCGAAAGCGGTCTGGGGGCGCTGGGATATTTGGTGCCAGCGTCGGCAACGGCCCGGGGCCCGAGGGGCCCTTGCTAAATTGTGCCCGCGCCGTCTCGCCCGAATAGGTCGGCCACGCCGCTCCCCGCCAGGTCGAGCCAGGTTGGGGGCAAGGAGGGGCGGGGGGGAGGGGGGGGGGAGGGGGGGGGAGGAAGGAGGAGGAGGAGGAGGAGGAGGAAAGGAGGAGGAGGAGGATGAGGAGGAGGAGGAGGAGGAGGAGGAATATCAGCACCTCGGTGCCCTTGCATCGCTGCAGGCTGGAGCGGATTGCCCGTCTCGCCGCCGACGAAAACCAACGCAGATTGCAGAGGGGAGCGCCGTGACTCTGGACGTCGCCTTGCGGCAAGCGCCCCCCCCCCCCCCCCCGGTCAGCGGCCAGCGCCCTCTTGCAGCCGCTCGCTGTGCGCTATGAGGGAGGGGGGTGGCGGCTCGCGCTGCCTGGGGCCAGGCTTCGGGAAGTCGGAATCACCGTCCAACCTGCCCCTGACTTTACGAACTCAGCGTCCTTCCTCCTCCCTCCTCCTCCTGCTGCTGCTGCTCCTCCTCCTCCTCCTCCTCCTCCTCCTCCTCCCGCCTCCTCCTCCTCCTCCTCCCCCCGCAACTCGAGGACGCGAATGCAGTTCAGGCTGGCTTGGGGGCGAGTAGCCTTCTGGCTGTCACGGAGTCTGCGCTTTCAGTTTCCCTCTTCATTCCCACTCTGGGTGGCCATCTGCGGCCCCAGAGCCTATGCAAAGTCATAGCGCGCCACACGCGTGGAGACACGCAGAGCACGACCCAGCGTCCCAGCCTGCGTCTTACCTACCCCCCTCCTCCTCCCTCCGCCAGGCCGAGGCCTCCGGGTCAGAGCCGCCTCCGCCCCCCCCCCTCGCCAGGCCGAGACCTCTGGGTCAGAGCCGCCTCCGCCACCCTCTGCTAGGCCGAGACCTCCGGGTCAGAGCCGCCTCCGCCCCCCCCCCCTCGCCAGGCCGAGACCTCCGGGCCAAGGCCGCCTCCGCCAGAAACGCTCCGAAGCCGTCTCCGGGTCACCCGGAGGCGCTCCGCACCTCCGGGCCAAGGCCGCCTCCGCCAGAAACGCTCCGAAGCCGTCTCCGGGTCACCCGGAGGCGCTCCGCAGCCGCCTCCGGGTGACCCGGAGACGGTCCAGACCAACCTCCGGGTGACCCGGAGGCGCTCCGAAGCCGCCTCCGGGTGACCCGGAGGCGCTCCGAGGCCGTCTCCGGGTCACCCCGCTCCCGAGGTCCGCTCTCCTCCGGGTGACCCGGAGACGGTCCAGACCCACCTCCGGGTGACCCGGAGGCGCTCCGAAGCCGCCTCCGGGTGACCCGGAGACGGGTCCACCTGGAGGCGCTCCCAGCCTCCGGGTGACCCGGAGGCGCTCCGAGCCGTCTCCAGGTCACCCGGAGGCGCTCCGCAGCCGCCTCCGGGTGACCCGGAGACGGTCCAGACCCACCTCCAGGCCGAGGCCTCTGAGTCAGAGCCGCCTCCGCCCCCCCCCCCTGCCAGGCCGAGACCTCCGGGTCAGAGTGCCCTGGGGCCCTCTGGGAGCGTCTGAGTGCCCGCGACCCATTCCTGGCGGGGGAAAGTTAATTCCCACACGCGGCGCTCGCGTGTGGGAATTAGGTTTCTGCCCCAGGCTCCCAAGATGACACTTGAGGGCTTCCTGGGATGCGGCACGGCCGCCAACCTGCATCTCTTGATCAGCTGCAGGGAGGCAGCCGGCAGGAAGGTCATCTGTTAGGGGAACGGGGGGGGCCACCGATATCTGCCAGTCCTTCGTCGACGCTGGCGCCCACTGCTGGGAAGAAGGCGCCCTCCTCATCTGGAGGCAGAGCAGCCGTCGGTAGGGGAGCCGCCACTGAAAACGACGAAGGGAGCCCCAGGGAGCCCTGGTGCATGCGCGGGTGCCGCCACTAAACACGACGAACCAAGCCCTGGCACATGCGCGGGCGCCGCCACTGAAAACGACGAACCAAGCCCTGGTACATGCGCGGGTGCCGCCACTGCAAAAGATGAAGCAAACCCTGGCAAACCCTGGTACATGCGCGGGCGCCGCCACTGAAACCGAGTGAAACCGACGAACCAAGCCCTGGTGCATGAGCGGGTGCCGCCACAGAAGTCGACGAACCAAGCTCTTGTACATGGGCGGGTGGATCCGCCTGCGACGGCATGTCTGGATGTAGGAGGAGGAGGAGGAGGAGGAGGAGGAGGAGGGGGAGGAGGAGGAGGAGGAGGAGGAAGAGGAAGAGGATGAGGTGTGGTGGAGGAGGTGGTGGAGGAGTGGAGGAGCTACTCGACGAGAGGCACAATGCCATTGGGCATCTATGGATGCTGCGTGCTGGGCGAGAGGCCGGCAGTGCTGGCAATGGCAGGCAGCCAGGCAGCAGCGATGCTGGGCACCCAATGTGTTCTCGGCCTCTCGGCGTCACATGCAATGCACGAGCGCTCAACGTTGGAAGAGCTGGGGGAGGGGGGTGCGCGAGGTTGCCCCACAGCGCCACCGACGGTCTCACCTCTCACAGGAAGTGGAGGAGGAGGAGGAGGAGGAGGAAGAGTGCGCGCTGGGCACTCGAAGACAGCAGCGCGCCATCCGAGGAGTTTCATGGTGATTCTGGCGTTGGGAGGTCCTTTGCCACCGGGCAGCCCGGACATCCGCGCTGCGTGGGCTCTTGGTGTAATATTCCCCGGGGCCCGAACAGAATCTCTGGTTCGGAGATGAGAGAAGCTGATTTGGAAACGAGTTAGCATTTCGGAAGCGCGTTGCCCAAGCGAGCAGTCGATCCAGGGGGGGATTTTCAAACTTAGTTGGTTTTGGAGACGATCCACCAAATCAGCAGATTGATGCGGTGATTTCGGAGACATGTTGCCGAGGTCAGTTACCCATTCGGAAACAAGTTCTCAAATCTAGGTGGTTTCGGACACGAGTTGCCAAATGTGTGTGCGTATCCAAAACAGTGCTTTCACGCGCAGGAGACTTTGGCAACTACTTGCCAAATCGAGCTGTCGGTTGGAAACAAGCTCTCAAACACGACAAATGTTGGAGACAAGTTTCCAAGGCAAAGTGTTGTTGTGGAAACAACTTCTCAAACCCAAGAGATTTCGGAGATGAGTTGCCGAGATGGGCAACATATTTGCGAACACGTTTGCAAATCCGGATGACGCTGGGTGTGAATTGCTGATGCGGCCGGCAGATTCGGGAACACATCCTCAAAACCAATGGATTTCGGAGACGAGTTGCCAAACCCAACTGCTGATTCGGGAATGCGTTTCCATTCGCATATGATTTTGCAGACGAGTTGCCGAGACGATATGTCGATTCGGAAACGTGTTTCCAAATCCAGTGCGTGGCGTACATGAATTGCCGATGTGAACTGCCGATTCGGGAATACGTTCTCAAACCGAGTGAATGTCGGAAACGAGTTGCCGAGGCGAGCTGCCGATTCGGCAACACATCCTCAAATCCACAGTAGTTTGGAGACGAGTTGCCAAAGGGAGCGATCGATTCGGAAACTACTTCTCAAACATAGGTAGGTTCGGGAACGAGTTGCCAAATCGAGGCGTCGATTTGAAAACATATTCCCAAATCTAGTGGCTTTTGGAGACATGTTGCCGGATCGAGCAGCAGATTGGGAACTAGTTTCCCAAAGGCAACCCAGATTTGGAGACGAGTTCTCAAACCTAGTATATTTCGGAGACGAGTTGCCAAACCCGCTGCTGATTTGGGAACTTGTTCTCAAACGCAGTTGATTTTGGAGACGAGTTGCCGAGGCAAGTGGTCGATTCGGAAACTAGTTCGCAATCCGAGCTGATTTCGGAAACTAGTTGCCGAGGTGTGCGGTTGATTCGGAGACGAGTTCTCAATTGCGCGGCATTTTGGAGACGAGTTGCCGAGACGCAACGCCGATTTGGGAACAAGTTCTCAAATCCAGAGGGATTTGGAGACAAGTTGCCGAGACAAACGGCCGATTCGGAAACGACTTCGCAAATCCAGTGGATTTGGGAGACGAGTTGCCAAATCGAGCTGCCGATTCGGGAACTCGTTCTCAAATCTCGGGCCATTCGGAAACAGTTCTCAAACGACAGTGGGTGTGTTAAAAGCCTACCTCTTCTGCCGACTGCGTCACAAGCATTCCTCCCTCTTCTCCAGTGGCTGTTGTGGCTCGCCAAACTCATCCAGGCAGTTGGCCATGTCGCACCAACTCAACATCAGTGCATTCGCGAACAAAGCTGCTGGGAAGAGGGCACACCCAAAATCATCGCCCACGCAGTCCTCGCAGGCAGCTGCCGTTCCAGCTGAGATGCCGGCGCCAGCGGCGGCTGCGACCTGCCGGGCGCGGCAGCGGCAGGATGCACGTGCAGCCCAGCTTCGCACCACTGCGCAATCTACGCCTGCCCTTCTCGCAGCCCCCCCCTCGTCGTTCTCCGCGCGCAGCCCTGTCTCCGATCTCCTGCCTTCTTGCCACCCTTAAGCGCGAGCCTAACTGATGCGAGCTACACTTGCGATGTTATGCCGGCGAGGGGGGGGGATGAGACGTGGCGGGTAACCAGAGGCAGACCAAGCTCTGGGGGGACTGCGCAGTTGTGTATCGGCTAGACGCAGGAGTGACCCTGGGTGAGAGTGACCATTGGCGCGCGGCTTTAGGATGGCTCGAGGGGGCCAAACCCATGCTCGCAGGCCGCTGCTATCGCATCGCGCTCAGCGATCGGCGGGGCCTCGATGTGCCCGATGGGCCCGCGCCAAATGCCACTCCGGCGACGGGTCACTCTAGCGCGTGGTCGAGTGCAGTAGCTGGCCCCAGGACCCAAACCTTGAACAACTCGGCGAGGTAGCAGCCCCGGCCAAGCGGGCGCGGCGGGCACCCGCGACGGCAGCGCGGGCACGGTCGGGAACTGCGCCCACGCTGACCTCAGAGGCTGTGGCCAATGCTGCGACCGCAGCGTCGACGCCGCTCGCGCTTTGCCAACCAGCGCCAGGTTCAGTTGAGGCAGAGGTAGCAGCTGACCGCGCCGAGGAGACGGCCGCGCCTCCTCGGCGCGAGGCGTCGCCAGAGGCGGCGGCCGAGGCAACTGGCGCGGCTGCGCAGGCTAAACTGGCGGCGGCGGCGTCAGGAGCAGATGTGCCTGACGCATCGTCGCCGGCGCCGGGCGCGGCCGAGACGCCCGCGCCGGAGGCGCCCCCAGACGCCCGCGCGCTGGCCGCCTCGGCGGCAGCAGATGCGCCTCAGGCCGCGACGACGGCAATGGCAGGAGGGTTGGGGGCGCCCGTTGCCGATGGAGGTGCCGGGGCGCCAGCTGCGCAGACGTCGTCCTCGGCGGGGCCGTGTGGCGGGGCCGCGGCGGCCGAGGCGCCCGTTGAGCTTGGGCCGTGCGCGTCTCCTGGCGATTCAGACACCCGCTCGCGCTCCGCCCCAGTGGCGGCCGAGGCGCCCGCGCCCGCGGTGACGGCCTTGGTCGAGTTGGGAACGTTTGCAGCCGATGGCGCCGATGGCGAAGGCACCGGGAGGGCGCCGGCGGCGCCGGCCGCCCTTGCCTGGGCAACGGCGCCAGTGGCCGCCGCCTTGGCGGCAGAGCAGGCCGAGCCGCAGATGCCTGCGGCCGCAGCCGCTTGGCCCGGCGACGCAGCAGCGGCTTCGGCCGAGCGGCCCAAGGCAGCAGCGCAGGCCGACGGAGACGCCTTGGCGCCCGCGGGCGGCGCGGCGACAGGCTCGGCTGCCCCGACGGCCCAGCCGACCGCGGCCGAGGGCCCGCCCGCGGCAGCTTGGGCAGCCCAAGCCAGGGCCGAGCCCGCGCCAGGCGAGCCGAAGCCAGGCGATGGGCAGGCACGCGCGCAGCGCCCACCAGTCCGCCAGCTCAGCCAGCTCCGCACAGCGGCGGCGGCACCGCCGCCGGGGCAGGCGCCAGCGCCGCGGCCGCGGCCGGCAGCCCGGGGAGCGGCGCCGCCGCCGCCTGCGGCGCCAGCGCCGGCGCCGGCGCAGCCGCCCCCAGCGGCGCGGGCGCCGCTGCCGCCGCCGCCGCCGCCGCCACCAGCGGGCGCGGCGCCTTCGGGCGAAAACATTCGCATCGGGCTCAGCTACATATTCAACTGGCCTAGCAGGGACATCCAGAACTTGATCAGGACCCAGGGTATGGGAATTCTGGATCTTGTGGCCAATCAGATGATAGGGTGCACCTACCCCACTGCCTGCTCAGGCATAGACGCCCCTGGCACGGCCTTGCACATGCTGGGCGCGACTCTTGCAGAGGCCATTGGGTCCGACGATCTCCTCGCAGACATCAGGCACCTTCACGCGACTGAAATATCAGATGAATGTTGCCGGGAGCTCCTTGCGCACCCATGTCCACCCGCTTGCGTGTTCAAAGATGTGAACGACTATTGGGACCCCAAGGTGGCGGCCAAGCTCCATGTCTATGTCCAGTCGGGCCGCAGCATCCCGATCGAGGAGCTGATTCCCGTGGTGAAGTCCAAGAGAGCAGCGCGGCGGTGCCTGCCCTGCGAGCGCCACGGGCGCAGCTGCCAGATGAAGCAGGCCAAGGTCCACTTCGGGGGACTCCCATGCGTAGACTGGTCGCCTCAAGGCCAGAATGCGAAGTCCAACGGCGTCACTATGATGATATTGCTGGCGTGGGCTGCAATGCGACTCGCGTTGCAGGACCTGGTGATCGTTCATGAGAACGCGGCCCAGTTCGACCCCGCGATCCTTATCGAGCTGTTCGACGAGGACTACGTCGTGGAGAGCATCGTGCTGAAGGCGACCGACAGGGGGCTGCCAGTTCGGCGCGATCGCCGCTGGACCATCATGATCCATAGGGAGCTCATTCTCGAAGTCACTTCCAAGATCTCCAATGTCATCCCGCTCTTCATGTACGGCTTGAACTCTTCATGGCAGGTGCTTCTTGTGGCTTGCGAGGAGGATCAGCTTGCAGAGCTGCAGTGGGGTGCTCGCGCAACCAACCCTAGGCGATCGAAATCCTTGTGGCCAGAGGGCGTGGACGTATCCCTTGCAGTGCCGGACGCGTTCAGGCTAGCCCTGTCTCACTTCGAACAGGGCAATTTGAAAAAAATACATGGCGGCAAACCCAAAGGCCACCGCCCATCTATTGATGCAGGATCCAGACCGCCATGCGCACTCGAGCAGCGTGCAGATCTTGTGCACGATAATTAAGAATATTGCCATCTGTTTCAGCGTTCCGCACAATCGGTGGATGACGGGTTCAGAGTGCCTGATAGCACAAGGCTTCCCTACCAATGATGTCTTGCGGGTCGTCAATTCTGGCGTCTTCCGCCCAGGTGCAAGATTCTGCAGTTTCAACGGCCCTCTTGAGGGCAGGAACCACAACCGCGTCAAGGAACAGGCGGGGAACTCTATGGCGATTCCAGTTGCAGGCTTCCTGTGGGTCTATATTTTTGGTTTCCTCAGGTTCATTTAGTTCCAGTCTTCCTCCTCTTTCTCTCTGTCAGCTCTCGCTCTCAGCGGCAGCAGCAGTCCATGTATGCTTGTATACAACTTGTATGTCTCTTACTATTTCTGTCTTTCTCGTCTTTCTCTTGTTTTTCTCTCTTTCTCCCTCTCTCTCTCTCTCCCGCTCTCTCTCTCGCTCGCTCTCTCTCTCTCTCTCTCTCTCTCTCTCTCTCTCTCTCTCTCTCTCTCTCGATTGGCTTGCGACAGGCAGGCCGCTGGCCGCCAAGTTCTCGCGGCCGAGAAGCTCGTAGGGTCTCTTCGGTCGGGGGTTGACCGAGATGAAGCTGCGCGTGCGTCGAAGGCACGCGAGTTGCGCTGGGCTTGGGTTGGCCCCGGAGAGCGCGGCATGCTCCTCAGTCTAGTCCCCTCCTCCCTCTCCTCCTCCTCCTCGAGTCTTCGAGTTCGAGCGTCGAGCGGCGAAACCTCGACCGACTCGCCGACTCGCCAGGCCGACCCACCCAGGGGGACCCACCCAATAGTTTGCGGGCCATTGGCAGCCATTGGGCCCCTGCCCCTGGGGCCCCGGACGCAGGCCCAATAGGCCCGATGGGGGGGCTCTCAGCGCGATTCTCTGGGGGCCCAGGGCCCAGTCTGACCCAGGCGGTTGGGGCGAAAAGATTAGGCCGCCGCCCTGGAAGCGCTCCGTTCCGCTGCCCCATCTACTAGGTGACCATCCCCTTCGAACCTCGCGCCCCCCATCGCTCTCCCCCCCCTTTTCTCGAAGCCCGCCGCTGCCATTAATCTCGCCGTTCTCCTGTGCCTCCTGCGCTGCAATTGCTGGCCCTCTATTGGCCCTCTCTCGATTCGATTCCCCACTTCGACTTCGTGACTCCCCCGCCCTCGCCCCTCGCCCGCCCCCCCCCCCCCGGCGCCTCGCGACTGGCGTCGATCGCGGCGTCGATCAGCCCGCCAGACGCCAGACCGAGCCTTGCGAGGCGCGCGGTCGCGGCCCGGGGGCGCAGGAGGGGCGCCCGCATATCCTCCGACCCCCCTCCTCCCCCCTCTTCTCCTCTCCCTCCTCGCCTTCTCCAGCTCCCTCCTCCTTTCCCGTCCTCCTGGGCCCCCTGGGCCTCGACTCCTGAGCCCCTCGGCGTCCTCCTCGGCCTCCCCCCTCCTATTCACCCACCGCTTTCGCACTTCGCCGCTCAACCCCGAGACCTCCCCCCTCTGCCTCGGTAAACCCCTCTCCTCCTCCTTCTCTTCTCCGGTCCGCCGGTCCGCAGCCGCGCTGCTCTGTCGGTCCGGGCCCCGGCCTGACCGCCCAGAGAACACAGGCCACCCGCTCTCGCGCGCAGGCGCGCCGCATCTGCAGACCCCCCGCCATGGGGAAGAAGGCCGCCACGACGGCCGCCGTCGCCCCCGGCCAGTCCGAGTCCAAGAGCTTTGTTGGAGGCGTCGGAAGCTGCCTCGGAGGCTCGGCCGCGGCGGGCTCGGCGACGGCGCCGCCGCCGCTGCCGGGGCAGCACGAGAAGCAGGATAAGCCGACTCGCCGGCTCAAGGGCAAGACGAGCATGTCGGAGGATGACGAGCGCCAGCTCGAGTCGCTCTACGGCCCGCGCGACTCGATCTCCGATCGTTTTCCCGGCCTGCAAGGCCTCCGTCTGTTGAACAAGGTGAACCGCTGGTACCGCTGCGAGAAAGATAAGCACTTGGCGTTCTTCGACGGCGAGGACGGGCTGTCGGGCAACAGGCTGCTCGTGATGCACGAGGACAACGAGCGCCATCAGGATTCGGTGGAAGACGAATACGTTGAGAGCGTCAAGGCGATGGGCAACGTGCCTGGCGTCCGCGGCCAGCCGCGGGCGCAGCTGAGCGCCCCGCCCGAAGGCAGGGACGGCGACGGACGCCCCCCGTACCGCATGATCACGCATGGCACCCTCACGAGGGCATGCTACCGAGCCTTCGAGGAGGACCCGTCCAACCTGTCCGTCCGCATGTCGATTGAAGCGGGCTTGGAGAATGCCCAGATATACCGCCACAAGACGCCTAAGGACGTGACCGACTTCCTGCGGGACTTCCACAACGACTTCCACGGCGGCAGCGGGTTCAGCGCCATCGACTATCTCAAACTTTCCCTGAAGGCGGAGAGCCAGTGGACGGCCCGCGCTGCATTGAATGGCATGGAGGTGAGCAATCAAAACGCCCGCCAGAAGTGGCTGCAGGAGAAGTTCCCGGGGAGGTTCAAGACGTCGAACCTCTTCAACGAGGCCAAGTCGACGGCCCACCTGCTGAAGAGGATGAACATGTTCGACGAAGTGCTGATGCTACCCAGGCGATCGCGGTTGACTCATTTAGGCGCGCCGGACTAAGTTAAGCGCGCCGGACTAAAGTTAAGCGCGCCGGACTAACTTAAGCGTTCGAATGGTTAATCTTGCGCGTATCACATATATGATATGGCCTCATAACACTTATAAGCAAAACAGAAGCAAAGGTAGACAACATGAATGAGAATCAAGTGAATAAGACGATGGATGACTTAAGCGCAAATGACAAATAATGAAACGTATCGGGCGTCCGAATGCGGCGGCACGTCGCACAGCAACGCTGCCACGTGGCCGACCTCCTGGGACCGTCAGGGGCGGGAGCACAGCAACTCAGATGTTGCCGTGGTGATGTACGGTTTCGAAACATAAATATGGGGCGGCCCTCCCCGCTCTCGCGGGGCGGCCTGGTGTGAGCGGGGATGGGGGGCGGCGGCCCTCCCCGCCCTCGCGGGGCGGCCTTGCCGCGTAAGGGGGGTCGAGGAGCTCGGAGGCGGCGGCCCCGCCCTCGGGGGCCGACTCACCCGCCTTTACGGATGGATGGATGGATGGATATGTGGATGGTTGGATGGATGCATGGATGGATGGTTGGATGGAGGATGGATGGATGCAGCTTTTCGGGGACCACTGAGCTAGAACAAGAGGTCCCCACTTCGGGGACATCTTAATCATACGCACGGGTCGGCTATGAAGCCTTGCAATCGAATGCTGAATAGATATCGGCCTCCACATTGCATGGATGTCCCAGGCGATTCGTTTGCGCAATTTGCAAGGATGTCCCAAGCGATTCGCTTACTGCACAGGGCGGCATCCCCCGGACGTCCGCATGGTTTCGATCGGTTTGGACGCGACCATGGCGACGAAACGATTTCGAATGCGCCGACGCCGCCGTCGCCGCGCCCGAGCTCCCCAGGCCTGTTGTTATCAGTTTTTACCCCGCGCGAACGGTTCTGCGGCATTGACGCGCGATGAGTTGAGGTGTGTTTAGGGCACGTCGGCGGGGAGGCGAGGAGCACGAGGAGGATAAGAGGAGACCACCCGACCATCAGCAACTGGCAACTTAGCGCGCGGTCCGCGCAGTTCCGTTCAGAATGAAGGAGAGGGGGGAGGAGGAGGAGGAGGAGGAGGGAGGAAGAGGAGGAGGAGGAGGAGGAGGAAGAGGGGAGGAGGAGGAGGAGGAGGAGGAGGGGGAGGGAGGGGGGAGGAGGAGGAGGAGGAGCAGCAGGAAGAGGAAGAGGAGGTGGAGGAGGAAGAGGACAAGAAAGACACGATCGGCGGCGTACAGTGCAGCCTTGTAAAATTAAAAACTGTGCCAGAGCGAGGTTGGGCTGCCCTCGTCGCAACTGAAATCGCGGGGCACAGGCAGCTGGCCCCCGCAGAGAGATGTGGCTCAAGCCACGGGCATCCTATTCAGATTCCTCCCCCTCCTCCCCCTCCTCCTCCTCCTGCTCCTCCTCATCCTCTTTCGCCTGTTCCTTCTCCTCCTCCTCCTTCTCCGCCTCCTCCTCCTCCTCCGCCTCCTCCTCCACCTCCTCCTCATCCTTATCCTCATCCTCCTCCTCCTCCTCATCATCCCCCCAGTGGGCCCCAGATGTCGTGAGTGTCGACTGGTTGCCGCTGTCCCGTCGGTCGTTGCGTATCCTTGGCTGGCGTTGCTGCCCCCGCTGCTGTTGCTGCTGGTGCTTCTATTCCTCCTCCTCATCAGCGTCACCACCACCATCACCGCCATCATCGTCATCAGCATCAGCATCGCCACCACCATCATCATCATCATCAGCATCATCATATTCGTCGCCGTCGTCGCCGTCCTCATCCTCATCTGTATCATCATTATCCCCCTCCTCATCCTCCTCCTCCTCCTCATCATCATCATCATGTCATACGTATCCTCCTCCTCCTCCTCATCATCATCATCGTCGTCATTATCATGATCATCATCGTCCGCATCATCACCATCAGCATACTCATCAGCAGCAGCATCAGCATCATCATCATCAACATCATCATCAACATCGTCATCATCATCATCATCATCATCATCGTCATCATCGTCACCGTCATCATCATCATCAACATCATCAGCATCCTCATCATCATTCATCCGCATCCAGTGCACTGGCAGCTCACACCTGGCTCTCAGGCAGGGCGTGGCTCTCGGGCACGGCGTCGACCTGCTGGCTCTCGGGCTAGTTGACCTGGCTCTCGGGCGCGCCGTCGACCTGGCTCTCGCTCAGGGGCAAATTGGTCTGGCTCTCGGGCGCGCCGTCGACCTGGCTCTCGGGCTGGCTCTCGGGCGGGGCGCCGACCTGGCTCTCGGGCTGGGCGTCGACCTGGCTGTCGGGCTGGCTCTCGGGCTGGGCGCCGACCTGGCTCTCGGGCTGGGCGTCGACCTTGCTCTCGGGCTGGGCATCGACCTGGCTCTCGGGCGTGTTGTAGACCTGGCTCTCGGGTGTGGCGTCGACCTGGCTCTCGGGCTTGGCGTCGACATGGCTCTCGGGGTGGGCGCCGACCTGGCTCTCGGGAGGGCCGTCGACCTGGCTGTCGGGCTTGGCGCCGACCTGGCTCTCGAGCTGACCGCTGCTCTTGCTGTCGGGGGGGGCGCTGACCTGGCTCTCGGGCTGGCCGCTGCTCTTGCTCGCGCCGACCTGGCTCTCGGGCTCGCCGACCTGGTTCTCGGGCTCGGGGCAAGTGCCGACGCTCATCATGGCCGCGACCAGCCTGTTCTCGTCGAATGGTTCGGTCGGCGCCGTATGGCTCGCATGCGTGCCCATCACGCGCGCCATCAGCCTGTTCTGGTCGAATGGTTCGTTCGGCTCACTCTCCTTGGGACGAGCGGCGAAGGGGCATGATGATGATGATGAGGAGGAGGAGGAGGAGGAGGAGGAGGAGGAGGACGGAGGGGGAGGAGGAGGAGAGGGAGGAGGAGGAGGAGGAGGAGGGAGGAGGGGGGGGAGGAGGAGGAGGAGGAGGAGGGGAAGGATGAGGAGGAGGAGGAGGGGAGGAGGAAGAGGAGGAGGAGAAGAGGAGGGGAGAGGAGAGATGAGGAGAGGCGAGGTGGAGGAGGAGGAGGAGGAGGAGGAGGAGGAACTGGATAGGGCGGCAGAGGGTTGGAAGAGGGATGGGGGCGAGAGAGAGAGAGGGAGAGAGGGAGAAAGAGAGAGAGAGAGAGAGAAACAAGAAAGAGAGAGAGAGAGGGAGAAGAGACAGCATGGGACGTTACAGACCACCCTGTCTCCATCAGCTGCGTCAAGAGGGTGGCCATCGTGAAAGTGCGCGCCATGAGAGCAGAAACTGCAGGACATACGCGTCGGCGCTTCGACACGTGGGATGCGTTCGGGTCGTTCGGGAACAGTTGCCCGTAGAGCATCGAGACAGCCGGAGTCTGCCGCAGGCGAGCGAGGACCTCCGCGTTGGTCTCAGTCATAGTAAATGTACCCGCGGGGATCTCTGTCATGAACGACTCGAGCCCAATCGGCCGCGTCACAGGTCACCCCGGATGCATCGGCGATGCGTCGGAGACGATCGCCCATGCACGCAAGGTCCTCTCAAATGCATCTGCGATGCGTCGGCGCTGGCGATGCAGCGACGATCAGCGATGCGTCAGCGATGCGTCAGCGATGCTTCAGCGATGCACCAGCGATGCACCAGCGATGTATCAGCGGTGGCCCACCAGATCCCCACCCGAAGCCTCAACGAGTACGTGCCCGAGATGTGTTAGGTTTGGCTCATTCGCGTCCAGTTGGCCCCAGACGTACCACAAGATCCCAAATTAGATTTCAACGCGGCATCCCGAAAACGGCCCCGTTGGGGCGCCGACGCAGCAGAACGCGGGGCCAGACGATGGGGCGGCACGACATAGGGGATGAGGAGGGGAAGAGGGGGTGGGGAAGGGGACGATGATGATGACAAGGAGGAGGAAGAGCAGGAGGAGATACATAAATGATGAGGATATAACCGTGCACGGCAGGTCAGGGGAATGGTAGAGGGGTGCTGAGGAAGCGTCCTGCCTCGGTTCCAGTGTGCCCACTGTGCGCCTATGGGATGCCCACCAGCAGCGGGGGCCTGCGGTGCAAGCAACATACTATACACGCCTGACGGTGCATGGGGAGGGGAGGGGAGCAGCATTGTTATTGTGTGTAGTAATGTTGCATGCCATATGTGCTCTCTGTTGTGCGTCTGTCTGCTCTCTCTGTCGCTCGCCCTCGACCCGATAAATTCGGCACTCAATTGATGTCGCATTGAAACACAGCTTGAAACATGTCGGCGAAGGCGATGCCGAACAAAGGGGGGCATTCGCCCGTTGATTTCAATCCAGGCTTCCCCTCATAATATCCCTTACGGGGGTGCAGCGTCCACACTTTGTCGCGGGAAGATGCAGTCGCCATGGCAGGGCGCGAGCGTTTGAGATACTTCTTTGCCACGGCTTCAGGTACCGTGGTAGAGAGGTGCACACATTTAGGACGAGCATTGCGACTGCGCGAAAAAGCGCCGAGCCAAGTGCAGAATCTAGCGTGGCGGCATACCCGCCTCAGCGATTGCATCATCGGGTGCGCATCGAGACACGACGTCGCAGGATTACAGGCGATCCGTAACAGACGGATGTGAATACAGATGCACCATATGGGATACAATTTGAATGGGCCCAGGGACCATTTGGACCCTGGAGGGCCCGCCGCGACGGCACTATGACGATGGCGCCTGTTACCGATCGCCATAGATTTTCATACATGTAATACACGCCCCTGGAGCTCAAAAGGACCCCGATCCAGCTCATGAAGAATGCCATCCAGTTGCCCGCCACAACGTATGGCCTCCTGTCGTCGCCCATTTTGTCGGATGATCTTCCCGAAGTGTTTCGTGAGAGCCAACAGAACGATGTACATTCGATCCCAAGGTGAACGATCCCAGTACGCACCACCCTCATACACAAAAGTGTGGCCCAGACAAACCCTTCCACCGTCATCAAATTCTCAGTCTGGCAGTGCGCCACGTCGAACGAGGCACAAGCGAATCCCCGACGGGCGATCTCCTTGCCAGGCTCGTCCCGCCCAGCGAATATGTGAGTGAATTGGAGGTCCCGCGTGTACGTGCCTGGGGGGGCAGTGTAGTCGTCTTGTCATCGTTCCCTCATACCCCCATCCTCGTCCTCGTCCTCGGTCTCCTCCTCCTCATCCTCGTCATCTTCTCATACTCCCCCTCCTGGCGTTGCTCGCGCGTGCGTACGCGCTGCTCCTCCTCCCCGTATGCCCTCGTCCTCCCCCTTTTCCTCATCCTTCCTCCTTGTCCGCCAACCAATCCTCCTCCTCCACCACCGCCACCTCATGCGTTCCTTGCATTAGACGCAGCGTCGCCGATGCACCGACGACTGCCCCAGACGCGACGCCGTCGCGACGTCGACCGCTGGCAGATTGCCGATGCATCGCCGATGCGCCGACGCGTCTGAAGGCCCATTCGGGCCCGCTCTTTCTTTATAGGGGTGGGGCGGGTCATTAGATCCGAGCCTTGTTCTAACAACGAATTCGCCGTTCGGAGAGCGAACGAAGCCAAGTCGTGAATCGGCAGGTCGGGGGGGTGCCACTGGAATTGCAGAGCCAAGTCGGCGACGAGTGGGTCGACCGTCGCCTCGACGATCGTCGGCGAGAGCAGGCCCACAAGCAAGAGCGTGCCGACCAACGTCGCTCTCGTCATCACGGGCGAAGAACAACTAGTGTGTGGGCCGCGAAGCGCCCTGTCCCAGATATCGTTGGAGATCAATCCTGTCCCAAAGACCCTCGTCAAAATCGCCGTAAGATGACTGCTCCGCAATTCGAGCCAACATGCAATTCAGAGATTCATCCCTCCAGGTTGCGTATGTGCGTGGGTGACCCATGTCAAACATCCTTGTGGACAGGGGGGGGGTACCAAATGGGGGCGAGGCGTCACATCATATTGGGCAGTATTGGACACGTATGCGCCCACGAGCTAACATCCCACAGGAGGAAACGCGTGATACCAGGAGGGTACAGTCGGAGGGTGGCGGGAATGGAGGAGAGGAGGAGGAGGTGGGTGGTTGGGGGAGGAGAGGAGAGGGGAAGGGAGGGGAGATGAGAGAAGAGGAGAGGAGAGGAAAGGAGACCCCCCTTACCGCAATCAGATCCGCGCCTGATACGGGCGCGTCGCTTGCCCGAGGGGAGGTGAAAGTCCCGACGCCCCCGACAACGGGATCGACCTATACGTCGAGGCCAGGGCACCGCTCTTCTGATTGCGTTTCGTGTTGCTCGCTTCCCGCCATCCGTCACGTTCGTCGTCGCACGCTCGATCCCCCGCACCACTAATCCCCGTCGCGATCATCATATCCTCACCCCCTCGCCACCTCCATCAAAGCCGAACGCTCTCAAGGTACCAGGCAAGGACGCAAGACCACATCATGCCAGTGCAACCTTGCTCGATTGCGATAGACTGACTGACGGCGTGGATACGAGGCAAGGATGCATGGGCACATGATGGTATCGAGTTTCATGCCCGCGGGTCCTCTCGGTCATATGCCAAAAGAGATGATGCTTTGGCTTTCCCTTTACTCCTGCGCGATCCAGCGCAATCAAGTGGTTGAGACACAACTCTTCTAGTTGATCACACGACTCGCGCGTGAGGACGTCGGGCTGGCCATCCAAGTATTCGTTCCATCGATGCAGATACTGTGCACACTGGAGCAACTCAGTTCCTTTAACAATGTGGCCACACTCGTTGGGCAAAAACTTCTGGACGAAAAACGTGAACAACCACAACGTTTCATGTGCTTTCGTTTTGACGAATGGTTTAGTTCGACTCCCAAACATAGCAGCTTGGATGTTACCAACCTCGCTCGGGTGGTGACCGAGGCGTCTCTGCTCGGCATACCACGGCTTAAGCTTGGATGATATCCGAGCAGCGGCCTGAGGATGACAGAAGCAACGGCGCCGGACGTGCGCTGACAAGACGCATAGCCAGACGCAAGCACATCACCTTGCGGGCAATTGCGAGAGGATGGATGCGGAGGGGCAGGAGGTGGAAGAGGAGAGTTGAGTTGAAGAAGGAAAGGGGGAGATGTCGCATTGGAGATGTGATTGCGTCATGACTTATTTCGAACTACAGCCAAGCCTGGGCCTCTCGGGCGAATGCCGTGCCGACGCCTCCGACGTGCTGCGAATCCACTGACCGCCAAAAACATTCCAAGACAATGAACCCCATGACACCAAGTGCAACTGTATGCAGAAAGTCTACAGCAAACGACGTACACAGAGAGAGGCCCAACTCTCTCGCCCACAAAGGGTTGCGATACTTCAGCAAGGTTTCGCTACTTGTCCGCCAAAATCGGAGTTTTGTGGGCGGCGTGATGTCTGTGTATTTTGAAGTATTTGGTAAGTTGGGTTGTGGATGCAGCCTGTCGCCTGCGAGCAAGGGCTCGGAAGCGGCATTCAAACGCGGCACTGGCTTAGTAATGCGCAAACCGCCACCTGTGTTGGTCTTCCGATTGGGCCTACGTTTGTCGAAAGCAAAGCCACCTGCGTTAAATAAGATATTCAACTCGTGGCGCGAGTTGATCTCGATCCACTTCTCTGCGGCAACGCAGGCATTCTCGTGGGAGCCGAGGACGTGACATTGCCAAGGAGGGGTATCAGTTCGTAGCAAACTGAAAGATGATTTTAATAAGTTGACGGACCGACCGCGATCGGCGATCAGGGTGCCCAGGACCCAATGACCACGACCACCCGAGATCAGCGAGTTCGATCACACCCACCATCGTTCATTCTACATAGTACACGATAACCCCCTCCCCCCTAAAAAAACACACACCTGTAGCGGTGCATTGATGCTGAGGTCGCCGTACATAGAGGACACGGGTTGGATTTACTTGACCAACTGGGAGCCCCAAAATATTGGCATATCGCTTCCCAATCGCACATGACGTGCACGACGGCCCCACGGAATCCGAGAGGAGCTCCTGGGACATGATCGCGGCCACCCTTGAAACCTGGATGATTTTCTGGCCACATACCATTGCCCAACGACCCAACTGACCATCGTATAAACGAAAACAGCGCATATAGACTGCACCACCCTCCACACCCGCAACGGCACGACGTCTGCTTGCGAAGCACCGCAATGACGTGCCTGCGGCCAGTGATGACATTCGAGCAAGAAAATACCACTTGGCTTCGCAACCTGCCCGCGGAGGCCCGTCCTCCATAAGCAGCAGCGTCAACGAATAAAGCAAGCGGTGCCACTACTTCACCATCGGCCAAGCCTGCTAGCACAATTGGATGTCTCTGCCACGCAGGTGGGAACGACCGCTGAGCTAGTTTAGTCTTGAATTCCTTTGGGAGTGGGCAAAAACTCACTCCCCCTCCTCATCCTCCTCCTCATCTTCCTCATCGCCATCCTCCTCCTCATCCGTATCCTCCTCTTCATCACCATCATCATCCTCCCCATCCTGCTCATCATCCCACCATCGCTTGCGTCATCATCCTCCGTGTATGGATGTATGTACGTACGTATTTATGTATGTACGTATGGGTGGATGTATGCATGTAGTGATGTATGTGTGTGTATGTATGTATGTAGGTATGCAGGTATGTATGTATGTATGTAGGTAGGTAGATATGTAGGTAGGTAGGTAGGTATGTGTGTGTATGTATGGATGCATGTATGTATGTGCGTGAGTATGTGGGTATGTATGTGTGTGTATGTATGTATGTGTACATGTATGTACGTATGTAGGTGTGTATATACATGCACGTGTGCATGCAATTATGTACATGTGGACGCACGTGTGCATGAGTGTATGTGTGTATGTATGTATGTGTGTATGTATGCATACATGCATGTATGTATGTATATATGTAGGGGTGTGTGTGTATGTATGCATACATGCATACATGTATGTATGTATATATGTAGTATGTATGTATGTGTATATGTGTGTATGTATGTATGTGTATGTGTGTACGCATGTATGTATGCATGCATGTATTTAAGTATGTGTGTATGCATGTATGCATGTATTTGTATTGATGTAGGTGTGTATGTATGTATGCATGTATGTATGTATGCATGTATGTATGTGTGTATGTATGTATGTATATATATGTATGCATGCATGCATGTATGTATGTATGTATGTATGTATGTATGTTTGTATGTATGTATGTATGTATGTATGCGTGGGCACGCGTGTTCATACGTATGAGGGGGAGGGGGGTACCCGAGTGGTTCACCATATAGGTTGCCCCGATGCGTCATCGAACGAAGTATATGATGCGTGTAGTTCAGCGTGAAGCGATTCATGTATCGATCGAACGCGCAACTCGACAGTAGCATGGCGGTTGTGCGTCAGGTTAAACCCAGGAAACGAGAGAACTCCAGGCTGCACCCGATCAGATATCACCAATGCTCGAATATTGCTTCTCAGTTTTCTAGCTGCGTTACCATTGCTCTTGGTTCCAGATGCCTCGGGCGGGACCCCCCACTCTCGTAAGTTTCCCTTTGCACCAGCAGCGGCCGCATAATGACATATAGTCGCCATCGCCGCTCCAGACATCGGCCTGCCCTCGCAATACATGCTCTGGAGGAATTCAAGCAAGCGGTTACCATTGTCTTCTTGGGATTGTTCGTTATTGGGGACGTATAATGTTCTTCGCCGCTTTTTTGGCGGCATGGCTGGCTGCGAACTCGAGCCAACTCGTTGCGAGCGTACAAACCCTAGGGCAGGGATCCGACGATACGCGAATGACATATGCGAGGGTGCTAGGTCGATGTTTGGACCGACGATGTATGTCAGAGAGCGCATGACAGCTGTCGGACTCGACCCCCCCGAGCCGACTTCACGCCTAGCACGCGCGAGCAGATGCCGTCTCGGGGGGGGGGCACGTGCCCACTGCGAACCGAGAAGACAGATCACCGCTCGCACATGGGCGCATCTATGTTGCGCAAGGTGCGCTCTAAACATTAGATGTCCCAGCTCTCTCCATGATAATCGCAAGATGATGGGTGTTGGGCGAGATGGAAGAGCTGGGAGGTGACTGGTGCAGGGCAACGAAAGCGCACAGCATCGGTCAGATACTGCTTTGCCTCTCCAATGCCTGCCTTTATACGCGAAATCGACTAAACAGTGTGGGGATCAGCTGGGATCAGCGATGCGTCAGCGATGCGTCAGCGATGCGTCGATGATGCTACCTTGTGCCACCTGACACATGCGAGTGTAAGCGGATATCAGCGATGCGTCAGCGATACGTCAGCGATGCTACCGTGCACCGCCTGTAACGCAATCGGATCAGCGGAGATCAGCGATGCGTCAGCGATGCGTCAGCGATGCCACCTTGTATATTTTCATATATATATATATGGTTTCAGAGGGGGGATCAGCGGACGTCAGCGATGCGTCAGCGATGCGTCAGCGATGCCACCGTGCTGTCCGATCCGCTTCCGGGTCCGGGAGTTTACGATCCGTGATGGTTCCGGGTCCGGAGGTTGAGCCCCTACGGGTTCAGCCTGTCATTTCCCGCTGATCCCGCGTTCAGTCGGGTGAGACTCACTCAAATTAGAACATGTAGCACAGTCGATCAACCCCACATCTAGAAAGAAGCTGGTGCCCTACCCAGCGCCAGCTGATCTTGACACCGCTCGAGTCGGTTCTCACGCTGCAGCACCGTGATGTCCCTCTCTTCGGTCACTCGTCACGGCGGCGAGGGGAAGGGTGTATACTCTTGATTACTTAATCGAGGGGGTGGCTGTTAACCGTCCGACGCTGTGTTTCAACTCCCACCCATCCATGTTTTTCTCCCTCACGATGCCCATCTGCATTCCCATCCCGTTCCGCATGCTCCTCACCATCCTCCTCCTGGCCACTTCTATCCACCGCCCTCCCCTTATTCCAACAACGCAATTTGTAACAACCAGCTGATGTGTTTCAGAATATATTTCGGATCGTGGCGCTAAGGAGGCCACGGCGGTCTGGGGAGTTCCATGGGCAAACGTCAAAACATCATGAGATCATGTTTTGGAAACCACATTTCCCCTCGCCGTATGCTGCAGCCTTGGCCCGTGCCTTGGGCCTGGCCTTAACCTTCGGTTTCGGCTTCGTCTGGGCGCACGCGGTGAAGCTCGCATGGGCGTCGAGCGTCTTCGTGAGGGTCTGCGCAAACTTCGCGCAGAGATCCTGGGACATGGAACGTGGGAATCAGCGCCCCCCCCTCGCCAACAGGCCACCCCCATCGATCGAGGCGACCGTGACCCACGGGCTCGAAGGCGCCCCGATGGGAAGGGGCGGGGGGGGGCGATACCTGAGGATGACGAGGAGGAGGAGGACGAGAGGGAAGAGTAGGAGGAGGAGGAGGAGTGCGATAAGGAGGATGAGGACGAGGGTGAGGAGTATGAGGGGGAGGATGCCGAGGAGGAGGAGGAGGCCGAAGAGGCGGAGGAGGAGGAGGAGGAGGAGGAGAGGAGGAGGATGAGGATGATGACGCAAGTCCTTCAAGTCCTTCTCGAGCGCATCCGCCTGCTGGATAATATTCACGTCGTTGCCGACCGATGCGATGACCTGCAGAGGGGTGGTGGGAGGCGCGAGGAGGAGGATGATGACGAGGAGGAGGAGGCGGAGGGGGAGGAGGAGGAGGAGGAGGAGGAGGAGGAAGAGGAGGGTGATGCTGAGGACGAGGAGGCGGAGTGAGGCGAACGAGGATGAGCATGATGAGGAGGATGAGGAGGAGGAGGAAGAGGAGGAGGAGGAGGAGGAGGAGGAAGAGGAGTATGATGACGGAAACGATCGACGACACCGACGACACCGACCGACGATCAGGGGCGCGACGAGGAGGAGGAGGAGGGGGAGGAGGAGGATGAGGAGGATGTGGAGTAAGAGGAGGGGAAGGAAGAGGGGCGACGTGGTAGGGGGCGAGGATGAGCATGACTTAGGGTGATTGGTTACGGCGATAAGTTAGGAGGAGGGAGGCGGTGCCTGGTTCTGCTTCGTGCCGTTCATCAAGAGCTTGCCCAGGGTCGTGCTGCCAGCCTTCGCCCTCGCCTCCTGCGCGAAGCGCGTGATGGCTCCGAGGACCTCATCGGTGCGGGCCCACTTCCACTCGTCCTCGGAGTTGATGCTCAACGTCATGGACTCGCTCTGCGACAACGTCGCCTGGAGGGCGGCGATGATCTTCCTGGCATCCGCCATCTTGATCTGCGCGGGCGCCCTCTCCTTCTTGACCTTGGGCTCGGCTGGAGCTAGCTCAGGGCCATCGCCAGCGCCCGCCTCCTCGCCCTCGTCCTGCCGGCCCTCCTCCTGCCAGCCCTCCTCCTGCCAGTCGTCCCAACCGTCGTTCTGGTCATCCTGCGCCCTGCGCCTCTTGCACCGCTTGCCTTGCGCCATGCGCCCTGCGCACTGCGCGGCCTCCTGGGCCACCTCGCGTGTCTTCTGGCGCTGGCGGCGGCGCGACTCTCCTGCTGCGGGCTGCGCCATCGGCGGGGTCGGCACCTGGGACGCCGCGGCCGCGGCTGGCGATGGCAGCGCTGCCACGCGACCAAGGCCGCCCACGGCTGGACCCGGCGCGAGCACCTGGGGCACCGCAGCCGCGGCAGGCGATGGCAGCGCTGTCGCGCCACCGAGGCCGCCCACGACTGGAATGTGCGCGAGCCGCCGCATGATGTCCACATCGGAGCTCTCGTTCTGGATCTGGAAGTCCTGGCAATGATGCTTAGTATTTTGCGCAAGCGTTGCAATCGAGAAAACGTGGAGCAGATGCTGGATGGGGAGGAGGGGGGAAGTAGAGACGTGAAGAGAGGGGGCGAATGCAGGATACGGTGGAGAAGGAGGGGAGACTGATCAGAGCGAGGATTCGGAGAGAGGGGGGGTACGTAGCACGATAAGGAGGCGCGGAGGACGAGCAGGAGGTGGATGAGGCGAGGCGGAGAAGGATGCGGTGAGAAGGATGAGGAGGAGGTGGATGAGGCGAGGGTGGAGAGGGGGAGGCGAGAAGGAGGAGGATGAAGCCGCGCTCCTGCCACCGCTTCATGAAGCGCTCGTTGTAGCGCATCTCTATGTGCATGAACTTGACGCCCTGGTGGAAGATGTCCCGCTGCACGAACGGGTACCCGAGCTCCACGCACATCATCGCCGTGATGGAGATGTTGCGCAGAGTCTCGGGGTCCTTGTACCCTGTCGGGCCTCCTATGGAGCGTTGCAAACAATGCGGATCCTCGTTCGCATCACTCATCATCATCATCCTCGTCATCCTCCTCCTCTTCATCCTTATCCTCCTCCTCTTCCTCCTCATCCTCCTCATCCTGTTCCTCCTCCTCCTCCTCTCATCATCTCCTCCTCCTCCTCCTCCTCCTCCTCATCCTCCTCCTCCTCCTCCTCTTCCACAGCCATCTCATGTTCGTCGTCTGTCCATCTCATCATTCTTCTCCTCCTCGTTCACTTGCTTCTCCTTCACCTTATTATCATCCACATCCTTCTGTTCCCCACCAACTTAGAACGCGGTCCTTCGAGCTCCGCGAGCTTCAGGAAGGACACCACCCTGCCGTTCTTCAGCCACTCGTCGGAGTGGCTCTCAGTATAGATTCGCTGGCGGGCGACGGCGCCCTTGTACTGCTTCTTCGCCCAATTCGCCTGACTCGTCCTCATCCTACTCCTCCTCATCATCATCATTGTCATCATCATCCCCACCCTCCTCATCATCAACTGTCTCCTTCTCACGCTTCATCCTCATCCTTCCTCTCATCATCCTCCGCCTCCTCCTCCTCCTCCTCGTCGCCCCCCTCCTCATCCTCCTCCTCCTCATCCTCATCCTCATCCGCCTACTCTTCCTCCCCCTCCGCATCCCCCTCGCCATCCATAGCGTGCCTTGACCGTGTCGGGGTCGGCCGCCTTCTTCAGCTCCTTGCGAAGCTTGGCGCTCTTGTCGCAAGCCCGCTTGAACCGCCGGCCGACCATGCTCCTGGCCTTGAAGATGCCGCCGTTCTCGTCCACGACCTTGATCAGCTCGGCGTCGCCTCCACTCTGCCGCCGCTGCTTCGCCGCGCCCGCGCCCGTCTGGACACGGCTCCGCCCAGAAGCTGGCGGCGTCATCGGCTGACACTCCTTGACGCCATGCTCCCTGGGCTTCTCACTCAGCCTCCCGAGGGCCGCTTCGAAGGCGAGCGTGTGCGCCTCTTTCGGCGGCGCGTCGGCGACCGTGGTGGGGTCGCGCGGGGCAGGCGTGACAGGCGACTCGGTCTCATGCTTCATGGCTGCATCCTGGGTCTCCTCGACGAGCGGCTCAGCGCCTGCAGCGGCAGCAGCAAGCTCCTCGGTTGTCGCCTCCACAGTACCTGCATCATCGTCCGAAGCTGCATCGCCGTGACTGAGCGTCACTGCCTTCCTGGACCGCTTCGGGCGCTTCGGGATCCCCGACATCCGCCTCGTGGGCTTCCTCTTCTTGGGCATCGCATGGTGCACGTCCCACCCGTCGGCGGTCACTGCGTGGCCTCCTGGCGCATCTGCGGCGCCCTCCTGGCCCCCTTGCAAGACAGCGGCTGCCTCGCACTCGGCCGCGGCCGCTGCCTGGCTTCCTGGGGCATCTGCAGCGCCTTGCAGATCAGCGGCTGCATCGCACTCGGCCGCGGTCGCTGCATGGCTTCCTGGTTCATCTGCGGCGCCTTCCTGGGCAGCGGCCGCCTGGGCTGCTCTCCGAGTCCTGCGCTTCTTCCGTTTCTTCTTGGGGATCGCATCGCCCGCGGCCAAGTCCTGACTTGATGGTTTCTCGGCGGCGCCCTCGCTGGCACGCTCCTCTCCTGCTGCTGCGTCGGCCGCGTGCCCGCCGCCTGCTGGCGCATCAGCGGCTTCCTCAGCTGCGCGCCCCTCGCCTGCTGGCGCATCAACGGCCCCCTCGGCTGCGCTCGCATCGCCCGCTGACACGGCGGCGTCCTGGCACGCGCCCCCAGCATCATCTCCTGGCACAGCAGCGTCCTTGCTGGCGCGCTCTGCTGGCGCATCGGGCGGGCCAGACGCAGCGACGCCCTCCTGGCTCGCCTTGCCGCTCCCGCCCAGCACATCACCCTCATCTCCCCAACCACTTGGGCGCGGGACAGGCTGGATGTCAGTCTCAACGACGGTATCATGTGGATGATCGAAGCGGGTGTCGAAGGGCGCACGAAGGCCATCTGAGTGATCACCTGGCGGCGAATCGTCAACGAATACCTCGGCTCTCTGCGCGCGAGCCATCTGGGTCAAGATGCTCTCGTCGGGACCGACGCTCCCCATGAGAAACGAGTCGCTGCATGGCTGCTCGCCGTCGGCGGAGTACTCGTTGTTCCTGAACGCTGCGTTGAAGATCCCGTCGTCGGGGCCTGATTTGCATCCCCATCCGTCTCCTCCTCTTCCTCCTCATCCTCATCCTCATCCTCATCCCCATCCTCCTCCTCCTCCCTCATCCTCCTCATCCTCCTCCTCCTCTCTCTCCTCATCCCCACCCCCCTCCTCTTCATTCCCATTCCTCCTACTTCCTTCGTTCTCCTCAGTCCTCATCATTCCTCCTCCTCCTTCCTCCCCATCCTCCTCCTCCGCCTCCGCCTCCGCCTCCTCCTCCTCCTCCTCCTCCTCCTCCTCCTCCTCCTCCTCTCCTCCTCACCCCCTCCCCATCACCGCCTCACCATCCATCATCCCATGCCTCAGTCCCCTCTCATTTCGCATCCTCATCCGCCCCATCCGTCTCGTGCGCCCCCGCCCCCCCGGACCGCCAGGCCCAGCAGCCGATCGAGGGGGTGTCGTTGGCGACGGGCTTCCAGGCGCCATCGGCGGATCCACCGATTCGGTCGGCGAGGCTGTCGGACTCGCCCTGGGTAGTCGTGCATTCTCGGGGGCGCCGCCGTCGGGGTTCGCGGCCATCGCCCAGCCGTTCGCAACCCACGCGGAAACTGCTTCTTTGGATAGGGGGCTGTATTGCCGCATCGCGGCCTCGAAGTAGCTAAACAGCTTGGGCCCGAGCCGCCGTTCGAATCGGGCGTCGTGTTCGATGACATCAGCGTTTCCGAAATGTCGTGTCGGCGTCGGGTTTCGTCGAAGCGCCGTCTGATTCCGAGCCGTATATTAGTTTTCGTGTTCGGGATGGTTGGTTCGGTTCGTCGGCGTCGGGGTCGGACCCCAACATTCGAATTCGCATGGGTCGTGTCTACGAGGGTTTCTTGGGAAAAAGGGGGCACCCCCAGTCCGGAGACAGACATATACCGCAACTTGCAACTATCTTCGCGCCACAGCGGGACAATATGCAGGGGCACGAAATAATAAAATGTGGTCGCCCGCTAGCATAGCACAGCATATGTTGTCTAGCAGAAGCGGGATCAGCTTCGCGTTGCCATGTGCTTTCCTGTTTTTTTGAACATCAGACGTCGAGCACTCCGTGCGCACTCAAACGCGAAAGCTCGTGCATGGGCGATCGCATCCCTGAAAAACGTGCCTGGAGTCGGACGATGAGGCCCTCGAGAACCAGGAGATGGAAGGAAGGGGATGACCAGCAGCAGGATAAGGAGATGGAAGCAGTTCTAAAGGAGGAGGGTGAGGAGGAGGAGGAGGAGGAGGAGGAGGAGGAGGAGGAGGAGGAGGAGGAGGAGGGGGGTAATGGGAGAGCCACGTCCTCCGTCCCCCATCACCGCTGGTGGAACATTCGCACCCTGTCCAGGAGCGTCTCGCCTGGCCCCTCGATCTGCGAAGATGCCCTTGGAGATGTTGGCGTCGCCGCCGTTGCTGCCCTTGGAGATGTTGCCGCCGCCGTTGCTGCCCTTGGAGATGTTGGCGTCGCCGCCGTTGCTGCCCTTGGTGATGGTGGCGTCGCCGCCGTTGCTGCCCTTGGTGAGGTTGGCGTCGCCGCCGTTGCTGCCCTTGGTGAGGTTGGCGTCGCCGCCGTTGCTGCCCTTGGTGGCGCTGGCGTCGCCGCTGTTGCTGCCCTCGGTGGTGCTGGCGTCGCCGCCGTCGCGGCTGCATCCTCAAGCTTCGGCCTCTTCGCGCCCGCACCTGTTGCGCAGTGTGCTGCTGGCCTCCTGGCCGCTGGCTTCTTCGCGACTGCGAGGTCCTCATGCTCATCTCGGGCCGCCTCGTCCTCCTCCTCCTCCTCCTCCTCGTCTTTCTCGCCGCCCTCTTCTTCTTCTCCCTCTTCTGCCGCCGCCTCCTCGTCCTCCTCTTCCTCGTCCTCCTCTTCCTCTTCGCCGTCGCCGTCGTCCGGATGGGCGGCGGCGGCAGGCCGCTTCCTCGCGGGCGATCCAGCCTCCTCGGCCTCGCCGTGCGGAGCGGCAGCCGCGGGCCTCCTGATGGCCGTTGCAGCGGCAGGGCGCTTCATCGCATGGGCCCGATCGTCCATGGCGCGCTTCTCCTCGCGCATCTGGCCGAGCGTCACCTCTCCTCTCGAGTACTTCTCCCCGAGCCCGATGAGCCACTCTTTGGCCTCGCGGGGGCGGGTTAGGACATCGAAAAGGAATCAATGGAGGAGGGGTGGCACGCGCCTGCTCGCACTCCAGCACTCGGAACGAGATCTGCAGCTTCTGAGAGTTGCCGATCTTGAAGATCAGCCCTGCGTTCCCTGGGTCGAGCAGCTTGCGCTCCACCCGCAAGCGCTGACCCTCCTGGCGGTCGGGGAGAGCCCCTATCCCGTTCTTCCCCTCCCTCCTCCTCCTCCTCGTCCTCCCCCTCTTCCTCGTCGTCCTCCTCGTCCTCCTCGTCCGCTTCGTCCTCCTCGTCATCCTCCTCATCCTCCTCCTCGTCCTGTTCCTCCTCGCCCTCCTCCTCCTCCTCCTGGTCCTCCTTGTCCTCGTCCTCATCCGCATCCTATTCCTCTTCCTCCTCATCACCCTCCCCCCTCCTCCTAAACCTCGCCATCGTCGCCCTGAGCCGTCCCGCCCTCCTTCTCGTCGCCGTTCTCGCCCCTCTCGTCTTATCGTCCTCGCCATCTTTCTGATCCTCATGCTTCTCGTATCCCTCATCTCGTCGGCCTCCGTCGTTCCCATTCCCTCCGCTCCTTGTCGTGGGACTCCCAGAACACGTTGCCGCCCTTGCCGACGCTCTTGCCGCCGCCAGCGCTGCCACCGCTGGCGCCAGCGCTGCCCTGGCTGTCGTACTGCTGCACGGTGAGGCTGCGAAGCTGGATCACAGCTCCGTCGCTGGCGAATCTCGCCAGCATCACATCTGTTGGCTCCGCACGTGGCGGATGGAATATGTCTGAGGTCGTCTCCGACACTTTCTCGCCGCGCTTCCTCCTGGACAGGGTGGCCAAAAGAGCTGATGCTATACATCGGCGATACATCAGCGATGCGCGGCGTCGGATCAGCGCCGATCAGCGATGCATCAGCGATGCGTCAGCGATGCGTCAGCGATTCGTCGGCAATGCATCGGCCAATGCCACAGCAGGAAGAGAAGGACGAGGCGGTGGAGGAATTAGATGAGGAGGAGGAGGAGGAGGAGGAGGAGGAGGAGGATGAGGAATGAGAACAGGCGGCGGATGAGGAGGAGGAGGAGGAGGAGGAGGAGGAGGAGGAGGAGGAGGAGGGGGAGGAGGAGGAGGAAGAGGACGATGAGGAGAGGAGGACGTAGGAGGAGGATGACGGTGATCAGGCGGAGGAGGAGGAGGAGGAGGAGGAGGAGGAGGAGGAGGCGGACGAGGAGGAGGATGATTGTCCTGTACGCTGTCTGCGTGACGGGGTCCCAACCTTCCTCTCCCTGGTCGGCGCCTGCAGAAACGTCCACACCTTGGGCCTCCCGGAGACGAATCAGCCATGCACACCGATGACCGTCTGTTCGCTCACGTCGAAAGGGGTCGTAGCAATGCCGATGAGGAAGCAGGCACTTAAGGATAATGGATGACGGAGAGAAAGAGCAGGAAGACGATTGGGGGAGAGACCAGGAGGAGGATGATGATGAGGAGGAGGAGGAGGAGGGAACCGAGATGAGAGGAGAGGAGCTGAGCTGGGAGGGGAGGGGGAGGAGAGGGGGACAGAGGAGAGGGGAGAGATGTGGAGGGGTCGAACTGGCCTCAACATTGACACCAGCATGTTGGCGCGGTCTTTGGCCCACTGAGCGGCGCACTCGTCGGTGAACCCCCACGTGGACTTCTGGGGGCGGCGGGGCCCAAGGGATGCAGAGGCTCTCTCCTCCTCCTCCTCTTCTTCCTCCTCCTCCTCACTGTCCTCCTCCTCCTGACACTCCTCCCACCTCCCCTCCTCCTCTCCTCCTCCTCCTCCTCCTCCACCACCCCTCCTCCTCCCCCTCCTCCTCCTCCTTGCCGTCCTCCTCATCCCCCATCCTCCGCCTCCTCCTCCTCCTCCTCCTCCCTCCTCCTCCTCCCTCCTCCTCCTCCTCTTCCTCTTCCTCCTCCTCCTCCTCTTCTTCCTCCTCCTCCTCACCGTCCTCCTCCTTCTCCGTCTCACCTGCTCCTCCTCGTCCTCATTTGCAACCGCGCGTCGGTCCTTGTCGGCGACGACCTGCTTGAAAGCCTCCAGCGCCGCTTCGGCGCGCAAGGCCATAGAGGGGGTCAGCTTCTCGATATCTCCCAAGAAGGCGGCCCTGGACACTAAGTACTTGATACACGATTCACTGAGTTTGTCGGCGTTCGGCGACACCCCGTAGTCGATGTAAGAAGGAGTCGTCACCCAACTTTTCAGCACGACGGTCAGCCGATTCACATCGTCCTCTCTCGCGCCAAAGGAAGCGCGCTTCTTGGGAGCCATAAACAAAACGGCGGAACCGCCTGGGCCAAAATGGCCTGCGGGGAAGGCGGGGCACGGGCCATGGCCTTGCAGGGGCGGCGGGGCACGGGCGACGACCAATCGACCAACGCGCCAGCCACTCAATCAACCAACGCGCAACCAACCAGCCACGTCCGAACGCCCAACTAGCCAGCCAGCATCGCGCGTTGTGCCAGCCAACCGCCACATGGCGGGTTGATGTCGCATACCAATCAAGCACCCAACCAGCCAGCCACGGTGGGCCCACGCGTGGACTTCTGGGGGCGGCGGGGCCCAGGGGATGGAGAGGCCTCATTCTCCTCCTCCTCCTCCTCCTCCTCCTCCTCCTCCTCCTCCTCCTCCTCCTCCTCATCCTCCTCCTCCTCCTCCTCGCTCCTCCTCATCCTCCTCCTCATCCTCCTCCTCCTCGCTCCCCCTCCTCCTCCCCCCTCCTCCTCCTCCTCTTCCTCCTCCTCCTCCTCCTCCTCTTCCTCCTCCTCCTCCTCCTCCTCAAGGTCCTCCTTCTCACCGTCCTCCTTCACACATATATATATATAGTTTATATAACATTGCATTTGCACATACATGTGCGTATTGACGCAAACACGTGTGAGATATAACGCAGGCATATGCACTATGACTTATATATATATATGTATACATATATGGTTACATGTTATATATACACATATACACAAATACATAGATATACATGAGTGCATGCATGTATGTATGTATGTACATACGTGTGTATGTATGCATGCATGCATGCATGCGTGCGTGCATGTATGTATGTATATATGTATGTATGTATGTATATGTATGTATGTATGTGTGTGTGTATGTGTGTGTATGTGTGTGCATGCATGTATGTATGTATGTTTGTACGTACGTGCGTACGTACGTACGTATGTATGTATGTATGTATGGATGTATGTATGTATGTATGTATGTATGTATGCACATGTGTTAAGCCGCCGGACTAAGTTAAGCCGCCGCGGGTAATGTTAAGCGCGCCGGACTAGGTTAAGCGCGCCGGACTAAGTCAGTCAACCGCGATCGCCTGGGTCTCTGCCAAGGGCCGGCGCCGGGGGCTGGCAGCAGGCTCGGGGTCCGCACCCTGCATCTGCTGGCGGACGGCGCCCATCTGCCTGCGCACCTCGACCCAAACTGTTTGGAAGTTCCCCGTGCACCACGCGTCCTCAAGGTGGTCGAGCTGGAAGAGGAGCCCTGGCACGGGGCTGTTCTCGACCACTGCTGCCGCCTTGCAGCGCTCCTCCTCCTCAACTGCCGCTCAAGCTTCGTCCTCGAGCTCGCGGAGCCGAGCTTCAGTCTCGTCGCGCCCCACTGACAGCTGGGCGAGCTCCTCGCGCGCCTTCGGGACCCGGTCCTCGGCCTCCTGCACGGCCTGATTCTTCTCCTCCAGCGCCATGCGGATGGCCGCGAACTCGCGCTCCGCCTTAACCGCGACGTCGGCGTCGCGCTGCATCCGGGCTGCTCTGGAGACGCTGGCCGCCTTTGCCTGCGCTTCGGCTGCCTTTGCCTTCTCCAGCTCGGCGCGTGCACATTCCAGCCGCCGATCTGGGCCTCGAAGTCGGCGGAGACCCCGGGGGGCGGGCGCTGGAGCCACTCCTCCAAGGTGCCCACGGTCTCGAGGTATACATCGGCCTGGCGCGCTGGCTGGGCGGCACCGCCGGCTGGGCCATCGCTGGCCTCGCCTGCGCCCGCCGCCGCGCCGACCGCCGGAGCCTGCGAGGGCGCGCGAGCTGCCCCGCGCGCGCGCCTCTGCCCCTGCCGCCCGCGGGGCTGCCCCACCCATCCAGCGTCGTCGGCCTCGGGTGGTGGAGGCTTATGGCCCTCCGCCGCCCTGCCTTCTGCCTTGACCCACGGCGAGGCTCTGGCCTCGCAGCCGAGGCGCGCTGTGCGCCAGCTCCAGTTCCATTGGCCGCAGCTGGACGCGCTGCAAACCCAGTAGCCGCCGCGCGCGCCGCCTCGAGGCGCCATCGGGCCGGCCCGCCGCGCGCGCCCTCGATGGACCACCGGCCGCCGGAGCACAAAGCAAAAATGAACTTGGCTCGCAGCGAGGAGGTCCTCGAGCTCGAAGCGCCGCGGGCGACTCGCGGTCGCGGGACACTCCGGGGCCTTGAGCCGAAACTGCTACGGAGAAGCCTTCCCGTAGGAATGCTGCGGGACACGCGCTGGGGGCTTGCTGGAAATGCTACGCCTGTCGGGGGAAACATTAAGCGTTCGCGCGCAGAGGAACACGCGCGCTCAAGGAGAGCCGAAATGTGGCCAATCAGTGGGTAAATTTCTAGCAACGACATGCGAATGTCATTGTTTGCCTCGTAGACATACTTTGCCCTCGCGCCTGATCGCCCAGCGACGACGCCGCCGCATGGTTTCGCATGCGCAGCGGCATCCGCACCCAGGCAAGCGGACATGTGGCCAAGAAATCAATTGTAAACTTCGAGCCTATACATGTGGATTGAAAATGGTTGTGCTTTGCATCATCAACCACGTTTGCCATCGCGCCTCGTCGCCTGGTACTCACGGAAAAAATGTTTTCAGGAGTTGCGGGGACATGCGTGCCCAGGAGGGCGGAAATGTGATCCGGAAATCGACGGTAACGTTCTAGCCGATACCTGTGGATTACAACTCGTGCGTTTGGCCTCACAGGCAACGTTCGACATCACGCCTCATCGTTTGGCAACAGCAAAACCGCATGCGTTCGCATTCGCGGCCGCATGCGTACCCAAGAGAGCAGAGCTGTGGAAAAGAACTCGTTGGTTAAATTCGACCCAACGCATGTGGATGACAAACTGCCGTGTATCATACACCGTTGTTGTCCCCGCTACGCTCTAGCCAATGCACTCGGATTCCAAGTTGTAGTTTTTGCATCGCAGACACTTGTTGCTCTCGCTGTGCAGAGGCTTAAGAGCGCTGGCGCTCGGATGCCTCTGCACAGCGACCAGGCGCCAGAAGCCGCTGCAAAGCGCCCAGGCACTCAGCAGCCTCTGCAGAGCGCTCAGGCAATCAGAAGCTTCTGCAGAGCGCTCAGGCGCTCAGAAGCCTCTGCAAAGCGCTCAGGCGCTCATGGGCCTCTGCAGAGCGATCAGGCGCACAGCAGCCTCTGCAGAGCGCTCAGGCGCTCGGACGCTTCTGCAGGGCACTCAGGCGCACATAAGCCTCTGTAGAGCGCTCAGGCGCTCAGAAGCCTCTGCAGATCGCTCAGAAGCTTCTGCGAAGCGCTCAGGTGCCCAGACGCCTCTGCAAAGCGCTCAGGCGCTCAGAAGCCTTTGCAATGCGCTCAGGCGCTCAGATTCCCCTGCAGAGCGTTCAGGCACTAAGAAGCTTGTGAAGGCCCCGCAGGGCGCGCACGCGTTTTTGAAGGCTGGTTGTAAAGTGGCGCTTCTGGTTGCAAAGTGGGCTGTTCTGGTTGTAGAGTGGTCGTTATGGTTGTAAAGTGGGCTGTTCTGGTTGATAAATGGTCGCTCTCAAAGGGATACCAAAGATTTCGATCCGTTGCTGGTTGCAATAATGACCTATCTCGGTTCTAAAATGTCAATCGGGTTGCAAAGAGACCGAATATCGGGTTCGGGCGGGAGGACACTGACGACGGCATCCGCGCCCAGACCTCCTCGCGCAGCGAACAAAAATCGCAACGGGAGTAATGTTTCGCTCCTTTCCCCTACTGTTTAGGGGCCCTCGCCGGGCCTATGGAAGCTCATCCAAGCGACTTTGGACGAAAAACCGGTCCCCGGGGGTCACGTCCTGCAAAAACGTACGCCGTCGGGGGTCTGGGGGCGTGCACCCGCCAGGGTGTGTCCGCGCCAGCGGCGCGTCCTTCTGCGGGCGGATTTTGGACGAAAAATGAAGAGGGAAAGAGAACGGTCACAAAAAACAAACATGATATAACACAAAACAGTAGAAGCATCCTCCCCAGACCATTTTAACTGTTTTTAAGCACTCCTGCTGCAGGGGGACATGCCCGACTCAAATGTGGGGGGGTCCAGGCGCCCCCCCCAGCACGAGCGTTAGCATTGCCTGGAGGGGGGGCCCGGGTACTGGGATGCGCGGGGGGGGTGCTAAGAGGATACGGGGGTTACCAGTGGACGCCAAAAGGGTTACACCTGGCCTAACCTAGCTTTGAAGCGGGTCACACATGCCCCAAGTGGCTTGGGGGGGATAGCGAGCCAGGCTAAGTGGGCTCCACCCACTGAGCGGAGTTATCTGGTCCTCCCCCATAGGCCACTTTGGGGCCAGTGTAACCCACTTCTAAGCTGGGTTAGGTCAGGTGGAACCCCTTTGGCATCCAGTGATAACGCCCCTAACTCTTGACGGCGAGCGAGGGGGGGAAGTGAGAAGGAGAAGGCCTTCTCAGAAGGCGGCGGGACTTCTCAGAGGCCCTCGCGCCCTCTGAGAAGCTTGTCTTGTCCTCGGGGGAGGCTCAGACAACTTCTCGCAAGGCCGGGGGACCTCCGAGACTTCTGAGAAGGCCCGCCCCCTCTCACTTCCCCCCGTCGCTCGCCGCCGATCTTAGCACCCCCCCCGCCCATCCCAGTGGGGGGGAACAACAATAACAACAGACGCTCACGCGGAGCTCCCTCGGGCCGGCTGCCCCAACGCGCGGGCAGCCAGTGCAGGGAGGCGCTCCACGCCCCGGTGGGGCCGCCCGAGCCCGCGCGGCTCGGGCAGCCCCCGGGGCCAGGCGGCGAGGAGAGGAGAGGAGAGGAGAGGAGAGGAGAGGAGAGGAGAGGAGAGGAGAGGAGAGGAGAGGAGAGGAGAGGAGAGGAGAGGAGGGGAGAGGAGAGGAGAGGAGCGGAGAGGAGAGGAGAGGAGAGGAGAGGACGAAGGAGCGCGGGGTGCTGTCTTTCCAAAACGAGGACTCAGCGCCACATGGTTGTTTGGACATGCTGACATGGGTTGCGGATCCGTGGATCTGGCGTTAGGTCGGGCATGTCCCCCTACAGGCGGATTCTGACAGACAAAATATTTAACAGAAATGCCAGAAAGCAAAGAACGAACCAAATTGAATCTCAAAGTCCCCAGACTGATTCGAACTATGAGTATTCCTTATGTAGAGGGGCACGCCCGACTTAACTCGAGCAGCCCCGGGCCAGTGGCGAGATAAAACAACAACAGGGCACACGCTGACATGGAATTGGGCTCAGCCCCGCGCCAGATCCACGGATTGGGGAAAGCGTACCGTTCGAGACATGGCGCAAACACCACTAGGATCTGGCGACGAAGCGAACGAGTCGGATGTGTATGGGAAAAGGACCCACTGCTGTTCCACGCGCCTTCCTCGATGCTTGCACCTCTCCTCGCGGATATCTTGGATCCGCGCTAGACACTCCTCCCTGGCGCGCGGAGCGCGCCAAGGGCGACGCCAGAGGCGCCGCTAGGGGTCCAGCGCAGATCCAAGAAACCCGCGAGGACCTTCGAAAAGGTATGTTTATGTAGTTGTTGTTATCCGTCGATCTTCCTCGAGAGAACTCGGGGACGCACCGACCCGCGGGTCAATCCAGACCCCAGTCAGTCAGGCCATGCAGGATCCTGCAGGATCCTGCACCCCAACCTGGGTCAATGCGACCCAGGCTCTGCAGGATCCTGCAAGCTCCGGCGCTCTGACCGACCCCCGTTTGCATTGACCCCCGTCTCTTCTGGACGCCCGAAATGGGTACGGATGATATGCGTACTCAACCGACAGCGGCAGCTGTTGCGCAAGCGGCTTTCGCCTTCAAAAAACAGCGTCTGCGGTGGCGTGGACAGCTAGTCCAGTTCAAAAGGTCAAGAGCTGCTGTTGGGCATTGTGCCATTTCTTTCCAGAACCGTTTCGATCGTCCCGCTTGTGCCCAGAACATCGACTACACGCAAGAGTGAACCTATAGGCAAGAGCGACCTTCGGTGCGCGGACTAATGGGGCACAAGGTGGCCAAATCCAAGCGCGCAAGCAGCTGCGACCGCATCGCGCTCAGCGATCGGGGGGACCCCGATGAGCCCGCACCAAAGATCAGTCCGGCGAAGGGTCACTCTTACGTGTAGACGAGAACTTTGGGAGCGGCCAAGAGGGGAGCGTCAAAGCGGGGGGGTCATAAATCATGGCCAGCGGCATGTGCGCGGCCCGGGGGGGCGGGCCAGGGACGTCATGAAGTAAGAAGAGGCGCCAGGGAACCTGCATGGGGAAATAGCATGGCCCACGCCATGAGCTCCACACCCCCTGTAGCCGCCATCCCCCTCCCTGCCGCCCCCGACGACAACGAGGCGGGCAAGAAGCCCCGGCGTCCGCGAGAGGTGCGCTCGGCCCGGAGCGGCACAGGCCGAAGGCCGGGGGCGCCGGGCCCGGGCGCGCGGGGCTCCGCGGGGGCGGCGTGGGCCCCGGGCCGCTGTGGTCGGAGGCGGGCGTCGCCGGCCCCGCCCGCATGATGCCGGAGCACGGCGGGGGGGCGCCCGGCCGCACCTGATGTGATCCCGCCCAGGGATCCGACGCTGCAGCAAAAGCTGGAGCGCGCGGTGTTTGGCTGTGTTCGGCCCTCGGGGGCCCTCGCCGGGCCCCGGGGCCGTCCACAAAACGCCTCGGGAGGACCCATCGGCCCTGGGGAAGTGGTCCAGGCTCCGGGGCCCGCGTAGCGAAAAAATTGGAGCCGCCAAGTGTCTGGGTCGGGGGGCCTTGTCTGTCCCGTCGCGGCCCTATCCGCGACGAGTCCGCGCCGAAAACCATGACGTACTCGTCGAAGCCGCATCGAAGCCGTGTCGAGTCAGCGTCGGATCCGCACCGAAATCCGCGTCGAGGCCCCATCGAGCCAGCGCCAGACACGAGGGAAAACACAAATTTTGGGGGGACAGCGGATGTTGGGGAAACCAAATAAAAGGTACCGATACCGTTCCCCCCTGGACCTCGCCCGTGGTGCGACCTGACCAGGATTTCGAGGCGAATCCAGCGGTGGCGACGAGGGCCTCCCAAGAGGCCTGAAACAGGAGGGAACGGCCCAAGGGTAGCAGTAGGTCGGGCCTGTCTCCCTACAGAGAGGGATTTTGGACGAAAAATAACAAATGGTCAGAACATGTTCAAACATAACTTTAAAGCAAAAATCGTGCCCTCACTATTTTTTGACTATTTTTGAAGACTCCTCCTGTAAAAGGACAAGCGACTTGAGGTTAGCGGTATGGGTACCTTTTCCCTCGTCTGGGGCCCCCCCGAAACAGCGCAGCGCGAAGCACCGGGCTCTGCGGCGGCGAGGGGGCGCCCAGGCGCGCGTCGTCCGCCGCGGGCGGCGGGGGACCTCTGAGCGGCGGGGGGGGGGCCAAAGACCCCCGACGACACGATTGGTTTACAGCGTCGAACCTTTTAGGAAATCAGGAACGTGTCGGAAATCACCAGCCACGCTTTCCTGCACATCTTCCAGTCTGCGAAGGAATCGAGAGCGCACACGACAAAGCGAGCGCGAGCCACGCGTTCCCTACCCATGCCGAGGCCTGCATCGCCGTTACCTACCCAGACCTCAGATGCCATGAGTTGCTCACAGCGTCGACCCTCAGGGGTCTCGGCCCCTTCCCCAGGAACGGCTTTCCATCCGGAGTCGGCTCTTGACGATCCCGCAGGCCGGCGAGGGCCTCCTCCTCCTCCTCCTCCTCCTCCTCCTCCTCCTCCTCCTCCGCCTCCTCCTCCTCCTCCTCTTCCGCCTCCGCCTCCGCCCCCGCCTTCGCCTCCGCCTCCGCCTCTTCGTGCTCCTCCTGCTGCTCCGCCCCCTCCTCCTCCACCTCCTCCTCCTCCTCCTCTTCCTCCGCCTCCGCCTCCGCCTCCGCCTCTTCGTGCTCCTCCGCCTCCTCCTCCACATCATCCTCCTCCGCCTCCTCCTCCTCCGCCTCCGCCTCCACCTCCGCCTCCGCCTCCGCCTCTGCCTCCTCCTCCGCCTCCGCCTCTGCCTCCGCCTCCGCCTCAGCCTCCGCCTCCTCCTCCTCCTCCTCCTCCTCCTCCTCCTCCTCCTCCTCCTCCTCCTCCCCCTCCTGCGCCTCGGCCTGGGGGCACCCGAGTGGGTCCCCACCCCCATCACACAGGGGGACCCCCAGGCAATGGGGTTCGGGCCGGTCCCGGCTGCTACGCCGCACGGCCGTCGCCTGCGCGTTTTCGGGCAGGAGGGGGGGAGGAGGAGGAGGAGAGGAGGGGGAAAGGGGAAGATGTGGCCCGTTTGGCCTCGGCGCCGGGCCCGCCGACCCTGCCGGGCAAGCGGGGGCCGGTGCCGCTTCTGAAGTACACGCCCCGCTTAAATAGTCACCGCGCCCCCCCGGGCAGGCAGACGGGGGCGAGAGACGACCAGACGGAGGACGGGGACGGGCGAGGGGAGCGAGGGAGGCCACGGAACCAGGAGAAACAGGAGAGCACGAGGAGGGAGGGACGAGGGACACAGGACAAGGAGGAGGGAGAGCAGGCAAGCAGCGCAGAGAGCAGAGGGAGGGGGGGCGCGGGGGTGAAGTTAATTGATAAACGCTACTGGGAGGGGGCTCAGCGGCGGGCCCGGCCGCGGCCCACCCCCTGGGCAGGGGATTGCCAGGGCCTCCCGCGCGGGCCGGCGCTGCTGAGCAGCATCGCCGCCGTGCCGCGCGCGACGGCCACGACCACGCGCTGCCTCGCGTCGGCGAGGGCCGCGGCCCTGGTCTCCGGGTCCGCCGGGGCGTGCTCGCGGAGTCGAACTCGCGCCCCAGGCGGCCGCCGCTCTCCACCACCGCGGCCACCAGGCCAGGGCCGGGGTAGCGGGAGTGCTTCTCCTGTTCCCGCTCCCGGGCCGCTGCGCCGGCGACGCGGGCGCGCCGGCGCGCGGTCGCGCCCTCGGCGGCGATGGCCTCTGTCACGCTCGCGTCGATGCACGCGCGCCCGCCTGGGTGCGCCAGGACCACGTCGAGGACGGCTGCTTGGGTGCCCCCCGCGGTCACTGCGTCCCAGGCCGGGATGCGCTGCTCGATCGTCACGGACTGGGTGCCATGGCGCTCCGCCAGCCAATCGCCCAGATGGTCGCGGACGCCGTGGTGCCGGCGCGCGAAGCCAGGCCCGACATGGCAGACGGCTGCGTGCCTGGCGTGGGGCCCCGCCGTGCTGGCCCCGCACTGCGCGCCCGTGGACGCGGCCGCGCTCTGGCACGGGGCGCCGCCCTGGCCCGCTGGGTCGCGGCACAGCAGGCGCCGCCGCAACGCGACCGCGAACTCGTCGTCTCCCAGGAGGTGCTGCGGCAAGCTCGGCGGCTGCAACACTGCTGCGCCGGTCCCGCCCTGGGACTGGAGGAGCGCCGCCGCTGGCTCGGAGGCGCGCCTGGAGCTCGGCGTGCGCGCGGGCCGCCCGCTGCTTCGTGTAGACGCGTGGCTTGACCTGGCGCCGCGGGTCCAGCGGGGCCAGTGCCCTGCCTGCCCAGAGGCGAGCCTTCGCCTCCGCCACAGCGGCCGTCAGCTTCGGCGTCGCGGCTTCTGCCTCCGCCAGGCTCGGCTTCTCCTGTCGCGCCCGCACCTCGCCCTGCACTGCGTGCCAGGAGCCCAGCCAGGCCGCGTCGGCGCGGCGCTCTGCGGAACCGAAGCCGGCCCCCCCTGCCCTGGCGGGTAGGAAGAGAGCCGCGCGGCCGTCCTCGGCGAGGCCCGGGCCGACCAGGCGCTCGATCTGCGCCACCACCGCGTCGTCGAAAGAGCGCCAGGCCCCCCGCGACGCAAGGCGGGCGCGCTGCAGGTGCGTCACCGCGCCGTTCACGCAGGTGTGGAGGAGGGTGAAGCAGTGCTGCTTCTCGAGCCCCGCCGCCTCCAGCTTTGCGATCGCCCCCCCGTAGTCGGCGAGCCGCGCGGCCGAGGTGGCCGGGGAGGTCTCGTCGAACACCTCTGCGAGCGTATCCCTCCACTCCTCGTCGTCCGCGTCGTGCCGGGCCCTGACGAAAGTCACGGTGCTGCCCAGGCAGGGCAGCTCGTCCACGACCCATGCCTCTGCCCCGTCGGGCATCGCGGCGACCTGGCCGTCTGGGCACAAGACCTTCCTCTTGCTCGTGTTCAGCTCGAGGCCCAAGTCGGCAAAGAGAGCGCTTGCCTTTTCCAGCGCCTGGTGCAGGTCGGCTTTCGGCACCGTCAGGTAGGCGTCGTCCAGGTAAGCCCACACCTTGCAGCGAGGGTCCAGGGTGCGTAGGAAGTCCCGCAAGGCGGAGAGCTCCGGGGCGAGGACGATGCTAAAAAGCGCTGGGTTGAGGGGGCACCCTTGGTCGAGGCCCTCCTGCTGCTCCACCAGGTGGGACACCCCGCCGGCCCCCGCGGCAGAGTGCACCGTCGCGCGGCCGTACCACTGCACCACCAGGCCCTCCAGCTGCGGGCAGCGCTCCCGCGCGCGGCGCAGCACCGCCCTCCGACGCAGACGGGTGAACGCGCTCTTGAGGTCCAGCGAAATGAAGGCCAAGTCTGGGCATTGCTCTGCATCTGCGGAGATGCTCTTGTGCAGCGTCTCGAGCCCACACGGAACACCGACCCCGTACTGAAGCTCGGAAACAGCCCTCTGGATGCTGTCGGAGCGGACAGTGCACACGGCCCTGGCCACCATGCGCCGCGCGATGGCCCCGCATGCTAACACTCTTGTGCCACCGTCCTTCTTGGCCGTGCCCAACAGCTTGCCTGCCAGAGCCACGTCTAGGGCCTCCGCCGGGACCACGCCCCCCAGCAGCATCGAGAGCACTGCCGCTGTGGCCGCGCCCCGTGCCTCGAGGTGCGCGAGCGGCTGCCAGTGCTCGAACCGGTCGCCCTGCACCCCCGCGCCGGCGCCTCGGGGTGTCTTGGTCCACTTGTTCGTCAGGTAGGCCTGGACGTCTTCTCGGAGCCGCGCGGCCGCCACGGGGTCAGGCGCACCCCCGGGGTCGTACTGTGGGTCCTGCTGCGGCGGGTGTTGTTGTTGCTGCCCGAACGCCCGGAGCGCATCCGCAGCTGTAGCCCACCGGCCAGGCCCCCACGCTGCAGAGGCAGCCCGGGAGATCTCGCCCTTCAGCAGGAGCCGGCGGACCTTCTGCACTGTCGTGCCCATGGTGCTGGGGCCGGCTGCGGCTTTGGTGGACACAGCTGTGTCCCGGAGTAAGGCCTCCCACCTTCCATCCCAAAAGTCGCGGAGACGGCCGGCCACCCTCTCAGCCACGCTGCGCGGCTGCACCTCGCCTTCCTCGAACAGCTCCCCGAAGATCATCCGATCGAAGGCGAGAGAACACCTCCAGGCACCCAGCTTTCCCTCATCGGTGGTGGCGTCGAGCACGGCCTGGGCGGAGGCCTCCCGCGCTTCCCCGACGGCCAGCTTCAAGGAGCCCGGCACGTCCTGGAGGGTCGCCGCCTGGTTCAGGAGGAGGGCCTCGGTGGAATTGCACAAGCAACCCAGGGCCTCCGCTGGCGACCCGCTCCACCACTCGAAGTTTCGCAACTGCTGCAGGTCGGCCAGGCTCGCGCGGTCTTCCCGATCACCCGCGGCGTCCTCAGCCACTGCCGCCGCACCGGGGACTGGCGCTGATCCCCTGTCTGCGGGGGCGGGCGGGGCAGCGGGCGGGGCAAAGGCGGGGGCAGACGTGTCCAAAAACGGGGCGACGATCCGCTGCTGCTCCTCCGCGAGGTCCCGCAGCCCCTCGATGTTGTCCGCGGTCCCCAAGGGCGAGTTCACACATGCAACGTGCTAATACCGGGGGTGCGCACGCGCCCGCGCACTGTTGATCCGGACGTCGCCCTGCGTGAAGGCGAGCTGGCACTCCTGGCACCGGGCGCGGACGTGGGATGGCTGGATACTGCACCGCCACTGTGGGCCAGTGAATCGGCCCCGGACGCGTTTCGTCGTCGTCCCGCCGCTGCTGCCCCCCTCCCGTGGCCCCTCCCGCCGGACGCCGCGGTCCCCTGCGCTGGGGGCGGGTTGCTGGCCGTCTCCATTGGGAGCAGCGGCGCGCGCCTCGGCTCGGCGCAGCGCCTGAAGCGGGATGCCCATGTCCTGCTCCATGTGGCTCGGCAGGTCGATGGTGAGCTGCTCGAGGTTCTGCTCGAGGTTGGCGGCGATGTCGGAGGAGCGGGGCGCATCCCCTCCTCCGCCTCTGTCCCCGTCCCTCCCCGGGTCGGCAGCCATGGCGCGGACCGCGGCCCTCTGAGCGAGGCGAGAAAGGGCAGGTGCGCGGAGCAGAGAACGAGGGAATGAATGTGTCGGTGTGGAGGTTCGGAATCAAACCACTGCGCCCCTCGCGGCGGCTTGACACCTCCTCCTCCTCCCCCTCCCCCTCCTCGTCCTCCTCGTCCTCCTCCTCGTCCTCCTCCTCCTCCTCTTCCTCCTCCTCCTCCTCCTCCTCCTCCTCCTCCTCTTCCTCCTCCTCCTCCTCCTTCTCCTCCTCCTCCTCATCCTCCGTCCATCTCGTCCTCCTCGTTCTCCTCGTCCTCCTCGTCCTCCTCCTCCTCCTCCTCCTCCTCCTTCTCCTCCTCCTCCTCATCATCATCATCATCATAATAATCATCATCATCATCATCAGCAGCAGCAGCATCAGCATCAGCATCACCATCATCATCATCATCGTCATCATCAGCATCAGCATCATCATCATCATCACCATCATCATATCATCATCGTCATCATCATCATCAGCATCGTTCATCATCGTCATCATCATCATCACCATCATCATCAGCATCAGCATCATCAGCATCAGCATCAGCATCAACATCATCATCATCATCATCATCACCATCACCATCAGCATCAGCATCAGCATCAGCATCATCACCATCATCATCATCATCCGCCGCCTCCTCCTCCTTCTTCTCTTCCGCCTCCTCCTCCTCATCCTCCGCCTCCTCCTCATCATCCTCCTCCCCACCTCTCCCTCCTCCTCGCCCTGGCGCCTCCTCCTCCTCCTCCTCCTCCTCCTCCTCCTCCTCCTCCTCCTCCTCCTCCTCCTCCTCCTACTTGCCAGAGGCCGACGATGAGGAAGAACCTCCCGTCGTGACGAGCTCATTGCCCGAGGGGGGTCGTTTGGGGGGGGGGGCGGGTGGAGGGGGCGCCCCGCCCGGGCGATCGATGGCCTCGCGGGGAGGCTCTGCGCGGTGGGGTCTCTCGTCGGCGTCGGCGAAGGGTTGGCCTTGAGTCGGGCGTGTCCCCCTTGTGTTTTGTGGAAGTTGTTGCTGCTGGTCGCGTTGTTGCTGGTAGTCTCTCTGAGCTGCTACATGTGCTGGTCCGATGTGTGCAGCGGTGTCTCGCGTCGCGTGCCCTTTGGCGGGTTATTGGTAGTGAGATGTCTCGTCCAGTGGCGTTGGAAGTCGGGGTCGTTTGGTCGGGGAGGTTTTTGGTGCCAGCGTGTCTGTCGTCGTTTCCGTCGTCGTGCTCGGGGTGTCGCGTCGTCCAGTGCTAGTCGGAGGTGCACGGCTTGGTGGCCGGAGCCGAGGTCGGGACACATCGTGGCGAAAGAATCCAGAAACAAATGCTAAGGCCCGATGATCAATAAGAACGCAGTCGATCTGCGTTTGCTTGTGGTTGGTGCCACCGCTCGTGTACGTGAGGACGTTGTCGAAACGCTTGCGAAACATCGCGCTCGTGATTGCGAACTTGCGCACGAAAGCCCGCGCTCGTAGCCAAGTGCCGCGCTGGCTGTACCCGCTCTTCCCGTGGTTGCCGATGATACGTTGTTTTTGTTGCCCTGCAAATGATGGAGTCATCGTCGTCACTCCGTTTGCCAACTCGTGCGTTGAAATCTCCTGTGATGATGGTCGTCTGGTGTTGTTGGTAGGCGTCGGTGTGCATTTCTGTAAGTACGTCACACATACATTGCACGCAATGGTCGCCGCACCGTCCGCGCGAGAAGTCAGCCGTGACGATTCGGAGGGTTTGTTGCGGGAAGTCGACGTCGATGCAGGCGGCCCGCTCGTTGACAGCTTTGGATATTCGCATGCGTCGTGCATGTCGTTTGTGGACTAAGAATGCAACGCCTCGTGTCGGACAGTCATGTCCAGAAGCTGCGAGCATGTGCGCGCCAGGCTCAATGACCCAATGCTATCGTTTTTTTTCTGTCCGCCATGTCTCATTGAGCGCCACAACGTCCCATCGTATGTCTGAAACCTCTTGCACAAAAAAGGTCGATCGCTGTGTCGTCAGTGAGGCTCCGGGCGCTCTTGCGTATGACCTCCCATCGTCGTTACTGCGGCTTGGAGTCGTGGTTGTGGTTTGTTGGGAGGCTGCGTTGGGTGTGTGTGTGTGTGTGTGCTGTGATTGTCGCCGTCGGGTGCTGCGTGGTCAGCGTCGGCTGCTGCTGGAAAGAGCGCGTCGGTTACGGGTCCCTTGGTACGTCGCTGTCTAAGTGGATGTGTCGTCCTCATCAGCCGCCGATGTGGGCGCTGAGGCCGCTTGGTGGAGGTGGAAGTGGGACGTCGGATGCTGGAGGCGGAATCGTAGAAGCCGGGGTCGGTGACACACGGAGCGAATGATGATGGTCATGTTTATGTAGAGGCTCCTGGTCGTAGAAGATGAGACTGCATCTTCCTGTGCACGTCGCCGTGGATGCTGGTCGCCAGCGGCTCCTTTGGAGCACTTCCTGGTTCTATGACAGAATTGACCATCTGGCGAAACTGCTGGGAAGAGCCGTCACTGCAGATCTCGTGCCGCTTTCCACTTTGCCATAAATGCTTCGACGCCCTCGTTGACCTTGTCTCCCACCCGCCATGTGGTCAGCTGGCCGTCACCAGTGATTTCTGCAAAAGGCTTGCCTTTGTATTTGGTTGTACCACTATCCCAGAATATGCCATTACAAGCTGGTGCTTCACCTGTCCGAGTGTTTTGTCCACGAGGCGTTGGGTCGTTGCTTTTGTACCATAAGTTGTCACCAGTATTCCACTCAGCCTCCTTGCCGAGCCACTTCTTCAGAAACCCTACCTTCCCAGCATGTGTTTTGAACTGTGCGATGCCCATGTTGCCCGGGTCGCTGTAGGTGAATGTGCTGTCGATCTTGTCAACGACGCTGATTTCGTTGAGAATGTCGGTCATCAGCTGGATGATGTCCTTCTGTGGGATCTCCAACTCCAGTCCACCGAAGATCATCAGTAAATCCCTGTCGCTATCTTTGTTGATCATGGTGGAAGGTTTCTTCGTGATGGTGTTTCGTAGCTCGTTCGTGTCTTCATTGTGTTTGGTGATCGTTTTGTTGATGTCGTCAATTTGCACCTGTAGCTTCATTGCTGCTTTCATTGCCGTCGTCGCCGTGGTGGATGCTTGATTTGCGGTGTCGCGGATATCGTTGATGTCGGTCGAGCGCTGGTGCACCATCCTGTAAAGATCGACGAGGACCTCCCTGTCCGACATCTTGGGGAGGTCGTGCTTGCCCTGCGGCGATTGACCCACTGAAGGCGCCCCGTTGCGGATCACTCCTCCAAAATCGAGCTCACAAGAAAAGAGACGTCAACAATCGAGCGCACAAACAGTAGAAAGAGTATCTGGGAAGTGCAGTTTCAATAGAGGCCTCCTAGATGGGGTCCGAGTACATGGGGTCGGAGGATCGCGCCGGATCGCCGATACATCGGCGGCCCCAAAAGGCCCCCAAGAGGGCCCAAGGAGGCCCCTCCAAGAGGCCCGAAGAGAACCCCGAGAGGCCCTCAAGACTCACCAAGAGGCCCCAAAACGGCTCCCTAGAAGCCTCCAAACGGCCCCCAAAAGGCCCTCGAGAGGCCCCCCGCGACATCCCAACGAACATCCTCGACGCCTATGACCCACAACCCAGCCAGGGTGGCGGGATAGGCCGAAGGCCATTAGATAAGCCACGCGTCAGTGAAGCACTCGTTGAGCCATGCAAGCAATCGACCCTGGAGCCCCACTCCATGACGCAAAACTGGTAGTTCCGTCACGAGGGCGCAACTCAGTAAAGCTGCACGTAAATCGTTATTCCCCTGAAGGCGAAAGTCTCATCCAACTCGGACTGTCAAGCTCTGCCACCGTAGTCTTCCCCCAGACAAACCGAGACGGCGAAACGAACCAAATGGGTCGAGCAGCCTGTCTCGCACTGTATGGTGGTCACCCTTCGGCGCACACCTGGCCAGGTGATAAATAAGAACATGCCTTTACAGCACATTGCGAGCGTTTTCTTACTCGACGTTTCGACATTGGGCGGAAAGGGAGGGAGGGGGGCGGTCTGGCTCTGGACCTTAATGCGACGGTTTGCAGCAATGCGTCCTGTGGGGGAGACCCCACCTGCATGAAACAGGCAACAAAAACAGCCAAGATCTACTCCATGGGGGGGAGGGGAGGGTGCGAGTGCCCGCGCCGATCGGCAAAACAATGAATACGAAAACGATCACATTATGGCTTGATGGCCTGATGTCTTCGCGGGGAAAACACCAATGAGTCTAGCGGCAACGGTTCCGACTCGGGCGAGTCGGAGGATCCGAGCGCAGCCAAGGTGGAGAAGGCCCCAGCGTAGGCCCCAGGGCCACCATCATGAGCAGTCCAGGCGAGCCTAAGGAGGGCCACAAGGATGCCCCAGGACGCTCGCCAAGAAGAGGCCTCGAACAACCTCAGTACCCCCGAGGGGGGGGGCCCACAAGCCGAAACTTGGCGGCGAAAGGAGGGGAGAAACGAGAAGGAGAAGGCCTTCTCAGAAGGCTCTGAAGTCCCCCGGCCTTCTTAGAAGGTGTCTCTAAACAAACCCCGGGGACGCAGAAGCCTCCTCGAATGGCGCGAGGGCCTCCGAGAAGTCCCGCCGCCTTCCGAGAAGGCCTTCTCCTTCTCGGTCCCCCCCCCCCCCTCGCTCGCCGCCGAGAAACAGGGAGACGACCGCCGCCAGAGCCCACCGTGGATCTCCGTGGCAGCCGGGGGCACTTCCTGGCCGCCCCGAAGGGAGGGGCGGCCGCGGAGAGGGTGGGCGGCGAAAGCCCCGCTCCGACGACGCAGTGAGCGGCGCTGGCGGCCCCAGGCCACGGCAGGGGGCCTGGGCTGCAACAGGAGCTCGGCCACAACAAAAACCTTGCGCCAAGGAGCCCAGCCCCGAGGCCCCAGGGCGTCCATTGGTTGTGCGGTGTGCGAGCGCCACGCTTCCCATGGCAAAGCCATCGAAGCCCAGGAGACACAAGCGCACCCTGGAGGCGAGCAGGGTGTTTCTCGGCGTGGGTCCCCACTGCACATTCCAGGCCACCCCAACCGAACCCGGAGACCCGAATTTCGGGTTGGGGGGAGACGGGTTCCACAGGTGCTTTTCAACGTTCCCCAGGTCCCACAAGAGGTGCTTTTCAATGTTCCCCGACGCCCGCCCACCGACTGGGAATGGAGGGCAGATTGGGGCCTTCAGATTGGGTTGGGGTGGTTTGGTGGGTGGTGAGGCGTCGGTGGCGGGCGCACCTCCTGGCAGCTTGGCCAGACTCTGCCTCAGCGGCCGCGGCGTCGGCGCGCTCACAGGTCCGGGGATGGACAGAACCCCCTCTAGTAAAATTTGGTTTAGTAGTGAAAACGGCCTCGTGCCCAATCCTGGCGGGCGAAAGACTCGAAAATGATGGCGTCGGCGCCCTCTCGAGAACCGAAAACGGACAATTCACTAATCGACGTGTCAGGGTGGGGGTTCTGTCCACCCCCGACAAAATTTGTGACACCTCGTCATCGTTCAACATTGAACCGATGGCTGGTCGGGTCCTGCGGCGTTCCCGTGCCACTCAATGCTTCCGCGTCGCTCGAGCATGCGGAGTTCAACCTTGAGCGCCTTCGCCGGCGTCTCTGGCGCGCCATCGCCGCACGAACCTACCCGGCCAGACGTTCACACTCAACGCTTGCACACGGTCTAAAGCTTTGGCTCTCCATATCTTCCGCACAAGCCCTTCGCACTCTGCTACCCCGAGAACATTCAGTTGGCCCCCCGTTGACCGAAGCCCTGACCGAGCAACACATGGTTGGACTCGCGGGATTCCCATTGGCCTCAGAAACCTCGAATCAGCACCAGGCCGTCCCAAGATGGTGCCCAAGATGGCCCGAGCTGACCTCATATGGACTTGAATTGGACGCCAAAAATCTGCAAGATGGATCTGGCCTCGTTTTGAGAGTCTGCGAGATGGCCCAAGCACTAATATGACCGACACTAGGCCTCGAATGATCACCAACGTTGCTTCAACGGCGAACATATCGCACACGCTGATTGCTTGGTCAGCAGTTGGCCAAACGTTAGCTTTGGGCCACCTAGGCATTCGCAAGATGGCAGGAGGCAACAGTGACTCGCACGAGGCGTCTCCGAGCGTCATCCCCCGGTGGTTCACCACATGTAGCTAAGGCTCACGAAGGTTACCGCAGTCCTGTCAACACTTCTTCGGCTCGTCTCTCAAAAAAACGAAAACACAAATCCTTTGCGCCCTGCCACCGACCCCCCGACAAAACACATCACGATACCAGAGAAAACTCCTCTATAGTTATCCAATATTGTACCGACGATGGCCCAAGACGGCACCATGACCTGTCTAATGGCCCAATATATTTCAATGTTTTTCGATATAACCTCACATGTTCAGGGGCTGGCTTCCGATACGCCGCACAATGGCCAACGATGAACCAGGTTGACCGGCATTGTCCCCAGAGGCCCTGAGAAAACCCGAAGGAAACATCAAGAGCTTGAGGGCCCCCGAAGGCCAAAACCACTGAGAACCTAAACGTATATTCCGAGAGTAGGTCGCAACACCGCTCTAGAAATATCCGCGATAGATCAAAGAAGCTTCAACATGTTTCCTAGATGAAACCCAGAAGGCATCCAAAACGCTCAAGCATATTTCAAAGAGGCCCCTCAAAGCCATCAAAGGCATCCCCAAGATGGCCCTAGTCCCACTCGCACCCCCCCAAACAAACGCACGCAAGGCGGCCACCCGCATTCCCACCCTCATCCAGAAACGAGGGGTCCAGTTCTTCCAATTATCCGATACTACTTGGGGTCAAAGTTGAGGAGTGCTGCGCTGCGGCGAATATCCTGATGCTCATAACATTATCGCAACAGTCCCCCAGACGACGGCCAAAGAGGGTCCCAAGAGGGCACCAAGACGGCCCAACAGAAGCCCGAGACGGCACAGGCAGGCCCAATGAAAGCCCCTCGAAGAACAGAGACGAGAGGGGTCACGTGGTACGGCCTTCTGGGCAGCGCTCGAAGCTTCGCCACACTGAGTGATGTGCTGACACTGAGGCGGAACGTGTCGTAGACAGCTGGATACTCTGACACGCATATTCACACGCTGCCTGAAACAATAGATCTTACCACAAGCTACAATCTTGTTTACGGATTTGATCGTTCGTTTGTACAGTCGACCCAAACGATAAGGAGGCAGAGGCCTTGGAAGGCCATGTCGACACTTTGCAAGTGGGGCGCGGCCAGCGAAAGCGGACAAGGATGGACCGAAGGAGAAAAATGCAAAAATACCCTTGGGAAACATCGGAAAATCATGGAAAATCTGGAATTGAGCAGGGGCCGACCGTCCCGGCATTCCTATAGGCATACCACGAAATGTTCTAACGTAAACCCGATGTATGAAAACAAAACGGTCTCGGCCAGAACTTCTCTAAGAATATCTCGTGCAAACCACAAAAAGTTATTATAACATTATTTGGTGGGGCTATAGGCAAACCAGGACGCTTCGCCACTGCTTGAGAAGCAGGCCAGCTCGAACTGACCAACAACAACCTCTCCAAGTCTGACGGTAAGCGCACGCCGCCAAAGGAGAAGCGAAGCAACTGGCGCACAAGAGAACGAGCCACGCAATCTTCGCAGTTCATTCCCCGCGCTGCCCCCCCCCCGCCCAGCCCCACATACGCAGCAGCGACGACAGCCCGGCTCGGACCGGATCGGGCTGTTCCAGAAGTCGGCGTTGATAGCTCCAGTTGAGCGGAGCTGCGCGATGGCAGAGCAGACCCCGTCTGCGCACTGTCCGCCGGCGGGGGCGGAAACCCCGAGCGCGCGGTGCCGGACGCTGGCGTCGCCGGGCCAGGGCGAGCAGAACTTCGCGATGGGAGGCTAGGCCCCATGTGCGACGTGTCCGCGGGCGGCGGCGGCACGCCAGGGCGGCATTGCCCGGAGGGCGGCGGGGAGGACCCTGTGCGCGTGGGGCTCCGCGGCGGCGTCGAGGCACCTGTGTGCACGCCGTCCAACGGCGGCGTCGCGGGGCCCACGCGGGCTGTGCCGGGCAGCGGCGGGGGCGCGCCAGTGCGACCGGGGGACCTCAGCGCAGGCGTGGGCCCAGTGTTCGCGGAGTCGGGCGCTGGGATCGCGGGCCCAGGGCGCACAGGGGCTCGAAGTGGCGGCGCCGGTCCCGCGCTCGCCGCGTCGTAGGGCAGCGGCGGTGGCCCAGAGCGCGCGGCGCCAGACGCGGGCGTGGCCAAACCGGAGCGGCACGGGGACCGCGGCGACGGGGCCGGGCCCAGGGTCTGGCTGTCCAGGGCCGGGAGGGTGGAGCCAGAGCGCGCGAGCCCGGAGGCCGGAGGGGTGGAGCCGACGCGCCCTGGGCTCCGCGCCGGCGACGCGGGGCCCGAGCTCGAGCTGTCCGGCGCCGCCGTCGTGGGGCCGGGCCGCGCCGTGCCAGACGGCGCCGTGGGCGGGCCGGTGCGGGCGGGGGACCTCGGGGGGGGCGTGGGCCCCGTGCTCGCGGCGTCGGCCGCGGGCGGCGGCGGCCCGGAGCGCGCGAGGCCGGAGGGGGGCGGCGCGGCGCCTGGGCGCGAGGGGCTGCGCGGCGGCGTCGTGGGCCCCAGCTCCGCCGTGTCCGCCAGCGGGGGCGGCGGCCCCGTGCGCGACGGGCCGGACGGGGGCGTGGGCGGGCCCGGCCTCGCGGGCGACCGCGGCGGAGGTGCCGAGCCCGAGGACGCGGCGTCCAGCGCTGGGGGCGGGCGCGCGCGCGCGCGCGGCGGCTCGCTCGCGCCCCTTCGGTGGCAACTCATGGGAGCCTCCTAAACCATCTTGTCGGCTCTTGCGAATCGACGCTGGTCGACGCTGAATCAACGCTGGCGCTAAATCGACGCTGATCGAAGCTGAATCGACGCTAATTCTATGTTGCTCCCATCTTACTCAAGGACCACATCCCAGAAATAATTTCTAGCACCCGGAAAAGTGTCGAAAGAGTGTCGAAATAGTGTCGAAGCAGTGTCGGACGAGTGTCAGGCCCGACGCGCGAACGCCTACAGTTTTTGGGTACTTTTCTGGCGCTCGAGATTAGTTCTGGTGATCAAGGCTAAAGTGGGTTGGAACTTCGTAACGCTAGCTCGGCGCTATCTCATCGACTCCCCGACACTAGTCGACGCTAAGGACAAAATTGCAAGGACAAAAACGCTGCTCGGCGCTGAATCGATGCTAAATCGACGCTAAATCGACGCTAGCTCGGCGCTATCTCATCGACTCCCCGACGCCAGTCGACGCCAAAGACAACATTGCGAGAGCACACGAGGCCCCAATGATCTGCTACAGCGACGGCCCCCCCGCCCTCACCGGCCGCCCTGCTGCCCCACGCTCCCCCCACCTCCTCGCGCCGGGGAAACACCCTGAGATCCTGGCGACTCCGTCTTCTCGAGCCGGTCGTGCTCGCTCGATTTGCTCTGGGCCCTGGGATCCTCGCAGATCGATCCAGCTCGAAACATGACGCAGGAAGAGGGGGGGTCTGGGGCTCTGCTCGTGTCCGCTCACGACGTTGCGAGTGTTTCGAGACGTCGGGTCTCAGGGAACACAACGGGGGGGATTGGGCCCTTCGCGGCCCCTGGGGCGCTCCCCGGGCCCACGGCCCGTGAAAAAACGGCTCGGAATGAAGGAAAGCATCCCAAGGAAGGGGTCTTATATAGACCACTGGGGGTGTCGACGTTGTGAAAGAAACATCACGCCGGAGATCCCCAAACACCAAACACGCGACGGCCTGATTGTTTCCGTATACGGGGTCCCCCGAAGTCCCGGCTCTGTCCCCGTGACCGGCTTTTTCTCCCGAATCGCGCTTTGACGCTCCCAGGGCCTGGTACATGGCCCCAACCGGGATGGGCGGGGGGGTTGCGAAGGGGATAGGGGGGCTATCAGTGGACGCCACATGGGTTACACCTGGCCTAACCTAGCTTTAAAGCCGGTTACACATGCCCTCAAGTGGCTTTGGGGGTATAGCGATCCAGGCAAGTGGGCTCCACCCACTTATAGCGGAGTTGTCTAGTCCCCCTGTAGGCCACTTGGCGCATGTGTAACCCACGTATAGGTTAGGTCAGGCCAGACATGGCCGCTTTGGCATGTACTGATAACCCCCCGATCCCCTTAGCACCCCCCCCCCCGCCCATTCCAGCAGGGGCCCAAAACGGCCAGAAGCCTCCCGTCGTGATTGTTGGTCAGGCGCGAGACTGTCTGTGTCTGGGCCTCCCAAGCCGCTGCAGCTCTGCACCATACCACCGCTTTTGGCGCTTTCTACCCCCTCGGTTCCCCTCTTGGGCTAGGTCGGGCATGTCCCCCTTGAGGCGGATTTGGAACGAAAAATAGCACACAACAAAAAAAAACTCAAACATGGTCAGAAAATCGTCCCCAGAATATGTTTTGATAATTTTTGAGTATTCCCACTGCAGAGGGACTGGCCCGACGTAACTCTTGGGGTGACGGGCGGCGTCGCTCGCGGCCGACCCCCCCGCGCAGTAGGGGGCGCGGGCATGGAGAGCGACAGGCTGTAAGCACAGCGGGAGCTCGGCCATGGGAAGCCTGCCACGGGACCCCCCCCCAGGCCCTGGGACCCCAGGGCGCCCGCTGAGTTCATCGCAAGGCCTTCGAAGAACCCGAGAAGCCCAGGGCGCTCTGGAGGAATGAAGACAGGGTGTTTCTTGGCATGGGCTTCCACTGTACGCGGGAGGCCTCCCAAAACCGAGTGGGGTGCATCGGCGATGGGCGCGATCTTCCGACCACGCGTGCCACTGCCCCAAATCGGGAAGCCTGGACGCACGCTCTCGGCCACCCCCGCAGAGAGGGCGCGGGCCCGAGAGACGATGGCGGAGGCACCCGCCGCGCACGGCTGGAAACGGGGAGGCTTCCCCAGGGGAGTGGGATGCATCGGCGAACCACAGTGCCCCTGCCCCATGTCGGGAAGCCTGGGCGCACGCCTCCTGGTCCCCAGCGCGACACAAAGAGCCACAGTGGGTGCCCCGTCTGGAGCACTGCGGACCGAACAGCCGGAAGCGCCCCACGTCCCCCGGGGGAGAGGAGGGGGGAGAGAAGGATTGAGGGATGGGGGAGGGAGATGGGAGGAGGAATGGATGGAAAGAAGAGGTTGAGGACATTGGAGCATGGAGGATGGATGAGAGAGGACGGATATATTCAGGAGGGAGGAAAGAAGAGGAGGGAGGAGGAATGCGGGAGTGAAGAGAGAGCAAGGAAAGGCGGCGGACTAAAGCGGGAAAGAGGGAGATAGGGAGGAGCGAGGAGTGAATTAGGGAGGCAGTGCGGAGTGGAAGGAGGGGGAGGGGAAGAAGGAGGAGGGGGAGGGGGAGACGGGATGCGCGCGGAGGGAAGCAGGTGGGAGGCAGGGAGGCAGGAGGAAATAGGGAGATGTAGTGAGGGGAAAGGAGAGAATGTAAAGGGAGGGGAATGTGGGAGCGGAACGGAGCGGAGCGGAGCGCCGAATACGTCCCAGAGGACGGCCCCTATGAGAGCGCGGTGGGGGGGGCCGTGGCCCCCAGATTGAGATAAGGATGTTAGGTAACGAAGTTGATCAGATACCATGCGCGGAGGGGAAATGAGGGGGGGAGCAGGGGAAAGAGGGAGGAACGAACGGACGAAGCACATCTGGGAACAATCGTCCAAGCCCAACGTGGACGAGGCGGGGGAGGCCTTGGCATCCTGAATCTGGCACCGATGGATAACAAGCATTCATCGGAACTGCGAGACACATAAATCCTTATGACAAGAATGAGAAGACAAAAGGAACAACGGGGGTGCGAGACAACGGGGGGTACCGTGTCCATCGTACGTCGGCAAATCACCTCCTAGACCCCCCTCCCCCTGCAAAGGCCGCAGCGCAGGTCCATCCCCGACGGCCGCGCCTGCGCCCGCACTGAGCTCCTCCAAACCCAAACATGCGATGCCCTGATTGTTCAGTACGGGGTCTCCGAAGTCCCGACATTTTCCCCAAGGCTGGTCTTTCATCGCGACTCGCTTCTTAACGGTCCCTGGGCCCGGCGAGGGCCCCTATGAAGGCCCATAACGGAGCATGTCTGGGCCTCCGCGGGTGACTGCCTTACGTACCTGGCACCACCTTTGGGCGACACCGCGTAGCGGCTCGCCCCTCTCCCTTGCCTCCCCCGTGTGGTAGCCCCGCCCGCGCGCCACTTGCACTGGGCTCCGCCACGTCCCAGACTGTGATGCCGTGCACTGGCCTTGGGATGGCGTTCGCTTCTCCACCGCTCGCCCTCGCCAATCTGCGGCTCCGCTTCCCGGCGTGTTGCCACTCGCGCGAGCGCATGGCCTCTGCCGCGCCGCAACGAAAAAATGTCTGGGCCTCATCCTTGCCAACCTCGACCCCCACCATCCAGACCTGGCCGCCGGCCGCCGGCCCCCCGATCGATGGGGATACGAAAAGATTGGGCGCAAAGACCGACGGCAGTTCCTACTCACTTGGAGCAGGACTCGCTGTCGGTGTCGCCGCAGCCTGTGTCCACTTTAGACAGCAGGCCGCCTGCCCAACAGCGGCCGTGCTCGGTGTTGGACAGCACTTGCGGTTGGGCATCATCGTACCCCATCGTACCCCATTGTTCTGTACCCCCATCCTCAGACCCCCGTCGTCACGATTCTTGCACAACGTCGACCCCCAGAGGTCTGGGCCCCGTCCCCGAACCGGCTTCTCATCCGAAAGCCGCACGCAGCGAAAAACCTCCCGTAGTGATTATTTCGCAACGCGAGGGGGCCTGGGAACCTCGACCCTCAAAGTCCGGACCCAGCCACCTGCAGCCAGCCCGCGTCTCCCGGAGGCCTCGGCCCCGGGGTGGCCCTGCTCGCTGAGGGGAGGAGGCCAAAGGCCACGGGCGACGAGCGACAACTTCGACCGAGACGATCGGCCCACGACGACGACGACGCCGACAACGCCGACGCCGACGCCGAAGCCGACGCCGACGCCGACGCCGACTCCGACGCCCACGACGACGACGACGACGACGACGACGACGACGACGACGACGACGACGACGGCGACGACGTCCAGACCGGGCCGCCAGCCGCCGGCCCACCGTCTCCTGAAGGCGGCGGTCCCGGGGTGGCCCTGCCGGACGTCGGCGGCGGGGGGCCCGCGCACGCCAGGCTGCGCGGCGGCGGCGGGGGGCCGACGGCGCAGCCGTCGGGCGGGGGCGTGGGCGGCCCCATGCTCAGGG
>CAUYUJ010017526.1:118814-163814 GCA_963575745.1 Prorocentrum cordatum | reverse complement strand
ACCGAGCTCCCTGGCGAGGGCCATCGCCTCCCTCCTGCACCGCTTCGTGCGCGCCGCAAACTGCTCCAGCTGCCTTCGCAAGCCCTCCGGCGGCCCTGCCAGGAAGAACTCGATGCGCGGCGCCCGCATGAGCAGGAGGTCTAACGTTCTACCACCACGACGCTGGCGCGCCTCTCAGCCGGCGTCAGCGACCTGAGAATCGCGGTGGACGACTTCAGGAACGTGAACCCGCGGACCACGTACTTCCTCACTCGATGAATCATCCTCTTGATCTCCTCCTACTTGCGGCGGCCCACCGCCTCTGGGTTGAAGAAGAGCGCGCGCCTCTCCACGGCGGCGAAGGTGCCGGACGTGCACGAACAACGGAAGGAGAAGTCGTCGCCCACGCGCAAGCTCACTGCGCAGGGTACCAAGTCAAACCCATCCCGGACGAGACCGGGAAAGTCACCCCACTTTCACCCACTCCATATGGAGCCACGAAACGTGTGAGGGGTGTCCCGAATTGTGTGTGGGTGACGCATGCGGGCGCGGGCACTGGGGCCTTCGGCGGAGCTCCTATGGGGCCGCGAAACGTGTGAAGGGTGTGCCGAATTGGATGTGGGTGGCGCATGCGGGCGCGGGCACTGGGGCCTTCGGTGGAGTTCCCTATGGAGCCACGAAACGTGTGAGGGGTGTGCCGTCATGGGTGTGGGTGGCGCATGCGGGCGCGGGCACTGGGGCCTTCGGTGGAGCTCCCTATGGAGCCACGAAACGTGTGAGCGGTGTGCCGAAATGGGTGTGGGTGACGCATGCGGGCGCGGGCACTGGGGCCTTCGGTGGAGCTCCCTATGGAGCCACGAAACGTGTGAGGGGTGTGACGAAATTTGTGCGGGTGACGCATGCGGGCGCGGGCACTGGGGCCTAACGGCCATTAGCAACAACTTCTGCCTATGATCAACATGCCCCCCCGACCCGCCTGGACCTACTGACTCCCAACATCGAGGGCGCATGCGATGTTTTTATGCGGTTGCGGCAGCACCCGGCCTAGCGCGGCCCGCGAGCACGGGGCCCATCCTGACCAGCGCTGCCGGGGCCCGCACTACCGCACAGCACCGCCTTGCGCGCCCTGCGGAGCACTGGGACACAGCGTCCGCAGAGGTCTTTGTACAAGCGGGGAAGGGCACTGACGCGCGCGGCGTTCCGGCCGCACTCAAAATGCCAAAGGCACCTGCAGAGACCTTGGCTGTCCTCTCCACCTGCGTCGAAGACCAGCACTGCATGGTACGCGCCACTGGCCTCATTCCTGACGAGGGCGACGTCCTCGTCTAGGCCCGCCGAAGGCGACGCGGGGGCGCCCTGGCAGGATTCCTCGCTGATCGCCCGAAGACGAAGGGACTCCCAATCCAGGTACTTTTTATCTCCGCGACGTCGAGGCGGATCGTCGCCCGCTCCTGCGACCCTTCCCCGGCGCTGGACTCGAGGCAGCGAACCCGCTCGAGAAGATCGTCGAGACGCGATGCCGTCGCAGGACCTGTGGCGCCCTCGCGTCGGGCCCGGCGCCCTGTTGACGTCGCCGCGAGCTGGCCCGCCACCTCGTCCAGGCTCAGCGAGACCGACGCGCCCGGGGAGGCGCCGCAAGAGGCCCGGAGCGCCCAGGTCGTGGACACCGCCAACGGCGCAGCCCGGATGCACCCGAGGACGGCGTCGCTCCCCCAACGCCCCAACAACTGGATAAGCCAGATGTCCAAGCCAGCGCGGGCAAGGCTCTGGGCGCCGGACACCCGGAGAGAGTGCCCTCCCCAGAGGTAGAGGCCGTCTGCAGAGACCGCGGGCAGGCCGAGCGCCTCCGCGGCGGCCCGGATGGTGGCGACGACCGCGTCCTTCTCGCACACCTTGCCCTCGGGGTCCTGGAACAAGGCCAGGTCAGGCGCGGGCAGGCCGTCCGCCGAATGCCGCGAAGGAAACCGAGCCCTGAGCCATGACCGCTGGGCCCACAGCGCGTGGGCCGGGCAGGCATTGCCGAAGACCCCAGCGCCGCAGCAGCAGCCGTGTGTGCGGGCCACGCCTAAAGCCCGAGTGTCCGTCTTTGACGCGGGCAACAGCCACGTGGCGGCGAGTCGGCCGTCCGTCCCGGCGTGGAAGGTGACCATGTGCGCTGGCGCGGCGGACAGCTCGATCTCGCGCGTGAGCCACCAGGCGCCCGCTAGCAGCGCCAACCGGGGGTTGGCGGGGCCCCCCGCAACCAGCGGAGTCACGTCCGTCAGGAGCTGGGCTAACGACTCCATCGCAATACCCTCGACTTTGCGGTCTGGCCCGAGCCCCCGCTCGCACGAACGCCGCGCCTCGGCCAAGGCTTGGCCCAAGGCGGGGGGGAAGTCGAGGTCGGCCTGCACGTGCATCTTCTTAGCCAGCGACAGGCACAGGGCAGCGGACCTGTATCCGCCAGCCTTCAGCGAGGCGCCCAGCCGCCTGATCTTCTGCCGGGTCAGCGGGATCATCTCGACGCCCCACTGCTCGAAGATGGCCTTGAGTGTCCGGCGGCGCGACGCCTCCGAGTTCGCGGTCGTCGTCGCCAGCACTTCCGCGTCGAACTGCTCGAGGGCGCGGGCCTGGGCCTGCGCCGACGTGAGGTCCGCAAGGCACCCCCTCTGGCACTGGTGCCTCCCGGGCGCCTCGTCCCGCAACCCAGGGATCGACGGCCGCGTGGCCTCCCCTTGCTGCGCCGCCGTACCCTGGGGGCCACCGCCTCCTGGCGCCAGGCATGGCCGCGCCGGGCTGGGACCCGACGCGCTGCCAACTGCCGCGCCGAGGGGTGCACTACCCCGATACCTGGCGGACGCCGGGCCTGGATCCTGCCCAACCTGACGCCGTTTGCGTCCAGCCAAGCTGGCTGCCAGATCCCACCGCGGCTGGAATGCGCCCATGGCGCGCGGGGCGCGCCGTGGGCGATGGCGCGGAGCCGGCCCACCTCGGGCCGCGGCACTACCGGACTGGGGGTGGGCGGGAATATTTCAAACTATAATTAGCCGAGGAGGGGGGCGGCCCCCCCGCCCGCCGAGGAGGACCCCGACGGCCCCGGGGCGAACGCTGCGGCCCCGGCGACCCCCGCCAAGCCGGGCAGGCCGCCGCCGGGCGCCCCCTGGCGGCGCCAGGGGCGGCCGATTTCAACAGTGACCTAGCCGACGTTAGGTCACTTTTGCACCGGCCGCCTCCGGGCGCCCGCCGGGGGGGGGGCCGGCGGCCCCCCCGCCAGGCCCGGGCCGGCCGCCGGCCGCTCCGGGGGCCGCCGGGGGAAAGCCCGGGGGCGCACGGGCCCCCCCCCAGCGGAAGCGGGGGGGGGAGGTATTTAAGAAAAAATAAATACCTCCCCCGCCGGGCGCCGGCCGCCGGCCGCTCCGGGGGCCGCTCGGGGAAAGCCCGGGGGCGCACGGGCCCCCCCCCAGCGGAAGCGGGGGGGGGGTATTTAAGAAAAAATAAATACCTCCCCCGCCTGGCGCCCGCGGGGGCGGCCCCGGGCCGCGCGCCGCCACGCCCCCGGGGAACTCCGGCGGGGCGAGGAGGGGAATGGAGCGATGAAAGCAAAACTTTTCAAGCCATCCCTCTGCTGATATGGTCTCGCGCCGCCTTGCACTGCCTTTGCCCCGGGAGCCGAGCGACGGCGCCGCCTTCATGGCCTGGCGCCGCCCTGCCCAGGCCCCCGCTGGGCGTCCGGGAGCACGCGGCTGAGACTGGCGTGGCGCACGTCTCACTCGGGAACCCGGGCCCGCCACACCTGGCGCCGCGCGGGCACGGGGCTCCGCGGCACGCCGCGCAGCCTAGCTGGGAACGCCGCGGGAGGCACGGCCGCCAGACGGCTCAGGGAGTCGGCGACGAGGTTGAACTCCTTGGGCAAGTGGGCGCACTCGAAGTGCAGGGGCCACCGAGCAACCCGCCAGGCGATCTCCCGGGCGACGACAAGCATGTCTCCGCTGCCTTTGAGCTGCATCGCGTCCTGCAAGGCCGCCACGTTGTCCCCGAGGACGTAGAGCACGGCGTGCTCCGCGTGGCACCGCCAAATGATGAGCGCGAGGAGGAGCGTGATGAACTCCCAGAGGCTCTGATACTTTGCCAAGCCCAGAACGGCTCCGAAGACGTCGAGCACCTCCTGGCCCCACGAAATCGCAAACCACTCGACTGGTGTCGCGCCCTCGAACAGCGCGGCGCCGCCCCCCCAGGGGCAGGCGTCAAATTCAACGTGGTATCTGGATCGCGGCCACTGAACCGCGTCGGGGCGCGGATGCACGCGCCGCTCCAGCGGGAAGAAGCACTCGGGTTGGCGCGCCTCGTCGACTGGCTCCAGCAACGCGCGGAACCAGCGAGCCGCGGTGAAGAAGCGCTGGAGCGGCACCGTGTTCGGCGGGGACTCCCGCTTCCCCGCGCTCGCCTGGCGGAGGGCCCCCGTCAGCGCCGCCCACAGGGCCGCGGCGAACGGGGTCGCGGCCGGGATGATCTGAGCAACCCGGGCTGCCTTCCCCACCAACGACCGCGCTTGCTTGATCGGCGCATGGCCCTTCTTCGACATGAAGTGGCGGAGGAGCTCCAGCAACTCATCGACGAAGTTCTGGGTGAGCCCCATGACGGCGCAGTCCTCGGCCATCGCGAAGCGAATGCCGATCCACTCGTGCTCCAGGGCCAGACACGGGCCCCCGCGGAGGGGCCCGTGCGCGTGGCGGCCATTCTTCCACGCGATGCGCAGCCCGAGCACGAGCCACCACAGCAAGGCCAGATCGAATTCCTGCTCGCACGCACGCGGAGGGCCCTGCACCGCCAGCGCCGGGTCCTCCACGTACAGCTGGAGCCGCAGGCCCCCGCTCAGCGTCAGCGCCTGCGCAATCCGCGCCGCCGCGCTGGCCACGCGGGCCCAGACCAAGGGATTCGCTTTTCCCCCGAACCCGAACACCGCCCACACGATGAATGTGTAGTCGTTCTCCGCCTCGAGGCCCCGCACCTCGGCGCAATTGTACGGGCGCTCGCTCTCGTGGAGCGGGCAAGACATGAAGGCGTCTGAGAAGTCGATGACGAGGATCTCCCCGTGGTCGGCTCCGTCCGCCGTAAAGAGGGTCGCCATGTCTACGGCGTGGTCGATGCCGCGGGGCAGCACCGCCCGCTCGGGAGTGGAGCTGAGGAGGTTCACCCGCGATGCCTTCAAGTCCTGGATGATGCGGTTCTTCCAGCCGCCCCCGCCCTGCTTCAACTTCCGGACGTTTCCGAGCGGCGCGGGATACGTGGCCCCGAAGACCCCCTCGGCGGCCTCGCGAGACGGAAATGCTCGGCCGAACCCCTTCTCCAGGTACTCCCGGACGAGGGGGAGCGTCGGCGCCTCGTTCTCGCCGAAATCATCCACGAACAAGCGATGGTTTCCTGAAAAACAAAAATCCCTGCGGAAGGCGTCCACTGAAAGGGTCGCCTCTGCGGCCGCCAACGGGAAATGGCCGCCGGGGGCGATCGCTCGCCGGACGCCCATCGGGGCCCCCTCCCGGAGCCAGATGGGCACGTGCACGTCGGGGTCCTTCGACCGGCGGGCGCACTCCGCGAAGATCTCGCGCCGCAGTGGGGAGGACGGATGGTGCTCCTCGGCCTGCGCCCTCCCCGAACCCAAGGCCGCCGCCACCTCGGCGCGGGCAGACGCGACAGCAGACTCGGGCGGGGGCGCGCGAGAAGGCCGACCCCCGCACGCGCCCACCACCCCGACCAGAGCGGGCCCCCGTGCCCGCGCCCGCAGAAGGGCTGCCCGCACAGCCGCCATGACCTCCTGGAGGTCGCCCCACGCCTTCACTACCCTGTGAGGGTTGCGGAGGCCGGCGGTGCAGAGGGCATCCTGGGCCGACCGCTCCTCGCGCGCGGATGGGCCCTCCGGCACGCCGGGTGGTCGACGGGGCCGCACGCGTCTCCGATCCCACATGTCTTGGCCGGGGTAGCCAGCCGGCTGCGCCAGCGCTGGCGGCGTCGGACGAGATGCGGCCGGAGCGTCGCCGCGCTGCGCCCGCTGGCCTCGCCGGGCCCGGAGCTCCCCGAGCCGGCGCTGCAGCTTCGCCAATGCGCGAGGTGGGAGCCCCACGCGCGGGCCAGTCCGCGACGCCCCGGCAGCGCGCGAGCCCTGGCTGCGTCATCAGCGCGCCTGGCGGCCCCGGCGGGCCCCCCGGCAGCGCCGCCAGCGCGCCCGGCGGGCCGCGAAGCCTGGGGCCCCGGGGACCCGGGGGCCGGGGGTCTGCCGGCAAGCTCGCGCCAGCGCGTTTCAGGCGCCAGCTCGGCGCGGGGCGACGCGACCGGCTCTGGGGCCGCCAGCGCAGACCTTTTGGGGCCGACCTTATTGGGGCAATGCTTGTTGAGGTACCCGGCCTGGAAGAGGCCGTCCTTGTCAAGGTACTGGGGCCGCGGCCTAGTCACCGGGGGTGTTTCCCCCCTCCCTTGCCGCCGCCCCTGTTGCCCAGGCGCCAGGCCTCGGGGCGCTTCGGCGCCGGGCACGAATCATCGATCGCCCGGCGCGGCCCCTTGCACCATTCACACACGTGCTGCCGGTTCGCTGGGCAGGGCGACGAGCAGCCGTGGGCGTTGCGGTCCCAGTTGAAACACAACTCGACGCCCTGGTGTTTCGTGAACCGGCCGTCCTTGGTTTTACCGGCGTCGTTGTTGTCCCTGACCTGCTGCCAATGAGACTTCGCCTTCTTGGCCCTCTTCGACCCAGCGCCCGTGGGGCGTTCAGAGTCGTCGCCGTGGTGGTCAGCAGCCCGCTTATCGGATTGCCGTTCGATCTGGTCGACGGCTGATGGGCCGCCCTCGACCTCCGACGTGCGAGAGCGGCCGCCCGTCCTGCCGGTCAGGCATGGGAGCTCCAAGTGGATCTGCCACCACTGCGAGTCTTGCCCGCTGTCGTAGGCCGTGTAATAGAATACGGCTTCCCAGGGGCGCTCCCGGTCGAAGTCGCCCTGGAACTTGCCCTTCTCCACCAAGTCCTCTATCTTCGTGCGGACCTGCTCCCAGCGCTCCTCCAAGCAGTGGCAGACGGTCAGGAAAACGGCCCCCCAGTCACGGGGGAAGGTCGAGTTGAGGAGCCGCACCCCTTCCTCAAAATCGTCGATGGGACCCGGCCTCGAAAGTTGGAGCTTGATAGCCGCCACGCGGAAGACTCGCCAGCCCTTCCGCCAAGTCTCGAAGTTCATTGGCCCGGCGAGCTTCTTCTTCACCAGCTGGCCGCTCACCCAGACGTCGGCCTGGAAGTTCATGAGCCGCTGGATCCGTTTCCCAAAAGGGCCGAAGACACTGAAGTCGACGCGCGGCGCCTCGCCCGCGGCGAGCCGGGCGGCCGGCGCCGAGAGCTGGACGTCCGTCGTGTCCTCGTAGTCCCTGGGCGGGCGCCCAGTCTCCCGCACGTAGTTCGCGTTGAGCTCCTTGAGCTTCGGGGCAGGGAGCATCGTGAACTTGACTTTCGACCCCTGGTCGATGACGCTGCTCATCTCGCACACCTCGGGCTGCTGCACCGGCGCCGCCGCCGCGGCCCGCGGCGCCTGCAGGGGGCCCTGGCTGACCACGGCCGGCATGTCGCCCAGGAGTGGGGGGGGCAGCCCCACCGCGCGCGCCAGGCCCCGCAACGAGGCGCGGAGCTGGCCGCGCGCGATAGGGGTGATGTCGACGCCCTCCTCGGTCTTAACCGCCCACAGCGCCGCGCACATGTCGCTGTCGAGGCTGCCGTACACGTCGCTCACGGCGGTGCTCTCCCACGCGCCCCCGAGCGCCTCCACGCAAGGCTTGAGGAGGTCCTCGGAGAAGCCCAGCGACCTGGCAGCGGCGCCGAAGGTGAGACCACGAAGCGCGGCCGTCGCTCCAGCTGATGCGCCGCCTGCCCCGCCTGGCCCCCTCGTACCGGCACCGCCCTCTGCCCCGCCGACTCCCCCGCCCGCCGCGCGGGGTGGCCCCGCGAACCCTGCCGCGGGCTCCACGCCAGGCGCTGCAGGCGGGAAGAGGGACATTGCTGGTAACGAGCTGTGTCCCTGGCAAACTAAGGCCACTCTAACGTTTCGCAACTCGCCGGCTTCAGCCAAAACGGCCACGTCCGGCGAAGGCTAGCGAGACGCCATCCTGAGCCCACCCTCCACCCGGATCAGAGTTAAGAAATTGTTACACACGTCCTAACGGCCATTAGCAACAAACAAACAAAAAGCTATATATATAATACATACAAACATACATATATGTGAGGGGAGGATTGTGGTATAATGTGCGCCCCTATTTTATATGTTTCTGATCAGCTCATGGGAGCTTATGAAATGTGTATGTCTCATACTCCTGCTCCTGGTCCTGCTACTCCTCCTTCTCTTCCTTCTCCTCCTCCTCCTCCTGCCCCCCCTCCTCCTCCTCCTCTCCCCGCTCTTTCTCTGCGATACAAAACGCAACCAAGCGCGGCCCATATACAGATCCAGACAGGGATGGCATCGAGAGCAGAAGGGCACCGAACATTTAACGCCGACGAAGAAAAGCGAATTAGCAGCAGTCACCGCTGACAAACGCGCGCGGCGGGAGCTTGGCCAGAGGCGCCGCGCGACGCAGGCTTGCGCTTCAAAGTGAAAGCTGTTCTCTTAATCCTATGCGTTCTACGATCGCGCAAACTGTCCAGGAGCGCCCTAGCAGCGGGCTTCTTCTGAGCACCGCGCCGCCCAGCAGCCGCTGGCTTTATCTGAACGCAAGCGGCGCGCTCGGCGATTCGCCGCGCGACTCCCTGCCGGGCTTCGTGTAGCGGAAGCCGCGCAGGCGCCAGGACGTCGGTGCCGCGCTGCGCCTGGAGTGCGCAGTAACTGTTCCACTCATCCCGAGGAAAGGCCCAGGCCATAATGCTTCGCGATAGCACGTTGGCCTGTCGCAGCTGCCGCAGCGTCGGCGAATACAGCGCGCAACAGTGGGCCTGCAGCTTGCCCAGGAATCCAATTCTAAGTTGAAGCTCCGCCGTCGACGCGTAGATATCCCCCTGATTGCGAAACCACGTGTTGATCTCGTGGTTGAAGGATTCGTTGACCGACGTGCCAGACCCAAGCAGAGCTAAGCGCGCCGCCGGCAAGGAATGCCTGAATCGGAGGTTGTTAAAAAACCATTGCATGCGAGCTGAGGCGGTAGCATTGTAAAGCAGCCTCTTAAGTTGAACGTTGTTCACGTGAGTGCGACGAGCAAGCTCTTCTGGAACCAACGCGCTCAGCGCGGCGATAGATTCGATGAACTCATGCGTCGTTCTCCATGGCAGCTCGGCGTTCACATTGTCCATCACATATTGAGCTCGCGACTTCGACAATGAATGGTCGAGTATCTGCTGTCGCGCGCGCTCCTCTATTGGTCGCAGAGCCGGGGCGTTCGCTCCGTCGAATGGCGCCCCCCAGAATTGCGCTGGCAGCGTGCTGTCTACCTTCGTGAACTTGGCCATGATTATCCGCAATAGCTTTGATCCCACTGTTTTTTTCCTCCAGTGCGTCTCCTCGTACGTGATGGGCAAATGAACCGGGTCGAGGCTCAGGTATGTTAGGTTGGAGAAGCACGAGCTTCGCAACGCGCGGTACAAAGCGCTGCTCGGCTGGTCACTGGCGACGGACACAGTCTGCGATCTGCACGCCTCCGACCAACGACCTGCAATCGCTCCAGCTATTTCGTCAGATGCCTCGTCCCTCGTCAAGAAAACGCCGAGCGCCGCGCCCGTCCGGCCCGCAAGGGTCAGCACGCGGCGCTTGGCGTCAACGTCGGGCACGGGCGCTGCGTCGCGCACTGCTTGGGATGACCGATAGTCTGCTTGGCCCTTGACCCTGCGCAGAATGCGGATGGTGGCGTCCATGGAAACGTGGAGGAATTCCTCATGTTTCCGGCATTCCTCCATCAACGCAGCGCTGCGCTTCTCTACGTGCGCGCTGTTGAACACGTCTTCCATGAGCTTTAGCCAGTGAGCGACATCTGTCGGCAGCATGCTACTCAACTCAGAGCCCTGCTCCACGACGCGAGCGCACGTCCGCAGCATCGCCGGGCGAACGCGCCCATGGTGGCGCAAGGATTCCTGCATCACGACGTCCGCGAAGCCACGAGTATAGTAAGTGTACCCCACTCGTCTGCACGCGAGACTCCGCCCGACTGCACCTTTGTTCTGATGCGACGGCCCGTCGTCGTCGAGAACAAAGACAACGTCTTTGTCAACCGCGTTCTGTCCACGATGAACAGCGGGAGATACTGTCTCGCGCATGGTCGTCGCAGATCGCTTCAGCAGGTTGCCCATTGGAGCTCGCAGGAGCCGGTCGTTATCGAACAGCGCGCACACGACGTTGAACTGCTTCGTGCCAGACGCCACGAAGCGCGTCTCCCTGACGTGGTACTTGGAGACGTGAGCGCGTAAGAGCAGCTGCGTCGAGAACGATCGGAACGGGCATAGGCCGCAAGCAAATCTACACTTGCCCTCGCTGTCCCGCTTGGGGCGCAAGAGCGAAACCCCCGCGGCGAAGCCCTTAACTTCCTCCTCCAGGCAATCAAACAACTCTGTCCGCACTGCCGTTTCGCCCTCGTCGCCGCTCGGGGATTCAGGAGCATCCACCAAGCCCGCGTCCGTCAGCTCGTGCGGCTCGCGCTGCTCGGCCGCGAGGCACACCCAGCCCTCGCCGACATCGTCCGCTTTGCTCTTGCCTCTGATCCGTCTCCCAGTCGGCGCGCGCGCGACCTCGGCGCCTTCGCGCCCATTGCGAGCGGGCGCGCCGTGCATGTAAGATGGCGCAGGAGGGCGGCGGGGAGAAACAAAAACACAGGGCGGCAAAGCCGACCCAGAGGTGATATGGCAGAGAAAACACAGGGCGGCAAAGCCGACCCACGATGAACACATGTCTTGAGCCGGAGAAAGATGGAGAGGCAAGCAGCGATTCATTAGTTGCACTGACGTCGAATATGTAAGAGCCCGACTACGGGGGTGCATCGAGCGACATAACGGCTCCACGCCACGTTGGGCACATGGGAAAGTGGGGAGAACATCTGGAGATGATGCGACATCGCGCTTTTGTCGGCGCAATGCGTCGATCGAAAGTCGCGGCCCGCGCTCGACGGAGGCCCGCGCGATGGCGTCAGCGCCGCCGCGCCTCCCTGAGTCCCAGTCGCGGGCGCGAGTCGGCCCACGCCCCTCCTAGCTCTCAAGCCGCGTGTCGCTTGTGCATTCTGAGCATTTCGGTAGTGAACTCTATGTTCAGGGTGTCTTCCCAGGCGACGCAAACTCCGCTGCACCGCGCGCATGCGAAGACGTCGCTGTGAGGTTCCAATCTCGGCGCCAACATTGCCCACGCGGAGGTCGTCGCGCGCAAATGGGTCACCTCGGGGAACGGAAATGATCTCACCGTGGCCACGCACCCCTCCAGATAGTGGCCGATGTCGTCGACGTCGCCGTTATCCAACCCGCAAATGAAACAGCGATCGTGAACGGGGCTGGGGGCCGTCACCGAGGCAAGTTCTGCGTTGGCAGGCTGAAACCAGCGAGGCACAACAGCAAGGACTCCGGGCAGTCCGGCGCCGTGCGGGCCACGCGAGGCCCTGGGCCTGCTCGACCTGAGAGGCTTCACCAGTACAAACGTTTTGTCTGGGCGAAGCTGTTGGCCCCCTGCAAAACGACGCGCTAGTGTCCGTCTACGCGCGGCGGGGAAGAATGACAGAATTCTGTAGCATACTTCATCTGATACCAGGGATACCATCAGCGCGAAAGCCTCGATGTCAGCGGCGTCGTCTCTCTCCGGAGACGATGGAGGGGTTCGCGCTGCAGCCTCGCGCGCAGCCCGCGAGGACATTCGACGCCTCCTGCGCGCAGGCGTCAGCGAGCGGGCGCCAGACACAGCGCGCCGCTGGCGAGCCCTCCCGCGCGCAGTCGGGTCGCCGAACTCAGGAGAGTTCTGGCTCAGAAACGGGGAACCGGCGGCGCGCTGGTCGTCGGTGGCCATGGCGCCGAAGTGCGAAAGAGAGGTCGCAGGACAGCAATGCTGATCCACAATCAGGTAAAGAGCGGGGAAGTCAAAACAGGCCGGCAATGCCGAGCCACGTTTGCTATAATCTTGAGCCGATGAAGCTAGCGGCCGCGCTGATTTCCCCCTCCCCCCGCCTCGCCGGAACGCGCGCCTGGGAAAAATTGTATTCTATGCTACTCCCGAGCGGACTCTGCGCGCGTCGCCTGTTGGGCAGTGCGACTTGCGCCCGCATTCGCTGCGCGATGATGGCGTGCAATGCATACTGTCTCTGGGTGCTCCCTCCTCGCTCTGGCGGTTGTGAGTATGAATTGGATATCCTTTTTTAGCAGACCTAGCGTCGCACCCATGCGTTCCTTCATGCGAAAGCATCGCTACTTCCGCGGGGCATGAGAGCACGCGGCTGTCACCGTGGCCCCCGCAGAACCCACGCGCGCAATTCTCAGCCGTTGCAAGTCGGCATTCGGCAATTCCAACGGCACCTCAAGAGGGCGGCGCGCCGTCGCCGCGGCCTCGCCAGGGCGCGACCTCCACTGATGTCCGGCGAAACGCACGACCGAAATTGGCCGCGGTGCTCAGGCAATAAGGCATGCGCGCCGCCACGACTGGCCGTCGCCAGCCGCCCGCAGGGTCTATCTCGCGGGCGTCTTCCGACGCCATTGCCCGCAACTCTCGGGACCTCGTGCGCTGAATGGCCATGAGCTCCTCGATCTCTGGGATCACCGGCACGTCGTCTACAAATGGCTGGTCACCGTTGTCCGGATGCAGGCAGACCACATACATCGCGGCCACGCGGGCGCCGTAGTACTGCTCCAACATCCACCTGTATATGTTAAGCTGCACCCGGTAATGATTTCCCTGGCAGTCTGGCAATCGGCCCAATGGAAACTTCATGTTCTCCCATTGGTTCGTGAACTTCGAACGTAAATTCTTCGCCCGCTTCCAATCGTATATGCACAGACTGCCCGCGGAGTCTCGAGCCACGAAGTCGATTGACCCAGCAAGCCCCTCGTGCTCCGCGAAGATGGCCCACTCGGTGCGGAAAGCCGCCAGACCTCTCAGCGCGCCCAAGAATTTCGAGAACAATTGAAATTCTACGGCATCGCGGGGCACCAGGACGCGGTTGAGGTGAGCCTCGAACGTCCAGTGCATCCAGGTGCCCCGCCTAGCCGCCTCTTCTTTGTTTAAGCGCCATTTCTCCACGATCTCCTGATCCGAGAGAGATAAACTCTCCATCAGGCATGCCAGGCGGGGTGCCGCTCTCGCAGTTGCCTTCGCCTCGGCGCAGATCTCGGCGTCGCAGGCCCCGTGCGAAACAAGTAAGTCGTGCAAGCAAGCAGCCTCCGGCATGGTCCGCAGCTTTGCGACCACGTATTCGGGGCGAGGATGGCGCAAATAATCAGGTCGAGGCCAGTTCCGCCCGCTCCGCATCTTCTCGATCACTGCGACAGCGTCGAAACCTCGAGAGTACTCGTGTATCAACCCCGTCACTGACCCATGGGTTCGCACGCCGCGATTGTAGTAGGAGTGCGACTCCTCGACGAAGTGCAGCTGAGCGCCCCGAGGGTGCGCGTTGAGTCGCTCGAGTAGGCGGATCTTCGGAAGACGCGGCAGCTCGAGGGAGAAATCACACGGAACTTGGGGCACCTGAGTGCCTGGCCACCCCACCGGCGGCAACGGGCAGAACAAGCGCAAAGATCTGCGCCGCATTGCCTCCTCTCGGTTCGCCGATACCCGGGCTGCCTCCTGCGGCGCGAGCAAGCCCGACGACGACGCCGACCCATAGGGGCCCGCTCGTTCGCGAGCTGCGCGCCGACGGATGAGTGCGTCCAGCCGATTAGCTTCGATGATCCCCGAAGTCGTGCCCCATGGAAGAGGGCGGCCGCCCTCGGGCCCCGGCCTCTGTGCGCCGAGCTCCACCAACAAGAACCACTTGTGCTCCTCGACGTCCGGAATGTCGCCCCACGCGCGCCACTCGCGAACCGCTGGCAGGCATGCTCGGCGGTCAATCACAGTGGCGCTGCCTGGCCGCAGGATAACGGCCGTGAAGTGGCCGACGCTCGCGGCCAGTTCAGATCTGCGCCGCGGCGGCTCCCACTTGACGTAACGCCCAGGGCCGGTCGGGCCCCGCGGCCGCTGGATCAGGGCGAGGCCGAGATGTGACAGCCATTGGTTCCCGTGCTCGAGCGCGTGGAATGGGCCTTGCACGCTGGTCGGCACGCGTGCGCCCAACGCATTCAGAGCCAAGCTGAGACACGCATTGGATGCGTCTTCCCCATGCACCATTCCTCCCAGCGGATCGTCGTCGGCGCTCACGAAGCACCCGTCGGCCGCGGTCTCCCGCGATCCCCGTCCAGTTGTCAAATCGACGTCGGATGCGCATTCACTGCTGTTAGTGATGTGCAACAGCGCGCCCTCGACTTCCCCGACGCGGCGGGCCCACTGCGCCGTTGGCAGAACATGCCGGCTGAAACCTCTCCACGCGATCGCCGAAGAGGCCCCTGGGAAAACAGCCGCAGCGCAGCAGTGGCCCCGCATATGGCAGAAATATTTTCCGGGCAAGAGTGAGCACGCACCCTGCCGCGAAGCCTGCAGGCGCACGACGGTCAGAGAGAAGCCGAAGTGGTCGGCGACGTCTGCGCAGCGACGCTCCGCACCCCGAGGAACGGGAAATCGCGCGCAGTAGTTGATGCAGCCGCAGAAGTCCTGCGTCAGGATGCTGTAGGCGAGCAGGATGCAGTTTCCATCTTGTAGGAGAGCTCGACAGCCGCGCACGGCGGGCGGCGAAGGCTCTACCCAGACGCCGAGCTCTTCGGCCGCCGCCAATTCCGTCGCACCAACCGGCACCTCGTCAAGAAGTCGCGACATGTCCCTGCGCCAAGCAGAAACCTTGGCCTCCCACTGCCGCTTGCTGACGCCAGGAAGGAAGGGGTCTGGGGTCGCGGGCCTCTCGTCATCTCCCAGCTCGCCAGTGCTACTAAGAAGCTGGACGGATACATACTCGATGGAGCGTTTGACCCCAGAAACACATTGCAATCGCCTTCCGCGCGGGTCGGCGTATTCGACAACCGCGAGCGCTTCGCACATGCCAGGTAGCGCGCGGCGGGGCGATGAGGTGCCAGGGCGGCAAGGCCGACCCACAGGGAAATACGGGTGATTATGAAGCGAAGAGAGCACAGGGCGGCAAAGCCGACCCACGTACCACGCACGACTTGAGCCGACGCGGCGAGCGGCGCCCCAGAAGGCACGCAGATACACCTGTGAAGGCAGATCTGCGCAGAACATCGCAGTAAATCGGGTTGTCTAAGTTTATTCAGAAAACGCATGAGGTCATATCTAGTATAGTGATGACTGTATGCGAATATTGATTGACTTTGTATTTCCTCTACTGGATGTAAGCCAACATGCAAGCAGTGCGGATCGGCGAAGCGAACGGCCACGCAACGGGGCCTGTTGCCCCGCGGGCCTCGGCGAAGCGAGGATCGGTGAAACAGAATGCGTTGCCCGGGCCTCATGCCATCATATTCAAGAGCGCTGCCAAGGGCTTGGCTTGCGACTCTGATGTCCTGCCAGATCCGGAAAATATGGCAATGGCCAAAACTACGTCCGAACTACAAAAAAACGCGACGCACGTATGCGCCCGCCGCGGACCCCGAAAACTACGCCGGCAACAACGAAGTGGGCCGCGAGATCTGACCTGGGCGCGCACAAAGCCCACGGCGCTTTCGTGCTGTCACAACTCTAACGATTGCGCGGTGGAGGACCAACGTCGCGTTCTACGCATATGTGTGCGAAACGGAATCTGCGCATTGGCACGTGTTTGATATGATACCGTCGCGTCGCGAACGCCCACGGCGTGGGCGATGCCCACCGCAAGGATCACCCAAGGGTGGGCGGGCGACATTCGCCAAATATGCATCAATATTTGTCGTCGCTTTTGCAAGGCGCCCTTGATCGCCAAACGCGAGGCGATCTACATCCGCAGTAGATAGCACGCGCGCGCAGCGCAATGAAACGCAGACCCCAGCGGCACGCGTTGCCGCCATGGGCCGCGTTCCGAAATCTGAACAAACCAATCCAACATTGAAACTCACGGCGCGCCGCGCGATCGGACAGGGAACACCAGCCGGGGAATCCCCCATAGACGCGATGGCGCGCAAGGGGGCGCTGCAATGCGCGAGCGCGCGGTGACAGTGGCAACGCGCATGCAGGCATGCACCACTGTCTAGCGCAGTCGCTGGCCAAACTCGCCTGACCTCGTCAGCGCGCCCAACTAGGTTCGATCCGACAGGGGCACATTGGAGAAAAGAGGAAGAATTGCACGAAAAATCGTGGCGTGCTGTGGCGGGAGGATAACGGGCACTTGCAGGCGGGGGAGGGGGGGGGGCTGAAGGAGGATTTGTTCCCCTCCCCCGTCGTTCCTCCTTCCCCTTCCCTGCCCAACGTGCCCCCCTCGCCCGTTCGCTCCTATTGCCCATTGATTGCAAGCAGCGTCATGCTTAAGGGAGCCCGACGCGCGGCGGAAGGGGCCGCGGCCGTGACGACATATGCACCGACATCTCCGACTGCATCAACCCTGGACAACATCCGACAAGTTTTCGCACCCGTGGCGGAACGCACGTCGGCGCCCCTGTTCTACCACGCCCTGCGCGGAAAAGCGCAAGGCGCGCTTTGGGTGTTCCCTGGAACAGAGGGGCTGTTTAGGGCGGAGCGCCCTCGCGATGGCGACGATGATGATGAACCGATCGGTTGCCCTGGACGCGTTCACGCGGTACGTGAATCGTTCGCCTGTTTTTCCTCACGAGCGCCTAGAGACCCCCCTCTCTGCGCCCCTGGGGCTGATGCGGCAGCATTGCTGTAGTTGCGCCTCGATGGTTCGCGCATCCCCACCAGCCCCTCCAAAGAAGATGCCCCGTCGATTTGCGCTGGCCAAACGCGGTTGGATCTTGTGATTGAAGGGCGCTCTGTGCGCCGTGGCCCTGTTGCCTTCACCGGCCTAGGGAGCAAGGCAGTACTAGGGCGGGTGACTCCGCCAAATTCCAACGCACATCGCCTCGCAACCGCACTGGCGCCTGCCAAGGCCCGCGTAGTTCCCCGAGTAGTTTGCCATGGCGGCCCAAGACTTCCCCGTGGACGTACTTCCTTGGAGAAAACAACGCGCAAAGTACGTCCACGGGCGTTTCCTTGGGCCACTGTGAAACGCGCGGGCGCCGGTGGACGTACTTTCCCCGGAAAAACTACGTCCACGCGCCGCGTGGCCGTTACCCCCGGTGGACGTACATCCCTCGGAAAAACTACGTCCACAGAAGTGCGGCGGATGGCCGCGCGGGGGGGCAACGGCGGCGGAGGTAGTTGCCATGGCCGGCGGCTCCGCGGCAGTAGTTTCAAGAGTAGTTGGTAATCCATTTGCACCGGCGAGGGTAGTTGCCCTGCTGGGTTTTGCAGCCAGGCGCCTGGAAAGTGATTCGCGCGGGAGCGCCTGTTCTGGAAATGCGCATGTCCCAGGGTGAGGGGCATTAGGAGCAGGAGGGGGAGGCGTAGGAGGTTCCCAGGAGGAGGGCGCGAAAGGAGCAAGGCGGATGATGAGGAGAAAGAGGAGGAATTATGACGAGCGCGAGGAGGAGGAGGAGCAGGAGGAGGAGGAGATGGAGGAGGAGGAGGAGGCGAGGAGGAGGAGGATGAGGAGGAGTAGAGGAATGAGGATGACGAGGGGGGGAAATGAGTAGGATAGGAAGAGGAATGAGGAGGAGAAGGAGGAGGATGAAGAGATGAGGAGGTGGAAAAGGGGAATGTGGAGAGGAGGAGAAGAGGGTAGACAACTGCTCAAAGAAGCCCCCATGCAATGCAAATAACACTATACGATTAGCGTTACGGTACCAGGAGACTGCTGCCGGACACTTTAGTGCAAGTTCGTTTGGGCCCCCCCAGTCAGGGAGGGAGTTTGAACAAGCAACTGTTTGGGCAACGCTGTTTTCCCCCGTCGGCCACGCGGCCGGGACGGAGCGTTAACAAAATGGCCCGTTCCCCCCTCCTGCGAGGGGAGGTGGAACAAGTAATTGTTCGGACAGCGCTGTTTTCCCCCATCGGACACGCGGCCGGGACGGAATTAACAAAACGGAGTCCCCCTGGAACGGGAATTGCACGGGCGGGGCTCAGAGGTCGCCCAGAACGCGGGGACCAGAAATCTTATTTGAGACCTGCAAAGGGGCGGGTACTGAAGCCAGGCTGCGAACAAGGGGAAGCGGGGGAGGAAGAGGAGGAGGAGGAAGAGGAGGACAAGAAGGGGGAGGAGGAGGAGAAGGAGGAACAGCAGCAGATGGAGGAGGGGGAGGAGGAGAAGGAGGAGCAGCAGCAAGAATGGGAGGATAAGGGGGAGGGGGCAGAGGAGGATGGGGAAGAGGGGGCGGAGGAACAGGAGGAGGATGTGGAGGGGGGAAGGAGTAGTGAAGCACGAACCACGGGACCAAACGTGTGTTGCGAATAAGGCAACAAGCAACGCGCTCATGGCTCCAAGGACTCAATGACATACCAGGGCAAAGAACGACCAGTGACGCATACGGGAAATAGGTACCCAACGGCACGTCAAACAACAAACCTCGCGACCGTTTCAGAATGGGCTGGTGGGGGCACGCGAAGCGTCAACGCTTTATGGGACCTGCGCAAGCGCTCTCCCGCACAAAATACTAATGGGATGATAGACAGCGCGCGCGGATGTATGTGTGTCTGCGTGACGCCGTGTAATGCAACTTGTGGGCATACTTGTTTCGTAGTTTACGGCGTAGTTAAAACGTAGTTTTGGTTCGTACTCGGAACGTAGTTTGGTCGTAAGTTTGCGCTTCCCTTGGATGGCGCCATCTAGCAGGACACCAATGTCACAAGGCTTGGCGTCGCCGCTGTCTTCGGCGGCCGCCTGCGCCGCCGGAGCCAAATCAATGTGAAAAGTGACTGCTAGCCTCGAGTCTCGCCCGGCGAAGACGGCATCATGGATCTCTGCCAGACTCACCTCGCCGACTTGGCCATGAAAATAAATCGTCGCCTTGTCGAGCTCCGCTCCCACGTGGACGAGTGCGCACGATGGCGACCCGTGCCCATCCATGTGGAGAAGATAATGCCCCTGCTCGCGAGCATCGAACCCCAGCTGCGGCATCATTCACACGCCGTGCGCCAGGCAACACTCCGCGTACGTCCTCCCTTTCTCCACGCTGGCAGCACTGTTCTCCACGGGCGTGGCGCTGGCGCAAGATTCAACGGAAGCGGACACCCTGGCGTCGCGGCATCGCCACAGCGCCAGCATAATTTGAGGGAGTTTCTGCGGAACTCACGTCATCCTCACCCCCGGCGCGAAGAGCACGAGTCCAGAGCGGCCTCCGGCACCGTTTCCGGACAGATCCGGTGGATCCGCTGGATCCGCTGGATCCGGTGACGAATCCCAAACCGGCGCCCTCGCTTGAGACATCCTCACAAAACCGGCCCCGGGGGAGGTGCCCAGAGGAGCCCAGAGCGGCCTCCGGCACCGTTTCCGGACAGATCCGTGGATCCGCTGGATCCGCTGGATCCGGTGACGAATCCCAAACCGGCGCCCTCGCTTGAGACATCCTCACAAAACCGGCCCCGGGGGAGGTGCCCAGAGGAGCCCAGAGCGGCCTCCGGCACCGTTTCCGGAATCCGCTGGATCCGCTGGATCCGGTGACGAATCCCAAACCGGCGCCCTCGTGAGACATCCTCACAAAACCGGCCCCGGGGGATGGAGCCCAGAGCGGCCTCCGGCACCGTTTCCGGACAGATCCGGTGGATCCGCTGGATCCGCTGGATCCGGTGACGAATCCCAAACCGGCGCCCTCGCTTGAGACATCCTCACAAAACCGGCCCCGGGGGAGGTGCCCAGAGGAGCCCAGAGCGGCCTCCGGCACCGTTTCCGGACAGATCCGGTGGATCCGCTGGATCCGCTGGATCCGGTGACGAATCCCAAACCGGCGCCCTCGCTTGAGACATCCTCACAAAACCGGCCCCGGGGGAGGTGCCCAGAGGAGCCCAGAGCGGCCTCCGGCACCGTTTCCGGACAGATCCGGTGGATCCGCTGGATCCGCTGGATCCGGTGACGAATCCCAAACCGGCGCCCTCGCTTGAGACATCCTCACAAAACCGGCCCCGGGGGAGGTGCCCAGAGGAGCCCAGAGCGGCCTCCGGCACCGTTTCCGGACAGATCCGCTGGGCTGGATCCGGATGACGAATCCCAAACCGGCGCCCTCGCTTGAGACATCCTCACAAAACCGGCCCCGGGGGAGGTGCCCAGAGGAGCCCAGAGCGGCCTCCGGCACCGTTTCTGGACAGAGATCCGCTGGATCCGGATGACGAATCCCAAACCGGCGCCCTCGCTTGAGACATCCTCACAAAACCGGCCCCGGGGGAGGTGCCCAGAGGAGCCCAGAGCGGCCTCCGGCACCGTTTCCGGACAGATCCGGTGGATCCGGTGGATCCGGTGGATCCGGTGACGAATCCCAAACCGGCGCCCTCGCTTGAGACATCCTCACAAAACCGGCCCCGGGGGAGGTGCCCAGAGGAGCCCAGAGCGGCCTCCGGCACCGTTTCCGGACAGATCCGCTGGATCCGCTGGATCCGCTGGATCCGGTGACGAATCCCAAACCGGCGCCCTCGCTTGAGACATCCTCACAAAACCGGCCCCGGGGGAGGTGCCCAGAGGAGCCCAGAGCGGCCTCCGGCACCGTTTCCGGACAGATCCGCTGGATCCGCTGGATCCGCCGGTGACGAATCCCAAACCGGCGCCCTCGCTTGAGACATCCTCACAAAACCGGCCCCGGGGGAGGTGCCCAGAGGAGCCCAGAGCGGCCTCCGGCACCGTTTCCGGACAGATCCGGACAGATCCGGTGGATCCGCGCCCCGGGGGAGGTGCCCAGAGGAGGAATGAGGAGGAGGAGGAGGAGGAGGAGGAGGAGGAGGAGGAGGAGGAGGAGGAGGAGGAGGAGGAGGAGGAGGAGATGATGGAGCTGCGGGGTGGAGGAGGACAGACGGAGGCAAGAGAAGGATGGAGGAGGAGGAGGAGGAGGAGGAGGAGGAGGAGGAGGAGGAGGAGGAGGAACCTCATCACCCTCGCCAACAAGCGCACGCACCTTCTTCTATATACAGAAACTCCCGATCAACCGCAGAGCGGCCGGCTAGTACCATTGCCGGGCCTCAGTAGGTCGTTGGGCGCCGCAGGCGCATCCGATGGCCGCCACGCCCCGCAGCTCGTCAGTGCCTCCGCGATCGTCGGGTGGGTCTTCTCTGTAATTTTGACTATGAAGCCTGTTTCCCTCGCGATGTGGGCACTCGCGTCAGCGGCGTAGTCCGCCACGGTGGCATGGTTGGCGAGCACCGCGTCCCGGCTGATCCTGACGCCGTCGAAATGCAGAGACAAATGCTTCACTGGCTGCGCTAGCGCCCACGTCTGCCACTGGCGGAGGATGTAGTCCTCCGCGCGCTGGTAGAAAGTCGAGAACGTTTGTCCCTCCGGCCATTTCTCTGTCTTCTCGCCGTCGCCCTGCGCGGCGTCGTGGCAGAAGCTCTCGTATACCTCCGGCAACGCCGAGCACGCCAGCCAGCGCAGTACGCGGCTCACGCGCTGCAACTTCTTGGCGAATGGCTTGGCATCGGCGTCGAAAGAACGGGACCCGCCGATGATCTCGAGTACAAAGCGCTTGGCCGCCTCGGGCCCCATGTCGGGCAACTCGCCCCGAAGTACCTCGTCCCTGTTCTCGGCCAGCCGCTTCAGCAACTCTAACTCCTCGCTGAACAGGTTCTTGTCGGCCATGTCAATTTTCTCCACGAGTTGCCAAGTGATGGTCAGGACAGCGCTGTGGATGTCGAGATCTACGGTGCCTTGCAACATCGGATGTAGCACGCGCGCCGGGCACCTCTGCGCCGCCGGAACATCCGCGAAGCGACGGGCCGCCGTGCGTTTATACGTGTAGGGAATGCTGCGCTCTGCCAAGTCGATGCCACCGCTGAAGCTCTTCTTCACACCAATTTTCCTCCTCTTCTCCGCTGTTGCGTCGGCTGGCACCACGGTCGGCCTCTCGCGCGCGCTCTCGAGCAACGCTTCCAGGGCGAGCTCCGCTGCCTGAATGGACGCGCCGACCGCGCGCAGATGGGCGTCGCCGCCAACCTCGGGCTCCGTTCCGCGCTTCCTCCGCCCGCGCGGCTTTGGGACGGCACCCAAGGTCTCAATCATGATGTCGATGTTGCGCTTGCGACAAGCGTTGCCGTTCGCGTAGCGGCTCAGCGCCGCGCGGTCCCACTGTTCTGGTAGCACGGTCGGCTCCTCCACGTTCGGCGCCGGCACAATATCCTCGAACTTGCGAGTGGTCAACAATTTTGGTAAAAGTCTGTCCTTCGCTTTGCCATACAAGCCACCTTTCGACCATCCGGCGGACTCCTCCATCGACTTCCACAGCGTCGGTTTCTTCTCCGGCAGGCCCTGAATCTGCCCTGTGGACATCTGCTTCAAATATGAAAATGTCAAGGCGTCGAAGCTCCGCTCGAGCATCTGATGGAGGAGTTGGCGGCGCAACTGCGCCATGGGCTCTTCCGCATCCTGCGACCCGCCCGCTCCGACATCAAAGTCGACGCCGGGCGGCGGGGCAGCCGCGCTGCTCTGGCCGCCAGGCTTCGGCCTGCTCGGCTCCGGGAGAAGACACGCCTGTCGCATGTATTTCTCCGTGATCCCATTATCTCCTCCGCGCAGGCAGTAGTCATCTATCAGCGACCTCGATGCGGCTTCGCCGTATTTCCGTTCGAAGCCCAGCTGTCGTTGCAGACCAGCCGCGATGGCGGGCCCCGACTGCATGAACGGCTTCAGATCCGGCGCCCGCGGGAAGATGCCGTACTTCTCTGCGTCTGGCAGGACGCGCCTGATGTACTCCGCATCAACAAACCTAGCATAAATCTTAATCAGAAGAGACCTCCGGTAGATGGCGTGGAATGCACCCTCAGTGACTCCGTCGAAAGTGATGAGCTTGTTGAGCTCCATGCGTTTCCATCCGACCAGGTATATAACCTTCGTCAAAATCTGATACGGCAGTCGACCAAAGATGCCGTCGGCAGACGCCAGCTTCTTGAACAAATCCTCCCGGAAGCTCTTCCTCAAACCTTCTGGCTTCTCCTGTGCCGTGAGAGCGATCGTGCCTTTGAGCGACTCCACCGTCTTCCGCATCTCCTCGTCAAGATAGAACACCTGCGGGTCGAAATACTTGTGGTTGGAGTGGCCGAGCATGGCGTCGAGATGGGCCGTCGTCAGCGAAAGCCCGACGCCGCCGGCTCCCCAGAAGAAGAACAGCTGGTCGACGTTCAACCCTCTCTTCGCCAGAGCGAGGGCGGCCATGCACACTTTGTGCGCGGCGGCGTTTGCCCAGAATGTCTGCCTGTAGAACTGGTCCACTCTCGTCGCGGCCACCTTCAACGCCGGGTCACCCAAGTAAGCCTTGATCTTGTGCGGTATGCCGATGTATATGCTCTTGCGCTCACTCTCCCTCGTGATCTGCGTCACCGGGGTTCCGCCCAGGTCGTAGACGAACGCGATGTCGGGGTGGGCGACGCCCCTGAGCGAGGGGCGCGGAGTCTCGCACCACTCGCAGTAAAACGACGGCAACTTGTTCTGAATCATCTGGATCTGTAAGCATCGCCCAACTCGAGCAACGCTCACTGCGATCGTGATATACCACGGCGCACTGCGCGCGGAGCTGTCGTCTGCCGGCGCGGGCGCATCGCCATCCAGCCCTTGCGCCTCTATCTGCGAGAGAGCATCGAATTCTGCGGCAGATTCCCCCGCGCCCCCCATGCCGCCGCCCTTGCCGCCGCCCTTGCCTCCTCTGTTGAAGATGGCGTTGTCGCGCCACGCGGCGAACGCCTTCCGAGCCTCGGGCCCGCTCTTCTCCAACGACCCCTCGATAGCGGACATCACGGCCTCGTCATCCCGCCGAACCTCGCCAGTGAAGGACCGGAAAAGCCCTTCCAAAGTCAAGAGGTACTCCTTCAGGGCAGCATACACAATCTCTGGCATGAGACCCTCGTACTTCTCGAAGAACCTTGTATTCCCGTTCCAAAAATACATGACCCCGTCGTGGGCGACGAGGTAGTCACCGCCAAGTATGATGTGCATCATCATGACATACTCTCGAACGTAGATATCGGATAGCCGACATCGATACATGGCTAGCGCCCCAAGGGCAATCCGCTTCAGGTACGGATCCCATGAGGCGTGCTTCTTCTCTATGAATGCTTTCACCGCCTCCGTCTGCAAGAGTATGCTCTGAGGAGGCGGCTCAGGGTCTGCCGTTAAACTTTCCAGCCAGCTCCGCTCGCTGTCTACCTCCATCATGAACTCGTCGAATTCCGCACTGCATGTAGCTGCGCCTGGGAGTTTCAACCGTCGCTGTAGGGAGCTGCTGTCGCCGACGGGATCGGCGGGCGCATCCTCGGGCTCGCTCGCGCGCGCGGCGACCCCTGGAACTCGCGGAATCCAACTCTGCAGGCGCGACCAATGATCGACCTCGTGCCCATCCTCAGAGGACTGCTTGTGAAGCCGAAAGAGCGCCCTCAAAGGGCCGTCACCATAAACGCTCTGAACAGAGTGCTCCTTGTCCTCGTAGCGCTCGACGACGATCTGGCCGCCTAAGACCTCGCAGAAATATTTGATTTCGTCGAAACCCGGGTAAGCTTCTCGCCTGGTCTTCAGCAGTCTGCTAGCAGTGGCTTCATCTCCTGCAGCGCGCGCCATCTCCGCGACGCGATCCCGGAGCTGCTTGGCTCGCGCCGCGTCCGCGCCAACTCTGCCCCTATCTTCTGCGTAACCAGACGCCTGTCTGCCGCGCAACCACGAATACATATCCGCGGCAGCATTGCAACAGTGATACAGACACAGCTCGTCGGCAGGTACCACCCCGACGGTATCAGCTGGAACATGCGGTGGGCCAGCGGGCGCGTTCGTTGGAATGGTGATCACGTGCGTGCACGTGTCTTCGCCAGGCCCGCCAGGCGGCTCGCCGCGCTGGCTTGGAGAAGGCGGCACAGCCGCCTGCAATATAGAATCGCCCAAATCAGCAGAGAATTGGCTCATAGGCTGAGTGGCAGCAGCGCCCTGGTTGTCGGCGGCCATAGTTAAAGAAGTTAAAGAACAGGACAGCAAAGCTGATCCAAGCACGGGAATGGGAAACAGAACAGGCCAGCAATGCTGAGCCACGCGAGAAACTCGCCAGGATGGATCGAGCCAGCGGCAGAGGTAAAGGCTACAATCGGCACTCCAAGAAGATTCCTAGAGTGCCCCGAAAGCAGCCCCAAGGAAATCCCAGGAGAAGCTCCAAGAGGGCTCCGACACGCCCTTTGCAAAAGCATAGGAATGTCCCAAGAGGCCTCCATGAGAACTCGAAGATTGTTCCGGCGCGGTCTCGATGCAGCTCTGGGAAGCGCCCCCGACAAGCCGGAAAGGCTCCGGAAAGGCCCCAAACAAATATCTGACACGGCCCCCAAGAAGTGCACTGAGAAGGTTCCGAAGGGGGCTACCAGGAGGCATTGCACGCGACCGTTCGCGCTCAGATTGAGGCGACGTCTTAGGCGGCGTGCGCTGAACGAAAACGCCCATGAATCATGTCGAGCTGTCTTGGAGACCAAAAGGCCCGTTGAGACCAAATACGTAGTTTACCGCATTTCAAATGATATGTCCGCAAAAGCGCTTCTGCGGACATATATCAATATTACCTTCATACTCCGTCAACACCAACTTCTCGTCCGGACAGACAACCCTTGGACCGGCGACTCGGCGTTGGACGAGGAGGGGCACGAGGAGGAAGAGGAGGAGGGAAGGGAAGATGATGGATCGAAAGAGGAAGGGGGGCGAGGACCACGAGGAAACGGGGCGAGGATTACGGAGGAACGCGGACGAGGAGGATGAGGCTCGTGGGATTAGGGGAGGAGATCGGAACAAATATTTCTTCTTGTATACAACCCCCCGATATAATCCCAGGAGAAAAAGTACCACGTGCAGCGTGGTACTTTTCAGCGTGCGCGTCTGCGTTCCCAATGAGGTATATCCCAAACCCCCGACACAAAATCAAACGCGCGCGTCTGCGTCCTGAATGAAGTACGCCCCAGATTTCCGAGGCAACTCACAGAGAAAAAATACCACACACAGCGTGGTACTTTTCAGCGCGCGTCAGGCTCGTATGCCTTCACGGGCTTCTGTCTTGCAAAATAGCCCAATATGGTTCATTGCATATGATCTTCCCTGTAGATGACCCTCCCTGTATTTCCAGTTTCCTGTATGTGACGATATGTCCGCAGGGGCGCCCTTGCGGACATATCTTCCCAGAGACGCCCAAGTCCCATGTATTTGGCCCTCGCGGGGCAGTCGCGGGCTGTCTTGGAAGCAATCTTGAGCGAATCCGCATAGCGCTGGGACTATCTCGGGCCGTTTTTTGAACCCGAAGGCCCGTCGAGGCCCGCGAGCCTCATGAGCCTTACTAGCCCCGCTAACGTTACGGGCGTCCGCCAGGAGGAGGAGGACAGGGGGAGGGAGAATAGGAGGGGGATGTTGGGATATGTCCGCAGGGGCGCTAGTGCGGACACATCGCCCCAAAGATCTCCAAACCCAATGTCGTTGGCCCTCGTAGGGCCATGACGGACCGTCTTGGAGACCATCTTGGGCGGCGAACCCGTAGAGCGCTGGGATCATCTCGGGCAATCTTGGGGATCAAAGGCCCGTCGAGACCCGCGAGCCTCATGAGCCTCGCGAATCCCGCAAGCCTCGCGGGCGTCTGCCAAGAGGAGGAGAAGGAAGGTGAGGGTGAGTAGGAGGGCGATGTTGGGATATGTCCGCAAGGGCGCCTTGGCGGACATATCGTCTCAAAGACCCTAAAGTCTCCAGTCCTTGGCCCTCGTGGTGGGCCGTTTCGGGGGTTTCTCGGGAAAGCCCGGAGAACGCTCGAAGCATCTCGCGCCGTCTTGCAGACCAACTGGCAAACCCGCCCTCGTGCAAACATGCCATCATGCAAACATATTGTCATGCGCGCATGTTATGTGATGCAGACATGTCATCTGGCAAACCAGTGACCGGGCACACATGTTATCTGGCAATCCTGTTATCACGGAAATACGTCGTCAGGCGAAACTGTAATCCGGGAAACGTCGACTATGATACTCCTCTACATTGAGATGTTGGGAGTAGTGGAACCATAGACAGCGAACCATAGTAGGGGAACGAGAGGGGAGCGAATGCCAATGTCCTTTTGTTTTTATACTGCCGCCGTCGCAACTAGTGGGAGACGGGCGAACGCGTCGCATTCTGTGCTGCACATTTGAAATGGCGGTTGCATCCAGAAACCATGCGAGCTCCTTGGCCGCCTGGCCGTTTCGGCGCAAGTAGCAAGCTGAGGATGCCAAAAAGACAGCGACAGAGAGTGAGAGGGAGGGGGGGGGGATAGACAAGATGCAAGGGGGACGAGAGGAAGGCGAATGCCAATGTGTTTTTGCAATTATGCTGCCGCCGTCGCAACTAGTGAAAGACGCGAGAACGCGTCGCATTCTGCGCTGCATATTAAAAATGACAGTTGCATCCAGAAACCATGCGAGCTCCTTGGCCGCCTGGCCGTTCCGGCGCTAAGAGCAAGCTGAGGACACAAAAGAGGCAGCGACCGAGAGAGGGAGAGGGAGATAAATAACGATCACGCAAATAAGATAGAAGCTGACATGACGTAGAGCATGTGCAACTTCTCATTGAACAACAACAAATTTGATTTAATGCATACCAGAATGATGGTCATGCTGTCTGAAATCATCATGATCTAGCACATATGTTATCTTGCAAATGTGTCGCGTGTCAGGCGTATGATCTGGCAAATCTGTTATCTGGCAAATATGTTGTTTGGCAGGCGTGTGATTTGGCAAATGTGGCATCGGGCCAATATGTTACCTGGCAATTCTATCATCTGTCAAACGTGAAGATAGCGGGGCGAGAGTAGAGGCGGCGCTGAAGGACGGAAGATCACTGCTCGAGCCTGGCCTGCAGGCGAGCGAGCTGCTGTTGCAGCTCGCTCACGGCTCGCTCGAGAGCGTCGATCCTATCCTGCGTGGAGCCGTCGGTCAGAGGCGGGGCCACTGCCGCTCCCGCGCCTGGGCCCCAGGCAGGCGGAGGCGCCGCGGCGGGCGCGCCCCAGGCCGCCGGGACTGCACCCCACGGAGCGCCCCCCGCCTGATCGCCCTCGGCCTGCTCGGGCGCATCTTGCGTGGATCCGTCCGTTAGAGCGATCACACGCGGGGGCGCCGCCGCGTCCGCCGGCCGCTGCGAGCCAGCGGCCGGCGGAGGGGGAACCACTGCCGCGCCCGCGGCTGGGCCCCAGGCGGGCGGAGGCGGAGGCGCCTCCGAGGCGACGCCCCACGCCCCCCACGCCGGCGCTGGCGGAGGCGCCGCGGCGCAAGCGCCCCAGCCCAGAGCCCGCGGTGGCGGCGGCACCGCGCCCGGGTGCTCCGGGTTAACGGTCGTCCCCGGCGCCCAGTTGCGAACCTTCCTGAGGTGCTCGCGACTCTTGAAGTGCTCGCACCAAGGGTCGTCCTCCATTGGGGAGGGGGGGGGGGAGATGGGGCAGCGGGAGAGGCGCGCTCCTATGACAAAAACGCACAGCCTCCTACTCAGGATATCGCGGGAGCGTGGTCTGGGTGAGAGACTGCATGGGGCCTGAGGCCGGCCTCGGAATGACCGCTCAGACTCGTTCAGATATCACCGAGCAAGCTTATCGCAAATCAACGTTGACGATGAATGACGCAGGAACGACAGGAAGCCGCAGGCCATATGCGACTAATACGTGCACGACACAATGGGGAATTCATATGTAAACCATAAAGAATAAGTGGATAACGGAACAACGGGGCAAGCATACATGATGAAAGCAACGGAAACCGATAATCTGGCAGATCTGCTATCTGGAAAGATTCTCATATGAAAATCTGTTATCTGGCAAATCTCGCATCTGGAAAATCTACTATCTGGCAAACGTGCAAAGATGTCATCCGTTATGTATCAATTCTGTTATCTGGCTAACCTGTTATCTGGCACGCCCGTTATCTTGCAAACCTGACAATGTGGCAACCACGATATCTAACTCAAGCCAGGAAGCTTCAACTAATCAGTTCTGATGAGTGATATAAAATAAAGTAACTAGGCCGCGGCTGCGGCTCGCCAGGGCCTCCGCCAAGGATACCCTGCGAACCGTGCATCTAGCAAACATAACCATTCGCAGCCCGTTATCTGGCAACGCTGTTATCTGGCAACTGCGTTAACTGTCACACACGTTATCTGGCAAATCTGCCATCTGGCAAATATGTCTTCCAGCAAACATGTTATCTGGCAAATCTGTTATCTATCAAAACTGTTGGCTAGCAAAGCCGTTACCTGGAATACGTACTATATGAGAGTGCGGCTTATGATAAGCACACAGCACAGATCATATACAAGGCAGATCATGTTTTAAACACAAGTCACCAATATCGCATCGTGAATGGCGAGTTGACGCCGCATCGCGCCGGCTCCACGGCTAAAGGCCTGCGGGCCGTGGGGCGCGACATGGACCGAGGCAATTCAATTCCACGTGGTCGAGAGTTATGCCTTGAAGCCGACGCGTGGAAAGCAATTTGCAAAAAACTCTGTGGGTTGCCGTCGCCTTTTTCTGCGAAAGCGGGGATGGATATCATGCGCGAGGGGGGCCTGCATTCCATGCGCGGCGACAACGACGCATGCGGAGGCCTAGGCGTCCTGCGATTATTGGCGTCGGTCTTGCACGAGAATAACTTTGCTGATTCGGAACCGGCGTTTTAAACACAAGTCACAGACACAGCATGTCGTATACAACAAATGTTAAAAACAGCAGAGTCTAAGGAAATCCGACAGCGCAGGCGAGTAGAGCGCGCGTGCCGACATGCACGATGAACTCCGCAAAACTTTCCGCACGTTACCATCGAACACTGGGGAAGGGCGGCGGCGCGCGCAGCAGCGGCAATCCTGCGCCTGCTTGGCGTCTGCCCCGTTATCGTCCCAATGCGGGCAGATGAGGCACTTCCACACCAGGTTCGAGTCGTCCCACTTCAGCCAGTCCACCTGGCGAAAATCGCGCGCCGCTGCAGCGACGCCCCCCCTCTCTGCTCCCTGGCCTGGCGGCCAGCGGGCAAAAATCTGCGGTTTGAAATACTTTCCGAGAAACGATATATCATCTGAGTTACTCAACTCCCCCCCCTCCCCCCCCCCAAGGATCGCCAGAATTTGCCCTGGACGTCAGACTTCACTAGGAAGACTTTCAACAGCCAAAACGAATGAGTATTCGGGAAGGCCCCATGAAACAATCAGCAGAGCAAAACAAAAATAACGTGCGAATCACGGATCATGGCCCACGTGCCCTCGCATGACAACAACATTAGATCGAGGCAATGCCCGGCCCGCCGGCTCCCCGGTGGCGCCGTCGACAAACGGCACAACGGGGCGAGACAGCGCCATGGCGCGGGCGGCGGCGAGCGAGGTGGCGGACGAGCCCCCCCGGGCTGCTCAGCAAACTCCGCAGAGTGCTCGGGCCGAGGTCACTCCGCAGAGCTCTGAACCTCGCCGAGTAAAACCTTTCCGCATTCCCTTCAAATGTATCATGGTGCATCGAGCGCGGCATTACCATGTCACGTGCAAGCCGCGCCAGAAACAATGTATGTTAAGTGCGTGCTAGACGACCGCATACAAGCCACTCTTTGTACAGTAGACGCCACGTGCAAGACATGTCATACACACCTAATAAGCCATGCACGAAGCATGTCACATACAATAAATGCCGCATGCAATCCGCGACAGATGGAAACTGAGCCCGCTGCGACCAATCGACGCATAGTATACTGCCAATGAAGCGGTTAATTACCACGCATGCCTCATACAATCCATGCCACGTACAACAAACATCACATACCAGATCGGTCATATACGCGGCTGGCCATACACAGTGCGTGTCATATACTAACTATTGTGTATACCATCAACGTAACATACCACACTGGTCATACACGTGGCTGGCACGACCTCACATACATAACAATGCAAACTCGATAACCTCTCATATGTCAGACATGGCCTGTCCTGCGGGCGAAAGTTTTTAAACTGAGCGCAACCGTGCTCCAGAACAGCGATGGTGGCAGGCGAGGCAAAGGGGCCGACGACCAGCGACTACTGGTTGGCTGCATCGCGGCGTCGCGTCGAAGTCGGGCGCAGGCTTTGCTGCGCCGCTCAATCCACGCAAAGCGGGCAAGGGAGCTGGGGGTCGTACGCATCCCAGGTCTCGGTGCCACCGCACACGGGACACGCGTCGCAGAGCGGGCACGGCAAGGATACCGTGCCCCCCGCGACAGCGCGATACTCCAACAACTTGCCGGTGCCGTCGCAAACGACGCACTGAAACGAGTCGTCGAGATCTGCGCGCGCCGCCGTCGCTGCCGCGGAGAGCGCGACCGGCGGCAGAATCGCGTCCCGAGTCAAGCCTGGGCGCTGCCGGAGCAGATTGACCATGGAGTTCACGCTGTGGACCATGTCGTCTCGCTCCTCGGCAGCCGCGGCCTTGTCCTCATCCGACTGGGAGCGAGATCGCACGTGGACCGAGGCGTCGTCGAGGAAGGTCCCTGCCAGGAAGTGCATCGTCGCGAGGACGCAGCGCGCGATGTGCAGCGGCATTTTCTTGAACAGCGTGGGCCACGTGTTCGGCGGCTGCAGAGCGTCTGGGTTGCCGACATGCTGGTACATGACGACGTCCCGAGTCTCGGCGCTCCCCCTTGCGAGCGCCACTGCGAGCGCCGTCCGCGCCTCCCGGCACGCCTCCCGGGCATCGCCCCCGAGGCGGAGGCGCTTGTACGGGAGGAGCCTGGCGTAGAGGGGGCGGCCCTCGGAGAACGTGTCTGGGAACAGCCGGATGGACTGCAGCGCGGCCACGCGACCGGCCGCGGCGACGCGCGCCGCCACCTCGGGGGTTGGGCGGAACGCATCGAAGCGGGGCGAAGCGTCCAGAAAGTGCGCAGTGACGGTGGCCAGGCCGTTGTTCACGCGCACCCCGATGGGCTTCAGCAACTGGGGCAGAGACATCTGGAGGGCCTCGCGGTCGGGCGCCAGCCCGTAAATGTCCGAGTCGCTGACCCAGCTCGCGCCGTCGATCGGGTTCGGCGTCGGCAACTGCGTGACATCGGAGAGGGCCCCGCCGTCGTCGAAGAGGTTCGCGCTCCCGAGCTGGATCGCCTGCACGAGCGTCAGCGAGGGGGGGCGTTCGCAACTCGCAGGCCACGGGTCCGCCATCCGCATGTCGGCCACGACCTTCGGCAACGGCCAGAGGAAGGCCCTGACGGCGTCGAACAAGCGGTTGGCGCATTCCAGCTCGCACTTCCTGTCGATCCACTGCGGATCAACTGGCCGCGTCGGGCCGCCCGACTTGCACGGGGACTCCCAGACTGCGAGCGCGCGATCGCGCTGGCTCGCGTCGAAGTGCGCCTTCCAGCGCGGCGCCGCGCGGCCATCCTCCAAGCACTCGATGCACTCGTGGGAGGAAGCGAACAGGATGCCACGAGTGAAGGCCACGTTCCTGCGCATCGCGTCCCGCGCGTTGCCCTGGACATCGAAGGCGCCCAAGTTCCGGGGGAACACCGTGGTTTGCTGGAGGAGCGCGTCAGCTCCAGATGCGGCCTCCGGCGTCATAACTCTCCACAGGTGAGGGGCATCGCATGCCTCCGCGGGTACGCCGAAGGACTCCATGAGCGTCGCGTTCTCAAGGGCGCCCCGCACGACGACGTCGAAGTTCACCCTGACGTCGTTGGCCCACACCATGGTCAGAATCGCCTTCGTGCCATGCGCGATAGTTGTCGAGCGAGTGCCGCCCGGCGCGAGAACGCGGCCCAGCGCGATCGCGCGCAGGAACAACAAGCCCTCGAACAGCATCTGCTCGAACACAGGCTTGCAGGCAGCCGCGCGCGGAGCCTCCTCCGCGCCGCCGCCGCGGTCGGGCGCCCCCCGGCGCGCGCCCAAGCCAATGGCCTCGGCGTCCGCAGCGAGGACGCCGCGGGTCACAGCCGGAAACCATTGCGTGTCCGAGTAGCGCACGAATCTCACGGCAGTCTGAGGCACATCTGCGAGATTCCCGTACCGCTCGCGATCGTCGTGGTCCAGCGCGCAGATGAGTGGGTGCCCCTTACGGCCGTACTCCTTGGAGGTGTCCCTCATGAACTTGCACTGCAGGGGCCCGAACCTCCACGTGACTGACAGCGTGAAGACGTGGGAAGTTGGGGCGTAATCCCAGAGGCGCAGCGGGCAGGGTCCATGGCACGCCTGATTCCAGGCGTAATATTGTCCGAAACTCAGAGGCGAATGCTCCCGCAGAAACTCCGTGGGCCTCAAGTGCTCGATGTCCTGGGCTCTGTCGAACATGGCCAAGGCCGTGCCAAGCCGATGCGCGACCGGCAGCAAATGCGCGAAATCCATCTGGTGGCCCTCGTCCACGACACCCAGCCTGAACTCGAACTTCCGGAAGATCGGGGACAGCCAATTTTTGCCGCAGTTAATCTGCAAGAAGCAGTCCACCGTCATGACGAAAACGCAGACACCCCCGAAGAGTGTCCCCCTGGCCTCCTCCACGAGGTTGCGGTACTGAAACGTTAAGGCCAGCATCTCTTCGCTCTTGAGTTTCCATTCCTTGCCCTCGGGGGCGGTGAGATCGAGGTTCTCCTGCGCCGTCTGCAACTGCGCCCGCAGGTCGTCGATGCGGCCCTTGATGCTCTCCGTCCAGTCGTCCAGCGCGCGGAGCAGCGCCGGGTCGAGGTAGCCCTCGTCCGCGGCAGAATCATCGCCGGCCGGGCGGCCGATCGCCGCGGCCTCGAATGGGTCGTCGAGCGCGCTGCGGATCAAGCTCAGCATCTCGTCTCGCTGCGTCCGCTGCTGCAGCAGCACCACGCCCTTTACCTTCTCGTCGAAGACGTCGCGGGCGCCGAGGAGCGCCGACACGGCGGTGAGCGACTTGCCGGTGCCCGGGCACGCCTCGCAAAAGAAAGCGCCTCTCTTGGAAGCCGCCATGCACTCTACGAGGGATGTCTGATCGGCCGTCAAGCTCTTGCCGAGTTTCCGTGCGACCGCCGCCGCGGCGCCCGCCGTCAGGCCCGACAAATGGTTGGCGCCGTCGGGCTCGAGGTCGGCCGCGCTGCAGTGCGCCGGGAGCAACGCGCGGCAGGCCGGCGACGGCACCTCGCGCAGGCTTCTGAGAAGAACTCCGATGGCGTTGGACTCTGCCCCGACGTAATCACCAATGCAGACGAGCACCCTGCCAGATGCGAACGAGTTTCGCTGGAGGCGAAGAGTCTGTCGATCTTCGCCCAACACGGACGCGCACATGTGAAATTCGCCGAAGTGCGCCGCGCGCACGAACAGCGATCCTTTGTTGCCGCCGGTAATGTCCATGATCTCCTCCGCCGCGGCCTTGAGGTCGCCCTCTTCGACCACCAGCGCCATGCGGTCGCGGACGTTCAAGGGCGCGCCCAATGGGACCGCCAGGTGCACGAGGTCGCTGGAGTCGTCGTCGTCGGGCGCGCCGTCGACCCGGATAAGGCCCCCCTGGCCGGCGTAGGCGATGTCCCCGCTGAGGAACTTATGGACGGCGGAGTTCTTCAGCTGATGCATCGCGTAGGGGAACCACTCCGTCATGGGCGCGACGTCGCCGAAGCGAGGCTGGCGAGTGCGGAAGGAAACCGTGCCGCACGTGCAGCGGTCGCCGAGCAAGTCGCCGAGGCCTCGCACGCCCCTGGCAAAGCGCGACCGGCAAGGGTCACTCGATGCCAACCACTCCTCCAGATCGGAGAAGCCCAGCTGGACGGGCGCGCCTCCGCGAAGAGTTCGCTCCATCACCTGGCTCAGCGCCCGCGCTCTTGATGCCTCGTCGCGGAGCGCTGTCTTCAGCTGCGCGTGGCGCCCGTGCATCTGCTCCTGCATCGCCACCCATATGGAGCGCAGCGCCGACGCGATGCCAGCGGCGTTCTCGTCGTTCAGGACGACCGCCAAGCTCGAGCGACGGGGTCGGCTGGATAGGGCGCCCATTGTTCGCGCCAGCTCCCCTGCGGGCACTGCGCACGCGCAGGACTGCGCCCACCGGGGGCAGTCCTTAACGTTTCGGCGGCCCAACTGTGGCTGGGCAATGGCGTTCAAGGTCGGCCACTGAACTGGGCGACTCAACGCCACCACCGCTACGGAGAGGACCTTGGCGCAGCGATCGGTCGCCCTGTGTCCGTATTCCAGCGGCAAGGCCAAGTCCCACGCGTCGGCGGCGACAGCCGAAGCGATTCCGCCGCCCCAATCGCCGGGCTTGAAGCCGAGCCTCTCCAGTGGCACACCGCGCGCCGCGACGTCGGGCAGCACGTGGTTGAAACGCGCCAGGATCTGGCGAGGGGCGGAGGCGGCCATCGATGACAACGAGAAGTGATTGGTAAGTGGACAGGCCAGCAAAGCTGAGCCACGTCAAGGAGCGGATAGTGAACAGGCCAGCAAAGCTGAGCCACGTCAGCAAGGCCTCACGGATGCAAAATTGAGCCGACGGCGGAAGACATCACTCTGACCACGAACTCTATCACTGCTACCTTTACGCCAGCAGCTACATGATCACTGTCATATAAAGAAGCGATAGCATACCAGGCAGGTCGCATACGAGGCTGGCCATAAACAGAGCGGGTCAGGGAATATATTTGGGGCGTTTTTTGCTTAAGCGGATCCCCAATTTCCCAAACATGATTCAGATGGCGTCGAATATAACACAATGTGATTTAAGTTGCAATATTATGTAAACAGGGTCATATGTAACTCGGCACATACGTGGCGGTTCATATAAGGGGCACGCAGTACATGATATCGTTATACAGCACATGACATACACATGTGGCAAGCATTATACATAATTCGTAAACCATGTCGCATGTAACATCTGTAACATACAACTGGTATCGCGCACAACAAAGCCATATATCGGCAAGCCCATGGAAATACATCGCGTGGCAACGCTATTATCTTTCAAACCCATTATCTGGCAAACTGTGTTCTAGCAGGGTTGTTATCTGTCCAGCTTGGTATGATGTTAAACCCTAAACAGAATCATTGGCAATTCGGCACATACGTGGCGGTTCATATACGAGGCACGCAGTATATGAGAGTCGTTACAGACAAATGGCGATGTGCTGCAGCAGGCGACGCCCCACTTTGACACCTATTTCAACGTATGGTGGCTGGATAACTTTCAAATTGTGCTTCACATTTTGTTCGATGGGGCGTTTCAAATGTTGTTTATGGGCCCTGGTCTGGTTGTGTTTCTACTCTCTGGCCAAGAGTCCACAAGAGCTCCCTACGAGGATCCCAAAGAAGCCTCAAGATAGCAGAGTTGTGGGAACGTCTCAGACGGAAGTAGCCTGACCACCAGCTCAGGAAATCTCTCAACCCGGAGCTGCGAGGATCTCAGGCGGAACTGGACGGACCACCTTGGGGCAGTGCATTTCCGAGGTCATCATTTCGATGATGTGTCAGGCGAAAGTGGCCTGAGCACCACAGGTCAGAGCATCTGGGAACCCAGAGTTGCGAGGATGTCTCAAGCGGACATTGCCTGGATACTTAAACTCAAGGCGTTTCTGAACCCAGAGTTGCGAGGACGTCCCAGGCGAAAGTGGCCGGACCACTATGAGGCAGGGCACCTCCGAGGTTCGAGTTCGGAGGAGGTCTTAGGCAAAGTGGCCTGACCACCTCAGGTCAGAGCATCAGCCTTCTCCTCGCTCTCATCCTCCTCCTCCTCCTCCTCCTCCTCCCCTCCCCTCTCCATTCTCCTCCTCCTCTTCCCCTTCATCATCCTCATTCGTCGTCATCATCACCATCGTCCCCGCCATCGCCGTCATCATACTCGTTGTGCTATCGTTGTGGTAGCCGTCGGCATCATCATCATCACCATCATCATCATCGTCATCGTCATCATCATCGCCATCATCATCGTCGCCATCATCGTCGTCAGCGCCATCACCACCATCACCACCATCATCATCATCATCATCATCATCATCATCGGGAACCTCATACGCACATTGAAAAATACCACGCTGCGCGTGGTACTTTTTTCTCTTGGGTTTTTTTTCTGGCCCCATAGACCTCCGTCGGCCCTCGACCACCCTCGGCCCACCTCGGTCCCCTTCGGTCCCCCCTCACCCTCCGCCTCGGTCTCTGTGGGCCCCCTCGACCTCTGTCTATCATTCCTCTGGCCAGAGCCCCCACGACCGCCTCGGGATGGCCGAATATGCCCCAGGAAAGAGTCCCACTACGGTCGTCATCATCATCATCCTCATCATCACCATCATCATCATCGTCATGACCAGCATCATCGTCAACATCATCATCATCATCATGATCATCATCATTATCACCACCAGCATAATCATCATCAGCCACAGCATCATCATCAACATCATCATCATCATCATCGTCGTCGTCGTCGTCGTTAACATCACCATCACCATAATCAGCATTATCGTCGTCATCGTCGTCGTCATCGTCATCTTCATCACCATCATCATCATCCTTCTCCTCCTCATCATCATCGGAATCCTCATCGATCTTACGGTGTTTATCCCTTGCGAGTACGCCCTCCGGCGTCCTCTCGAACGAGAGCCGCCGAGCACGCCGGACTGGCGCAGTGGCGGTTGGCTGTCTGCACCTGGGTATACCTGGATATATCGGAGACACCTTCCCTCCTCCTCCTCTTCAGCTCCTTCTTCCGCCTCCCCCCCCTCCTCCTCCCCCACCCCCTCCCCCTCTTCCCCCCCCCCTCCTCCCCGACTCATCCGCGCGAGACGAAGGCGACGACGACGACGGCGCCCGTCTCAGCCGGCCGAGCCGCCGGCGCTTGTCAAGCGCGGTCGCCGTCGTCGTCGTCGTCGTCACGCTGCGGAGTCTACAAATGACGCGCCCAATAAAGTTAATCACGCGGGGCCAACGAAGACGGGCCGACAAGCAGGACGACGAGGGGAGCCAGCGAGGACAAGCCAAGGAGCAAGGAGAGGGAGGGAGGGAGGGAGGAGGGGGAGAACGAGGATAACGGCGACCAGGCCGAGAGAGACGAGGAGGGGGGGTGCAGGAAAGACAAGGAAGCCGAGAGATACACACCACCAATAAGGGCAAGGCACAGAAGGAGGAGGTGGGGGGATGGCGGAACAAGCCGAGGAAAGCAAAGGAGCCAAGCAAGGAAAGTAAGGTGACACAAGGGCCGGGCCACGGGCCGAGACGACCCCCGGGGGGAGCCGAGGAGACGGCCAAGCCCGGGGGGGGGGGGGGGGGACCCACGGAGACCGGCTGCGGAGACAGCGGGGGCCGAGGGGAATGAGGCGGCCGGAGGACCGAGAGGAAGGCGGGGTACGCCGCGCGCGGTGTTTGGCCTCGGGGAGCTATCCTCTTCCTCTCCTCCTCCTCCTCCTCCTCTTCCTCCTGCGCCTCCCCCTTTTCCTATTTCTCCTCCTCGGGAAGCGAGGGCGACGACGACGACGACGACGACGATGGCGCCTGTGTTTGCTGGCCGAAAGGGTGCGGCCCGCTGGCGCCAAGTCGCCCAGTCATCCAGTGGTCACTGTGGATCAGCACTCCACATGAACGCGCGCAAATGCTGGGCAGCAGGAAACAACAACAGTCATATTGAGACTGTTCGTCCTCACGCGCTTGCGCGTTGGCCAATGCATGTGCCCCGATTTCACGATGCAACTCCAGCAGAAAAAGTACCACGCGCAGCGTTATACTTTTCAGTGCGCGCGCCTGCGTTCCACATGAAATATATCCCAAACGCCGACGCAACCTCCAGAGAAAAAAGTACCACGCTCAGCGTGGCACTTTTCAGTGCGCGCGTCTGCGTTCTGAATGAAGTGTATCCCAGAAGCCCGAGACAACCCCAAGAGAAAAACTACCACGATCGGCGCGGTACTTTTCAGCGCGCATCTGCGCCCCCAATGGAGTATCTCCCAAACCCCCGACGCAAACTCAAGCGTGCGCGTCTGCGTCCTGACTGAAGTATATCCCGGACCCCTGAGGCAACCCGCAGAGAAAAAGTACCACGCGCAGCGTGGTACTTTTCAGCGCGCGTCTGCGTCCCCAATGGAGTATATCCCAAACCCCCGACACAAACTCAAGCGCGCGCGTCTGCGTCCTGACTGAAGTATATCCCAGACCCCTGAGGCAAACCGCAGAGAAAAAGTACCACGTGCAGCGTGGTACTTTTCAGCGCGCGTCTGCGTCCCCAATGGAGTATATCCCAAACCCCCGACACAAACTCAAGCGCGCGCGTCTGCGCCATGACTGAAGTATATCCCAGACCCCCGAGGCAACCCGCAGAGAAAAAGTACCACGCGCAGCGTGGTACTTTTCAGCGCGCGTCTGCGTTCTGAATGAAGTATATCCCAGAACCCCGAGGCATCCCACAACAGAAAAGCTACAACGAGCTGCGTGGTACTTTTTTGTGCGCGCGTATGCGGCGTTCCCTAGGAGGCACATCACTTGCTGAGGCACACGAAGCACACCAAGTCCGATAATGAGTACCTGCGGTTACGGAGCACAATGCGCAATGAGTTGCGCGCAGACACGGCATCTTTGTGCTCCCACAGTTGGAGCGATTTCAATTTCTCCTGCACGCCTTTGCTCACTGCACGCAACTCATCCCAATCCGGTCCCGAATCAGCAAAGTTATTCTCGTGCAAGACCGACGCCAATAATCGCAGGACGCCTAGGCATCCGTATGCGTCGTTGTCGCCGCGCATGGAATGCAGGCCCCCCTCGCGCATGATATCCATCCCCGCTTTCACAGAAAAAGGCGACGGCAACCCACAGAGTTTTTTGCAAATGGCTTTCCACGCGTCGGCTTCAAGGCATAACTCTCGACCACGTGGAGTTGAATTGCCTCGGCCCATGTCGCGCCCCACGGCCCGCGGGCCTTTAGCCGTGGAGCCGGCGCGATGCGGCGTCAACTCGCCATTCACGATGCGATATTGCTGAAACATAGATACTGTAGAATCGAAGCAACTCTTGATATCTCTCTGCGTCATTGCGGTCGATATAAAAGATATGCATGGCCAGGACCAGTACAAGAATACGCACCACGCCCCGTAGTACCATGGTAAGTACGACGGAATACTGGGAAGGGCGTGCAAAGCCAGTTGGAGGGCTTTCCAATCTGGCCTGGAATCTAAGCTCGCTATGGGGTATGTCGTCTTGTCTTTATCTTCAATCTGGGGCAGAAGTTTTGCCCGCCAACTGCTTGAACCACTCACATTCACCGCCGGTTTTTTTCAACTCGTAGCTCTGTACAAGCCTACGTTGTTTTTCATATTCCGCTTTACATACTTTGCTGCCGCTTTTCCCATACCACGTTGGCGAAGCGTGAGAAACGTTGCACGCAATGCAGAAATTCGTTTTGTGCTTGATCACCGTTTTTTTCACCCGCTTGGGCGCCATTGAGGGAAGAACACGACCTCGGAGGAGGCGGGGGGGACACGAGCGGGTGGCCGACGAGTGAACCAACCTGAGCCTCAATGGTTACGTGAACGCAACTGCCATACACGTATCCCCGGGGTCACTCCCTGACAGACAACCCTTGGACCGGCGACTCGGTGTTGGATGAGGAAGGACACGAGGAGGAGGAGGAGGAGGAGGAGGAGGAGGAGGGAAGGGAAGATGATGGATCGAAAGAGGAAGGGGGGCGAGGACCACGAGGAAACGGGGCGAGGATTACGGAGGAGCGCGGACGAGGAGGATGAGGCTCGTGGGATTAGGGGAGGAGATCGGAACAAAGATTTCTTCTTGTATACAATCCCTCGATATAATCCCAGGAGAAAAAGTGCCACGTGCAGCGTGGTACTTTTCACATGCGCGTCTGCGTTCCCAATGAGGTATATCCCAAACCCCCGACACAAAATCAAACGCGCGCGTCTGCGTCCTGAATGAAGTACGCCCCAGATTTCCGAGGCAACTCACAGAGAAAAAGTACCACACACAGCGTGGTACTTTTCAGCGCGCGTGTCTGCGTTCCCAATGAGATATATTCCCAACCCCCGGCACAAACTCAAGCGCGCGCGTCTGCGTCCTGAAGTATGCACCCAGATTCCGAGGCAACCCACAGAAAAAAAAGTACCATACACAACGTGGTACTTTTCAGCGCGCGTCTGCGTTCTGAACGAAGTATACCCCAACCCCCCCGACGCAACCTCAAGAGAAAAACTACCACGCGCAGCGTGGTACTTTTTCAACATGCGCGCTTGCATCCGCAATGAAGTATATCCCAAGCCTTCGATGCAACCCCAAGCGCACGCGTCGGCGTCCTGAATGGAGTATGCATCAGATTCCCGAGGCAACCCACAAAGAAAAAGTACCACACAGAGCGTGATACTTTTCAGCGCGCGCTTGCGTTCTTCATGAAGTGTATCCCAAACCCCCGACACAACCCCGAGAGAAAGAAATACCACGCGCAGCGTGGTACTTTTCAGTCTGCGTTTCTGCGCACGGCGAGGAGAAGGGGCCTCTTTAAGAGAAGGATGAGGAAGAGGGGGCGACTCCTCGGCGTAACGGCTTCAACCATGCAGTAATGGAGGATGAGGCCCCAGACTACTTTTAGTCTTAATCCAAAGACCCCCATGAGGAGGACTGACTTTTGGACGTAACGATCTCGCACCCCAGCCAGTGAGGATTAGCCCCTGGAGAAGGGGGCTGAGCAAAGCGCAATGCCAATGCAAAGCTGGAGCGGACAATACAAAGGACGGAACTATCACATGAACGGGGCACGCTCTGCGCACGTTGAATTGCACGACGTGGCGCGGCCCACATAGTTTCAACTTACATGTGGTGCAATAGTGCGGGCAGTGTGCGCCATAATACATGATGTCACACCTCACAGATTGTGCATCATCGGTTGCCGAATGTTTTCTGCGCCACGGAGATTGCACTTCTCCATGATACTAACATCGTCTTAAAACTTGCCCAGGGGGCCGGAATCGCTATATAAGTACCCCGCAGGTCCCGAAATCATACTCACCGTCATTATCGTTGTGGTAGTGGTTGGCATCATCATCATCATCATTCTTATTAGCAGCGTCGTCGTCGTCATCATCATCACCATCACCATCACCGTCGCCATCATTATCATAATCATCATCATCACCATCACCGTCGCCATCTTTATCATAATCATCATCACCATCACCATCATCATCATCGCTGCTCCTACTCCTCCGTTGCCTCATCCTCCCCATTCGCGCCTCTACTCCCAACCACGCGCGGGCGGGCGCGCGCGCGCGCGGGCGCCGCGACGGCGGCGATGACGACGACGACGACGACGACGACGACGACGACGACGACGACGACGACGACGACGACGACGACGAGAGCGGGACGGATGAGAGGCAGCGCGACGCATTGTTATCTTCGCGCCCTCGCGAGGCCATCGCGATGCTACCTCGGAGGAGGGTAGCTCTCTGGTCCAGGCTGCGCCGTGCGAAGCGCGATTATCTTCGCGCCCTTGGGGGTGAGCGAGTCCTCGCGAGCCGTTGAGAATCCCCTCTTCCCCTCTTCCTCATTCTCCTCCGATCCGCTTCCTTCTCCTTCTCCCAATCCTCCTCCTCTGGCCTGAGTGCCGTAGGTCAGGGCATCTGGGAACCCAGAGTTGCGAGGATGTCTCAAACGAAAAAAACAGCCTGAATACTTGATCTCAGGACGTCGCTGAATTCAGAATTGCGAGGATGTCTTAAGCGAAAATCGCCAGACCACTATGGTGCAGATCTGTATTCTTGCAAACGTGCGAATATGGTTGCCATTATGTGGCAAATATATTATCCGACAAATCTGTTATTTGGCATACATGTTGTCTGACCAGTATGTATTATGCGGTCCTTGTGTTTGGCAAAACAGGTATACGGTAAACCTGGAGATCGGCCATATATGTTATCTGGCCAGGGACGCTACCGGACAAGTCTGTTATCGTGCAAACGTGTAAATATGTTATCGATTCTCTGGCAAATCTGTTATCTCGCAAATCTATGAGGTTGGATACCTGTTATCTGGCAAACGTGTTTTCTGGTAAATGTATGATTTGGAATACTTTTGATATGCAGCCGCGATTTCCGATAATATGTTGGGCTCTCTGGCCTCTCTGGCAGAGATCCTGATGAGCCGCAGGCGCAACCGATTAATCTACATATCTGAAGGCACCGGCAAGCGCTCAGAGCAGCCGAATTAATTATTAATTTAATTAATTTAATTAATTTACGTCGATTAAATAAATTAATTAAATTAATTATGCTGCTTTCAGCGCTCGCCTGAGGCCTTCCCCGGGGAGCCCAAGGAAATTAATTAAATTAATTAAACTAATTGAATTAATTGAATTAATTTAATTAATTTAATTAATATGTAGAGATTAATTAAATTATTTAAATTAACTCCGCTGCTCTCAGCGCTCGCCTGAGATCCTCCAGAAGGAGCCCAGAAAATTAATTAAATTAATTGAATGAATTAAATTAATTAACTTAATTAAATTAATTGAATTGATTTACTTAAAATTAGGAGATACCGGTGAAAGATTAATCTGGCGAAGATCCCGGTGAACCTCAGGGCGTGGCCCTATTTATTTAATTTATTTAAATTATTTAATTAATCCGCCAGGGCTTATCAAATCAATTAAATCAATTCTGCTGCGCCTGAGGCTGACCAGAACCCCCGCCAGGGAGGCTGGAAAAATAAATTAAATAAATTAAAGGAATGAAATAAATTGAATAAATTAGATAAATTGAATTTATTTAATTTATTTGAATTAATCATACGGATTAATGAAATAAATTAAATAAATTCAAGTTATTTACTTTATTTAACTTATTTCATTTATTTAATTTGTTTAATTTATTTGTCCAGCTCCGCTGGCGAAGAGCCTGGTGAACCTCAGGGCGTGGCCCTATTGATTTAATTTATCTATTTTATTCAATTAATCCGCCAGGGCGAATTAAATACATTAAATCAATTCTGCTGCGCCTGAGGCTGACCAGAATCCCCGCCAGGGAGGCCGGACAAATACATTAAATAAATTAAATAAATTAAATAAATTAAATAAACTAAATAAATTAAATAAACTGAATAAATTAAATAAATTGAATTTACTTAATTTATTTAACTTAATCATACGGATTAACTAAATAAATTAAATAAATTTATCTATTTAATTTAATTTATTTAATTTATTTAATTTATTTAATTTATTTATTTTATTTGTCCACCTCCGCTGGCGAAGATCCTGGTGAACCTCAGGGCGTGGCCCTATTTATTTAATTTATTTATTTTATTTAATTAATCCGCCAGGGCTAATTAAATAAATTAAATCAATTCTGCTGCGCCTGCGGCTGACTAGAATCCCCGCCAGAGAGGCCGGAAACATAAATTAAATAAATTAAATAAAATAAATAAATTAAATAAATTAAAAGAATTGAATTCATTTAATGTATTTACTTTATTTGATTTAATCATACGGGCTAGTTGAATAAATTGAATAAATTCAATTTATTTTATTTATTTATTTTATTTAATTTAATCATACGGATTAATGAAATAAATTAAATCAATTCAATTTATTTAATTTATTTAATTTATTTCATTTATTTAATTTCTTTAATATATTTTTCCAGCTCCGATGGCGAAGATCCTGGTGAACCTCAGGGCGTAGCCCTATTTATTTAATTTATTTATTTTATTTAATTAATCCGCCAGGGCTAATTAAATACATTAAATCAATTCTGCTGCGCCTGAGGCTGACCAGAATCCCCGCCAGGGAGGCCAGAAAAATAAATTAAATAAATTAAATAAATTAAATAAGTTAAATAAGTTAATCTATTTAATTAATCCGTATGGTTAAATTAAATTAAATAAATAAATTAAACAAATTCAACATACTGTACTGGATTCCTCCCC
>CAUYUJ010017526.1:98814-113814 GCA_963575745.1 Prorocentrum cordatum | reverse complement strand
CCGGAATTAGGTTCCTGACACCGCGGGGGTCTTTCAGCCTGGAACGATTTGGGAGGCCTGGAAATGGGCACCAACACCAAGACAGAGGGCTGCCTCCACAGGAGGGAGGTGATCCTAGATTTCGGTGTTGGTGGTAATATTTCGGCCACCTTGGAAGCCAGAGTATTACCACCATCACCGAGATCGGGATCTTCTTCCCTCGGTGGAGGCACACCGCCGATCTTGGTGTTGGTGTCAACCTCTAGGCCTGCGACGATTGGCCGTGTCCGAAACGTTAGATCGCTTCACGTCGACCAATTCTGGGTCGCCGACGGCGTTCCACGTGGAGCGCCAGCGGCGGGGTCGCAGCCCGTCGACCCGGCGCGAGCCTGCCGGCAGCAGCTCCAGGACGCCCCACGGTTCCTGCCGGGAGGGCCGCCGCGCGGCCGGGAGGGCACGGGAAGCCTCGCCTCGAAGACGGCCCCACGAGGCTCCGAGGAGGAGCTCCAAGGCCCGAGGCGGGCCGAGAGGGGCCCCGAGGCCCCCCACAAGACACCCCAGAGGGGCCCAAAGGTGGACCAAGAGAGCCCCCAAGACGCTCCAAGATGGCCTCAAAGACGGCCACAGGGGCCCCCGAGAGGGCTACAAAGACGCCTCCAGATGCCCAAAATCGGTGATGTCCGATATGGTCTCGACAGGTGTTCGTTCCTTGCCCTTTCGGGCTCACGAAAGCCTGCGGCCCAATTCGCCTCAATGATGGCCCCAAGTCGGCCCAAGAGACCCCCAAGAGGGCCCCTCATAATGGCCGAGTGAGCTTCCAAGACAGCCCCAAGAGGGCCCAAGAGGGCCCCAAGAGGTCCCCAAGACGGCCCAAGGCAGCCCAGAAGGGCCCAAGACGGGGCAAGAGAGCCCCAAGAGGGCCAAGATGTCCCAAGACAGCCCAAGGGGGCCCCTGGAAGCCCCGAGACGCTCCCAAGAAATCCCAAGAGACCCCATAATGGCCCCAAAACTGCCCCAACAACGATGGCTCAGCCTAGGGGGGCAGCCAGAGGGCACAACCCTTCAAACATGTAGACACAAGTTTGGTGTGAGTCGGACAAGACGCATGGCCATTCCGTACCAGACGAGTCCGTTCAGCCGCCGCCCTACCCCTAAGTTCACAAGGTGGTATCAGATTCAAAGAGCGCGCGATGTGCTACTGGCCGCGCTGCATATCCTTCACGAGCCCTGGCACAGATCGCATCATCTTGCTCAAAGTTTGAACCTGGCGGTCCAGACCGTGCACATGGTCGTTCAGGACATCCATCTTGTTCATCAAGGCCTGGTACTCCTTGTCCTCGACTCCGAGCACCCAGTCTCCCAAGGACCAAAGCACCGCAGCCACGCCCGCCAGGCTCAGAATAGCTCTCTGGATAAGCCCTCTGTTCACCACCAGGTGGCCGCCGACGGATACGCCGATGCCTCGTCCCCTGTTCGCCTGTGCCATGACAGCCTCGACGGCTGTGACCTGACCGTGCAGTTCTGGACTGTGGCTGCGAAGTTGCGTAAGTTTGCTCTCTGCTGTCTCGAGAGCTGCTGAGATGCGGAACGGAGCGGCGGTACACGCGATTGCTGCGCCAGCCGCCCTGACCACAAGGCCCAGTAAAGCAAGCAGCTCAGGCATCATCAGCTGAATGGTTGCCTGGGAGGTGACACGCAAAAAGACCAACTTGGCTCTCATCATCCGCCAGCACGCCTGCGGCACGTCGGGCGTGTCAGAATACCAAACGGGTGCTCTGGACATTTCTCGATGTCTTCCTGGGACGACCCCCGTTCTCGCAGTTGGCGTGGATCGCCCACCCCCTCTGCGCCTCGTCTGGACCGCGCTCTGTGCCCTGGAATCCTGCCGATTGCTCCAACGGCCTCAAGATGGTCCAAGATGGCCCAAGACAGCCTCAAGAGGGACCAGGATGGCCAAAATTGGCCCAGGGATGACCCCAAGACGCCACAAGAACCTCCAAGGTAGCTCAGCGCGGAGTGCGCCAGAGCTGGGACCCCTGACTTTTCAGCTTGGCACGGCCTCAAGATCACCTCCAGGGGCCTCCGAAGCGGTCCCAGAGGCCCCCAATAAAAACAGAGCACAAGGCAGAAGAGGCCGCCAAGATGGTTCCAAAAGCACACAGTTGGCCTCCAAGGCAACCTCCAGAAGGCTACACTCTTGCCTCAGACCACCCGCCAGACCCACGAAGGGATCCGGTCTGACCCCAACAGGCACCGAGAGACCCCACGAGAGCCCCAAGAGAGCCCTCAAGAGGGCCCCGGGAAGGCCCGAAGACGCCCCCGAGTTGAGACGGGTCCAAGTGATCGGCTGCATGCGTGTGCAGACCATACGGCCGAGCACTTACTGGTCGAGAGATTTCCGCACTAGCGCCCCCCCTGGATGTGGAGAGTCAGACTGGCGTCAGCTGTCTGGCAGGAGTGCAGCTTTCTACGGCCATCCCCGCAAACACACACACACACACAAACACACACACACACATCCTCGGGGCACGCTTACCCAGAAAGCCACCCTAAGTGTTGCTATACTGCGCCCATTTCGGCATCTAGGCGGCTCCAAGACGGACGTCACCCAGAGGTTCCAAGATGTCCCCAAGACGTCCCAAAAAGCTCCCAAGGAACGCCATACGTGGCCGCCAGCGACTCCCGAAGATGCTACAAATAATGAACAACCGATGGACAATACAGGTGCGCTGCTTCAGGTGCGTTTCGGTTACAGGCCGCCTCGAGTATAGATGTTTAGTCGTTATTGCGGTCCCTGCTTCTTCCATTCAGCCCTGCAGCACCACCATACTCTTTCTCTCTCTCTCTCTCTCTCTCTTTTTCTCTCTCTCTCTCTCTCTCTCTTTGTTCTCTCTCTCTCTCTCTACAAATATAGATCCACAGCTGTTTTTGCTCGGGCTGGTTTACCATGCTTCCCGCTCAAACTCCAGACATCACGTACGATAGCAGATTGACACTCATCCAGCAGATCACTACATTACTCTCGACCATACTGCGCGTCAAAGAGCCGCTGTGGAGACCGAGTGGCCAGGTCGTGCAGAGGATAAAAACACAACGCCGATCACTCTCACCAGGGAACCTCTGGGGAGCACCAAGACGCTTTCAAACTGGCCGGAAACGGCCCTCAAAAACTCCCCAAGACGGCCTGAGAAGAGGGCTCCAAGGCGGCCTGAAGGCCCTCCTTGTTTCCAGGATGCTTCCAGGAAGCTTCCAGGAATCTCCCCAAGAACGGATGCAGGGGGGAGGAGGAGAAGGAGGAGGAGGAGGAGGAGGAGGAAGAGGAGGAGGAGGAGGAGAAGCAGCAGGAGGACGAGGAGGCCTACGAAGCTGCGAGCAAAGAAGGGCTACTGAAGACCGAGGTGCCACTTCAAACAAGGCACTGGACTGGAGCGGGTCTTAAACTCGACCTCCTGCTTGCTGCACTGCTGCGCTGGAACGGTGGCGGGGCTTGCCACAGGCAGCTGGATCATCTCGACCACTCCGAAGCTGATCAGAACTAAGGGCAAGCCGAGTTTGGCAAGATACTCGTCGTTCTTGTCGAGGAATTTTACCATCCGGTGGTGTACCCGCTCCTTGAAATTTGCCGCGTCGCAGTCCCCCAACACAACACTCTCTAGCTCGACCCCGACCGAGTCGGCGCCGCTCGCGAGGGCACACGTCACGCTACATATGAGGAGAGAGTCAACGAGGCACCCGGCATAATGAAGGCGAAGCATGAGAGGCATAGGTCGGAACATGAAGTTCGCAGCTTCCCACAAGGCATGAAGAATGTAAGACCCCGCAAGCAGGACAATGCTCGCGACGCTCACCGGGAGTCCCATCTTGACTGGCTGAGGGGGGGGACCATCTGGACCGGCTGCGCGGACACGCCACATGCACAGCCCTACTCCAAGGCGGAGAAGCGAATCCCAGAAAGCCAGAAGGAGCCCAGCCCACGAGCTCCTCAGCGTAATTGCTGACCACAGACTCTCCATCAATGTCGACGAGGTCGACGCAGCCAAGAAGCCCAGGGCAACCGGGCTGGCCAGATAAAGTTGCGGATCTCTGCGCGCGCCCTCCTCGTGTGACACTTGCGCGTGGACGACCCGTCCGAGCATGTCTACGATCACTGCCCAATTGGACCCGCCATCGTGCCTGCACGGTGTGGAGTGTCAGGACGCCTCTCAGTTGTCGGGCAGGATTTCTGCACTGTTCTAAGACCCCACCTCCTCGCGGCAGACAGCCACAAAAGATCGCCACCCTAGCTGTCTGGCGCCTTTTTCGGAATAAGAACGGCTCCAAAACGGCCGTTGACCGCTGGAAGATGCCCGAGGAGCAACTGAAGAGGTTCCACGATCCCGTGGAGGCGCCAAGATATCCCCAAGATCCCCCCAGAGGTCCCAAACAACCTCGAAGCGACGCCCAAAGAGGCCTCCAACGAGGCATATGCCTGTTGCTGTCCGATACTTTTCGGCTGCAGACCGCCTCAGGAGAGCTGTTAGGAATGTCCTGGAAGACCCCGGAATTCCCCAGCACGGCCCCGAAGAAGACCTCAAGGCGGCCCCAGGAGCAGGGCTGGACCTAAACGGTATCTTCCGTTTCGTTGTCCGATGTGTTTTTCAAGCTGTCCTGCCCGTTCCCCTGGGCCTCTCAGCCAAAACGGCAAACGAAACACGAAGCCCGAAATCTAGCAAAACAGCATTTAGGTCCAGCCCTGCCCAGGAGAGCCCGAGAACGCCACGGCTCGCAGACGGCCCAACGGAGCCCCAGCGGGCCCCCAACGGGGGCCCCAGCAGGCCCCAGTGGAGGCTCACAAAGAAGGCCCAGAGAGGCCTCACAGAAGTCCCCAAGAAGCCTCCAGGATGCCTTCAATAAAGATGAGGGAGGAGGGGGAGGAGGAGGACAGAGAGGAGGATGAGGAGGCGGCGGAGGAGGAGGAGAAGAATAAACAGGAGAAGAACGACTGGACTGGGAAAGATAAGAAGAATGATTGCGCTGGCACGGTGGCTGGCTTGCCGCAGGCACGTGGATACGATGTCCGCCCATGCCAAAATCGATCGCAATGTCGATGGCACTGTTTTGGTCTTGAATACGATCGTGTACGGTCTGCTGCCTCCCCGCTTGAAGTTGTAAAGCCCCGCTGAGAACGGCTTGCCTGCGATGGTGACAGCTCTGTCCCCGACTTGCACGCCATGCTTGTCTGCCTGTTGGCCAGGCCTCACGTACTTGACGACCCCATCGAGACTGAATTGTATGCCTGCATGGCCAGGATTCAGCTCGACTTCGCGGTGGCCAAGTTTCAGCTTGACGTTGCTGATGGTCTGCCGCTTTTGCGTGTGATGCCCCCCCCCGAATATCGGCTTGGGCATCCAGCTTCGACAGTGTGTCGTTGAAGCTAACTAACGCGTGGTTCTGCCCCTCGAGTGCTAGCACAGAGTTGCCTGGTCCGTCCATCCAGCTGGGTTCCGAATGAACCTCATCGGCGTCGGTACCCGAAGTGGTCGCGCGTGCAGCTCAAACTGGAGGCGCCACAGCCAGCAACAAAAGGATGCCACACTTTGCTGGAGCGCATGGCGCCATCTGGCATGAAAGTGGCTGGTTTTGCAGAACAAAGTTCACGCGACTGCTACTCCAGATTTCGTAATAAAAGGGAGGGGGTCTGGACCCTCCAAGACAAGCCATGTCAGACCTCCCCCGTGGGAGAACCCTCCAAAACATCGTCCCCAGACCCCCCAGGCCCTCCAAGATAGCCTGGAAGAGACCCCCCCCGAAATGAGACCCCCTCCCTTTATTACGAAATCTGGAGTACTGAAAGCATAGCCGATGAATCGGCAGCGCGGCTCGGTGTTGAGCCAGACTGGCCATGGACCACCCAGCTTCGGGAGCGAGGTGGAAGATGCCAACGATATATAGAGGGAGGGGCACGGGGCGGAGGAGCCAGAGCGAGGAAGTGGGACGGTGGTAAGAGGAAGAAGTTACGTGACCATGGGTAACGACGGCGTCCTGGTGGCGACACGTAGCCTTTCCGCTCCGACCTGCCGATGGCACAACATCCGAAGCGCATGCCCTGGATCCGAGATGGCCTACTGCCGTCCACGAAATAGCGCTTATGACGCTACTGGATATCTAATTACGGTGTCAAGGGCCCGGCAGCAGGGGGGGCAAGTAGAAAACCCCCGTCAAGGCGTCAAATGAGAAAATGCTGGGTCCCGATGCACCGATCCGCTTGCACTGCATGCTTGCACGACTCAGCCGAAGTCCCGTTGCAGACTAGAACACAAGCAGCAATTTGCCTGACGAAGGACCCAACCATATGCAGTTGTGAATAACGCTGGTGTGGGTACCGTCTTCGGTGGAGCTCCCTGTGGGGCCACGAAACGTGTGAGGGGCGTGCCGAAATGGGTTGCGGGGGTGCTTGTGGATTGCGCCACTGGAACCTGCGGTGGAGCTTCCGCTGGGGCCACGAAACGTGTGAGGTGCGTGCCGACATGGGAGGGCGGGGACACATGTGGGCACTGCCACTGGGGCATTCGGTCGAGCTTCCTATGGGACCACGAAACGTATGCGGGGCGTGCAAAAGTGGGTGGCGGGGACGCACGTGGACACCGCCATTGGGGCCTTTGGGGGAGCTCCCTATGGGGGCCACGAAACGGGCGAGGGGCGTGCCGAAATCGGTGGCGGGGACGCATGTGGGCACCGCCACTGGGGCCTTCGGTGCAGCTTCCTGTGGGGCCGCGAAACGTGTGAGAGCTGCGCCGAAATGAGTGGCGCGGACGCATGCGGGCTGCGCAACTGGTACCATCGGTGGAGCTCGCTACGGGGCCACGAAGCGTGTGAGAGGTGTGCCGAAATTGATGGCGGGGACGCCTGCGGGCTGCGCCACTGGAACCTCCGGTGGAGCTCCTATGGGGCCACGAAACGTGTGAGTGGTACGTCAAAGTAGGTGGCGGGGACTCCTGCGGGCTGCGCAACGGGGACCTTCGGCGGAGCTCCCTGCGAGGCCACGAAACGTGTGAGGGGGGTGTCAAAATGGCTTGCGTGGACGCCTGCGGCGGGCTGCGCAACGGGGACCTTCGGCGGAGCTCCTGTGGCTCAGAAGCGCTTCCTCACGAGGCCCAAGAGCGCCCTGAGGATTTGGCCACGACGCTCCCAGTAAGCCCCCCCAATCAACCCAAGACCGCCACAAGAGGAAGCCAAGACGGCCCAGGAATGCTCCTGGAGGCGCCCCCAGGCACAGCATACAGATGCGATAGGCATACTCCTCGTCAGGAGACATCCTGGGGCACGCTCCTCGTCAGTCTTTGCGGGTCCTATCGTGCCCCAGGGCCTCTGCGGGTCTCTGGGGCCATCCGGGGGCATGGAACTCCCGCGGGGCACCTGCTGGTAGACCGATGTCTTGCTTGGCGCACCTCTTGTAGCCCAAGGGGTCCCGAGGCTCTTCAGCTGACTTTCAACGTGCAGCGAGAGCCTCCAGCGATGGCAGCAAGAGCCAGCAACCGCGGGAACCGCAGCGGCAAGGCCAGCGGCCTGAAGAGGGCGCTCGGACGGCCCAGCACGCTGCCCTGGCACAGACCGCCGCATTGCCGTGGAGGTCGCACCCAAGTCCAGAGACACAGCCTTGAGAATTCACTCAAAATTGCGCGCCTGAAATTTGGAAAGAGCCCATGTAACGCAACGTCGATTGATACGCTGCGACAACGTTGGCTTGGCACCTCGAAATCCGGGTCGCATTTCTGCCGCCGCTGGCAGCCTGTTCTCCTGGTATTCCGCAATCGCCAGGACGCCGAATTCCACCGTCTCCTGCCCGTTGGCTGACACTTTTCACTGGGGGGGTGGACGTGATGCTCTGGTCGATTGCACGTTCATCTCTGCGCAACCTTGAGGAGCCAGATGCATGGCGCGAAGCGCCAGCACACCCTTGCGTGCACCGACCCCTTGGGAGGACACAAGACGTGCGCCTGGACAGGCCGTGGCTGGACCAGATCCCAGACCAAGTACCAGCCCTGCCACGGTCGGTGTTCGGTGTGTGCGCACGAGCTGGCGCTCCCAGCACCACAACCACTGGGGAAACCAAGAGGTGCCCATACCGCTGCTTCCAGGACCGCTCCCGGGGTGCGTTCTGACCCGAACCTCGAGGCGAATCCAGCGGTGGCGACGAGGGCCCCCCCAGGAGGCCCAAAAAGAAGGAAAACGGCCGAAGGGTAGCGGCATGAGTACCTCTCCCTCCTGCAAACCACCCGACCACCCCCCCCCCTCGTCGGATCCCCACGTCGCCCAAGTTCGCGCACCGCGCCCAGCGACGCGCCACGCGCGCTCCTCTTCGCGCTGCGTCGCGGCCTCGCGCCGCGCCACCTGGAGGAGGGGCAGCCCGGACCAGAGAACAAACGACCCCACCCTCGGCTACACGCAGGAGTGACCCTGGGTAAGAGTGACCCTTTGGTGCGCGGCTTTTTGGGGGGCCGCGGGGGGACCAAACCTGGGCGCGCAGGCCGCTGCTCCTACTTCGTTTTCAGCCATCTGGGGACCCATCTGTGCCCGCACCAAAGGTCACTCCGGCGAAAGGTCACTCCGGCCCCACGGGCCTGAGCATATACCATGAACTCTGGCTTGCGCTCTTGCGCGGCGTACACCACGGCGCCCGATGGGCCCTAATTAGCGTGACACGGAGGGCCGTGGGTGGAGTGGTGTCGCTTGCTTTCTGGCCGACAAGCGCCCTGGTCCAGACCACGACGCGCGACCTGCGGTCTACCTCTGCGCCCCTGGCCGGCGACGGCGCGGCGGCATCCCGCGCGGCGGCCTCGAAATACCCCACGAGGCCTCGCCGCACGGGCGGCCGCCGCACGGCTCTGGGGCCTCAGAGCAGGGCTGGGCCTAAACGTTGTTTCTCGTTTTGCGCTCGCTTTGTGCTTCGTTTTGCTCTGCCTGCTTTCCTAGACCTCCCTGCCAAGACGAAAAGCAAGACACGGCCGAAGTCCAGCCCTGCTTCAGAGGCCCCGGCCGCCCGAGACGGCGACTCGAGCCCCAGAGCCGTGCGGCCACCCCGAATCCCCGCGGACTCACCACGTGAGCGTTGTCTGAGTCGGCGCTTCGACCTTGGGCGGCAGGGGAGGGGAGGGGGGGGGAGTCTGGCTCCGGACCTCTGCTCACTGCGACCGTTTGCAGCAGTGCGTCCCCTGGGGTAGATTCCACCTGCCCGAAACAGGCGCCAAACGCAGCCAAGACCTGCTCCGTGGGGGGCATGGGGAGGAAGGGGGGCGGGGCGAGGGCCCGCGCCGATCGGCAGAACAATGAATGAGAAAACGATCACCACTCCGGCCCTCCTCCGAATGTCTGGTTTCCGGGCCACCCCTCGGGGCCTCCGGCGGCCGCTCGGGATGCTCCGCGTGCACCCGTGGAGGACGCTCCCGGCGGGGCGCAGCCCCTGGAGAGGGCACCCCGAGGCGCAGGGGAAGCCGCCGAGAGCTGGCAGCAACGTCGGAAGCCTCGAGCTCCGAGCCTCGAGCTCCGAGCAGCTCGGCGACAGCCCACCACGCGGCGCGGCCCCCACACCGCTCGGGGGTCCCATGGCCTCCCCCGCTGGCCTGACTCTACCTGCCAGACCACCCCAGCCCAACTCGAAGACCCGCACTTCGAGCTGGGGGGGTGCACGTCGTTGATTTCTGATCGTGCTCGTTTCTGATTGTGCTCGATTCTAAGTGTTCCTGGCCCCCTAGTGGCCAGGAAGAGGCCCAGGACAGAACAATTGGAAATGAAAAGATATTGGACCCCCAAAAATCAAAGAACTCTCGAAGAATTGGAAATGAACCATGTGTACGGGTTTCATGTGTGTTTTTCCATGCTTCCTGGCCCCCCACCCCACTGGAATCAGAGGGCACATCGGGGCCTTCGGGTTGGGTTGGGGTGGCTTGGCGGGCGGTGATGGCCCGTCCCCTTGCTCGAGACGATCGAGGCTAATACGGAGAGAGCGGGCGCAAAGACCGACGGCAGTTCCTGCTCGTTTTTTGAGCAGGGCTCGCGGCCGGCGCCGCCGCGGACGTGGCTCGTCTGAAACAGAGGGCCGCCGGCCCGACAGCGGCCGCTGTTGGCTTTGGACAGCGTTTGAGCGACGATCAGGAAGGGGTCTTGCGCGAGATGGCATGGCGACCTTACGCCGCGGCTCGCGCGGGCCGCCGGCGCGGCACGCTGCATTGGAGACGAGGGCGCTCGCGCACGGCCCTGCGCGGGCAGCTTGCGCGCCACTGTCGGCGCAGGCGACCCCCATTTCTTGCGTCGCTCATTTGCTGTTTGGGCACTGTCCACTTCGGGCGTCCACGCTTGGAAATCTCTATGTCTTCCCTGGGATCCTTAGGATATTCTCGAGGGATTGCCATGGACTCCCTGGGGTTCCTGGGGTTCCTTATCGATTCCTATGGATTTCTATGGCTCCTAAGGGTTCCCTCTGGATTCCTACGGATTCCCTACAGGACTCCCTGGGACTCCCAGAGAGAGAGAGAGAGAGAGAGAGAGGAAAAAAAAGGGGGCCCGCGGCGCCTCGCTGTCGGAGTCCCCCAGGAGCACCTGGGGCCCTTCGTCGCTAGAGTCCTCCAGGAGCACCTCTCTGGGGCGGCGCGCGCCAGAGGGGGAGGCGGAGGAGGACGAGGAGGAGGAGGAGGAGGAGGAGGAGGAGGAGGAGGAGGAGGGGGAGGAGGAGGGGAGGGGGGCGGGGGGCGGCCTGCTCGCCTCGTGGACCCCGGGGCGTCCGGGGGGGGTGGGGGGGTCCAGGAGGGCGGTTCGCAGATCATGGCCCGAGGCGCGGGAGCGACCCAGGGGGAGGACCGGGGGACGCGCTGGAAGGAGGAGGAGAAGGAGACGACGACGAAGAAAAGCAGAAGAAGACGAAGACGAAGAAGGAGCAGCTAGGAGAGGAAAAGTAGAAGAGGACGAAGACGAAGGCGAAAAAACAGAAGAAGAAGGCGAAACATAACGAAAAGACGAAGGAGAAGGAGAAGAAGAAGGAGAAGAAGAAGAAGATGCGGCTGTGAAATCCAGGGAGCTATTATGGCCCCCGTCGTGGCATCCGCCCACCCCCCCCTGGCCTTCACGCCCCTCCTGGACGCCCCCGATGGAAGGTCCTTGGCCGTCAAAAGCCTGAGCGCGCCGCGCCCCCCTCCAGAAGGCGGAGCGAGGGGGTTGGAGGAGGAGGAGGAGGAGGAGGAGGAGGAGGAGGAGGAGGAGGAGGAGGAGGAGGTGGAGGAGGAGGAGGAGGAGGAGGAGAGGAGGAGGAGGAGGAGGAGGAGGAGAGGAGGAGGAGGAGGAGGGAGGAGGAGGAGGAGGAGGAGGAGGAGGAGGAGGAGGAGGAGGATTGTTTTACAGTGCGCCGCTAACACCCAGGCTCCAAGGGCAGATTTCTGCCAGGGACTGGCCGCTAGGGAGGAAAATGTTAAGCATCAACCAAAGATGCGACAGTCTTGGCTGGAGGAAGGCCTTCACAAATTCTCTGCAAGACTTCCAATTGCGCCTTGGTTACAGCACGCGGTCCGATCGTGACGGCAGGGCACGGACCCCTCAAGAAAGCACCGGGAGATCTGTTGGCCCAAGACCCGCACTCGCCACAAAAGTAAAAGGATACCTTACGCCACAGCACGTGCGCGGGGTGGGTGCACAGGCTTGCGGGAAATCCAAGGAGAAACTCGAATTGGCATGGGGTCCACGCGAAGGGACCGCCACAGGGACTCGTCCCGAGGCGGAAGCTGCCTGCCTGGACGGGCCCATTTCTTCGAAGACCTTCCCCCCCCCGCCCGCACGCACACGCTCACGCACACACAGCCCCGCTCCTCCCTCCAAGGTGGCGAGGCAGGTGGAAGCAAGGCGAGCGAGCCGAGGAGGGGCGGTGTCCTTGACCTGGCCCTGGCAAAGCGTACAAGACCACACACCTTCAGAGAGCGACCAGTGGTGAGAGCTGGACCGAACATCCGACTCGATCCACTTGCGGCGCCTTAGCACCAAGTCAATGGGCCGCTTGTTCAAACGTCGGTCTGGCTCCACCTTAAGAGCGGCACACTCAAGGATGATACACGCATTGCGCTTAAGAATTGCACAAGCCTGCTGAACTAAATCGTTATGATCGCGGACAACATCCGCTGGAACTTGGCACTCTTCCGCTCGCGCGTCAGCCAACGAATCTGCGAGGACATTCAAGACGACATGGTCCCAATTAGCTGAATCACCGAAGCGCGCAAACTTCACGGGGTCTTCAAGCAAGTGACACGGAACATCAGAGAGGCGGAAGGAGGCAGTTCGAGAGTCGAGCAGCTCCCAGAACTCCCACCACAGGTCGTAATTAGCCAGCTTAGAAGAATGGGCCTTGCCTGACAAGAAAGCCTGGACTATGTTATAATGATCACTGACCACGTGCAGATCTTGAGAAGTGCCAACCAGCCTCAGACACTCAACGATGGCCGCAAGCTCTGCACGTGGAACGGTCTGCCTCTTAGAGTCCAGAACTCCCGTAACAGCACAATCCCAGTCAGAATCAGACCTTGGGACCATCCTGACGAAAGAGAAAGCCACGCGTCTGAGCACAGGCAGCTTAGAGAAAGGGCCCCCCGACCCATCGGCGCCGTACAATCCCCCGGGGAGAGATCCAGGCACGAGGGGCCCAGGCACGCGAAGGCCACGGAGCAACCTCGAATCGGGAAGGGGCGGCAACCGAAACCAGGAGAGGGGAATGAGCCCCCGTACCAAAAAGCATGGGAAATCTGACACTTCCTGGAGCGCCGCATGGCGCAAGTGCCGAGAACCGGCAATATCTGGAACTGTACAGATATCGTTGCACATGCAAGACCAGAAGCGATGAGATGAAGATCCAGGGTCACGCTTGCAGCGGCGGCAGAGGGGGCCAGGGGCCATCTGCTCAGCATGCCTCTTTTCCTCCGCCCAGTGGCCGCCGGCAGCGATCAACCTGACCATGGAGCTCACATCTCGACGGCCTTCCTTCTCAAGAAAGGCCAGGAGCTCCCAAACGTGGAAAAGCGAAACCGGGCCCTGGATTCCTTTGCCGTCGAGATGTTCTGCTGCCTGGTTCCACTGCAGGGCGTCGATCGATTCGTCGAAGGCTTCCAAAAGGGGCCCCAAGGGTCCTCGACCGCCCGCTTTCATCTCCCAGGAGTCGCCAGAAGGGGAGACCAAGGAAAAGGGAGAGGGGCAAGCCCACCCAATGGCGAGCAAGGAGGCCTGAAAAGGCAGCCATCGGGCCTCGGACCCAAGCCCAGCCTCGACGAACCTTCTCGAGCGAGGCATCCCAGAATAGAGCCAAACGCTCAAGAAGCTTCTGGTTGCCTGCAATGTGTGAGAACCAGGCCTTAACAATCTTGCGATAATGCAGCTGTACTGGGTCTTGCCCCAGACCAAAGGTGAGCCGAATAGCTGATGTAGCACAAACACCCTTGTGAGGGCTAGCAGCCCGGGCCACGCTTCTGAGCCCTCGCAACATTGAGGTGGGAACTCCCTGGAGCTCAGGGGCCCACATGGCCTTAGCAAAAGCATTCGGGTAAAACAGCTTGGAGGCGCTACGATTTGTTTTGGAACACTGGAAAATCCTACAACAAGCGTGCCGGCCCTTCGAAAACCTCCCCTTGCGAACTGCTACCGCGCGGCGCGCTCCGAGGGCCGTATCATGCCCCAAGTCCCTGGCTGCTAAGGAAACCGCGAATTCACACCCCTCGGCGACGGCAGCAGCAGAAAGCTCTGAGCGAAGCTCGGGAGACGACGCCAACAGATGAGACTTATCAACGGCCAGCTGACAACGGCGACGCTTCAGGCTGACCAGGAGGGCTCGAAGCAAGGTGGGAAACGTTGCTGAAATGAAATACTGCAATGCGTGCCGAAGAGCCTGGCAGAAACATCGTCCTCCCACTCGCGAAGGCGGAGGCCTGAGACAGAGCTGTAAGCACACCCGAGGGGCTCATGGAGGTGCGCACGCGCAACAGAAGTAGCCTGGCCGCAAGCAGCGAGCATGCCTCCATGAGCTAAGATCCCGGGGTGCACCGCGCCATCCAAGGAAACGTGACGGACGCCTGAATGCATGTCGATAGCTAGGGCAAGGAGGCGGAGAGGGTAGTCGAGAGCAACTGCTGCCTCGACCAAATCTCCCAAGCAAGCCTGATCGTAGTATTTCTTCATATCCAGCAAAAGACCGCCTACCTGAAAACCTGCATGGAAGGCTAGCTCAGTCTCAAGCTCGTCCACCCAGCCTGCAAAATCCGCGGAACCTCCCACCGTGGCGCCCCAGGGCCCATGGGCTCCACGGTCCCATTGGGTGATAAGGGGTTTCCTAATGCGGAGGTAGAGGGAGTAGACGAAGCCGAGGAGAGCGATAGGTATCTTATTACCCCCGTCAGGCTTAGGAATCAAAGCAATGAGGGCGAACAACTGCTGGAAAGGGATTGTACACTGCTCCTCAACGCGATGCAAAATGTCAATCAAATGCTGCTTAGCTTCCAGGCTGGCTTCCTTGACCAAGCGGGGCACCAGGCGATCCAAACCTTGCCCCCTAGCGTCCGGCATCGAAGCAAGGGCTCTTTCCATCATGCGCATACTTATCGATGGCAAACGCGGTGACTCCCTGGCACGCTTACGCAGGTCAGCTAACGCCGCTCTAGCGCCCTCAAGGCTGTGCTGCTGCCAGATGGCCGACCAAGCGGCGGCTTCGAAATCCAGCGTCTGGTCAAGAGCAGCACACGGGCCGTCGACACCAATTTTGTCAGGAGGGAGTGGGTCGACTGGCGTGCGGAGCAATCGGCGCGCCGGGCATGCGCTGCGATACAAGGCAGATTTCAACCATGCCTGCCACGAAGCGCTTTGCGCCTTGAGGGCCTCGCGGTGCGACTGCTCAGCCATCTGGCGCAATTCCTCGAGCAGGTCCTCCAGCCCGTCGTAGGGAGTGGAGGCGATATTCTTAAAACGGGCCGACCACAAATTGAAAAGCCCATCCTGCTTCGCATCGCGAGGGTCCATGGGCTCCGG